>JARUPZ010000006.1:4715004-4986206 GCA_031213475.1 Nereocystis luetkeana | reverse complement strand
CGTTTCTGGTATAATAAGGAGTCGTGGAAGGTCGAAATTATACCAGAAATAGCACTGGTAACTGGGGACAAAAAAAAAAAACGGATTTGATTTTCCAAAAAAGACCGCAGTGCTTTTTTTTTGTGCCCGACGGGCCTAAGGGGCCCCTTAGAGAGAAAATGGATTCGGGAAATCACCCTGGTGGGTGTGTTATCTGGTGTTACCCGGTATTTTGACCCGATAGTGCATACCAGGTATTTGACAAGGGCTGGGCACCGGCTGACACAGTCGGTAGAGATTGAGCTGTCATCACACTGAATAGCGCCAATATGCTAATATGTACATATGTGCTGTCTCTGCTCTATCCTCTCTGCTTCTGAAACGCATTTGGTGGGTTTCCGTCTAACAAATGGCGTTTTTCTTGGACCTGCGGAATATACAACCTGATATTAATATCAATAGTCGAACATACTGGTCGGGTCAATCAGTAGATTACTGCAAAACTGCCAGTAGATTACTATTATTAATAGTACTGTCCGTACAGACTGTGCCAGCGCCCAGCTCGATCTATAGTTGGCACACGTCGGAAAGACCATCGATTCCCGCTTCATGATCCAGATCCTTCAGGGCAGATAGTCTGTATGATCTAGCTCATGATGCCGGGTGCGAGCCGTAACAACCCACATAATCAACTGTAGGACGTATTTCCTGGGCCGGACGTGAATTTATCAGATCCTGCACAACCTTTCACACCGGCAGGTGAGGAATTAGATCATGATCTGTATGATCCATCTGCAGATCATGACCTATCTGTGTGAGGTGTGAAAAAACTGGCATTTTTTTTTTTGCTAGAGAACGAAGAAAAAAAAAGGCTACGTATGTATATGGTATGGGACCTGGTATTCCGCCAACGACACAACAGACACCCCACCCTCCTTGATCCCTGTCCTCCAGTATCCTGGCGCGCTCTCTCTCGAACAGCAGCTTCTCCTGCTCGAATGCCGCAACCTCGTTGACAATTCTGTTCTTCTCCCGCTTCGCGCGCTCATCGCTCCTTAACCCAGCCGCTCGAGAGTTCTTCGGCGGCTCTTTCACAGAACCTGTGATACACATTGACGTCAAAACAGCATCAACACCAATGAGAAAAAATATATATCCACGTCCGTAGAACATCACGTATCGATATCGGTGACATCACTACTATTAATAATAGCAAATATCGACAGCACGAATACATGAATACCGGTAACATCGACACCGATATCCGTGATATCACTATCGATACGGATGATCTGCAATAGCACGATCGACAGCATCGAGTATTGATATCGGTAACATCAATCCCGATATCCTTAAGACGAATTTATCAATATATACGTAACACGAATATATCGATATCGGTGACAGGAATACAGCGATATCGGTAACAAGAACACGCGGCTCCTTCACAGCACCTTCACGAGAGGGATGAGGGGACATTGATGTCAACCAGCTTGGGTTTTTGGTTGTGCCGCGTTTATGTTCCGGTTCGGGCTTCGGGTCGATGGGTTTTCTGATGCTGATGGTCATTCTTATCGGAGACTTTTATTTCCATAATTTCGACAAGTTTTTCGCGCAATTTTTCAATCTTCCAAATCTTCATGATTTTTTTTCCCCAAATATGTGAAATTTAACAAAATTGATTATTCTGCTTCTGGAGAATTTCTTTCACGAGTAGTGACAGAACGCCTCCGTATATTGATACATATCTCCAATTATATCCATACATTGGAAATTATGGAAAAAGCGCTCTCCGATAAGAATGAGCCTGATTCGGATTTGGATGATGAAACATGATTTTTCAGCATCGCCCTAACTATCAACTTGACTAACACTTCGTAAGCAAGCATCAACTCAATTAACATCAACGTAAAATATCAACATACTTATCACCATCATGACATCCATGAGAACTACAGTAGTAGGCTGGTACGTCGTATATCGACACCAACATCCATGCCAACACCATCACGAGCACCAGTGCCAACAGCAGTACACTGTCAACACTGATACGGTATCAACGTCAACGTCACAGGGAACCAACATCAGCACTAACAACAGCAACATCAACAAGACTAACGTCAACATCAACGCCAGCCACACTAACATGAACACCAACACCAGCCAACACCAACACCAACATCAACACCAACATCACCACCATCGCCACCAACAAAAATCAACAACAGTCAACAACAAAATCATAAGAAAAGCCACCAAGATCAAGCCCAACACCAATATCACACAAAGAGAATGCGGCCAGCCAAAAAGAGACAACATCGGAGACGCAAACATCCGTACGATATCGTGGCAAGTTTTCACGAGATGTCTCGAGGCCTTGTTGGTCGCGATGAGCCCTTTCCCCTACCCTATATCAGCAACCGCGGCCGAGTCCTCCTGCTGGAGCGCCCATCTCATCGAAACAACAACTACCCTCCATCCGGTCCTCCTACGCGAGCAAGATTCCCCTCTCCCCTCCGGCAAAACGCCAGTCGTTTCTCTTCTTTCCCGCCATAAAACGCCCCTCACCGCCGCCCCCCCCAAAAAAACGCGCTCATCACCCTTTCCCCTCCCACAAAAGTCCTATCACTACCTCCCTCTGCACAAAACGCCGATCCCCCCCCCCCCCTACAAAAAAAGCAGATACCACTCCCCCTACCCCTCTCCACATACGCTCGTCACAATTTCAGAGTAACGCAGCCCCTGGTTCACCTAACAGGCACTATCGAGCGCGAGTCTCCCCTTCGAAGCTTATCCTAAAATGACTCAAGTTTCGTCACGAAACACAGAAACAAAAGAGGCATCGCTCGAGACAGCTCGGGCATAACAGGACAGCAGAGCCCAGCTGTCTGTCGCGCTGCTCGGGTCACCCTGACACATGTATAAGTTTTAGAGTTGTAAAGCGGTTAAGTTGTCGCATGGGATCGTGCTGACTACCCCCCCCCCCTCCCCCCTCCGAAAATAATACGCCGACCACAAATGCTTCTCATCTCTCTTCACCCTCCAACAAGAGCTCGCCATCGCTCTCCCCTCCATAAAACGCCCACCTCAGACCCCCCCGAACAAAATGCCTATCACGATTCCCTCCTCCACAAAAACGTCTACAAGGTAAATATCACAACTCCCCACAAAGCACCAATCACTCATCCCCCCCCCCCCCCCACATAAAACGCCTCATCACTACCCCCCCGCCCCACAAACCACTACCCCCGTCCCCCAACATAACGCCATCTCAACCCCAACCCGCTCCCGAACACGCACACACAAACACTCGTCTCACCCTCCCCCCCAGGCAGAGCGCTACCCGGCATGTCCCAAATGTCGGCCTCATTTCCTCCGCCACCATAGCGATCACGCGCCCCCCCCTTCACGCCTTCTCGATCCCTGTCCCTCGCGCCGCCGCCGCCGCCGCCGCCGCCACCCCCACCCCCCGCGGTGACCGCTCGCTCGTGAGCCATAGCCCTGTCGTGCGCCCCGAGCCCCCCATCGTGCACGCCATCTCCTCCCCTCGTGGTCCTCGCCTCCCTAGCCTCTCTCTCTCTCTCTCTCTCCCTATCCCTTTCTCTGCCACGACAGGGGGGTGCGGTCGGGAAACAGCGTGGGTGCGACACAAAGACGGAGTAAAACGTTTCACACCCGTCTCCGACAGGACAGCTCATCGATTGCTTTCTTCTTTCTCAGTTGATCCGAAGCAGTGGGCCATTCAGGGCAGATAAACGTTCCTAATCTGTATGTAATCTGTATGATCGCGTAGCTCGTGTTGGCATGTGGGAGCTGCATTTCCCTGCGTGGTCTACAGCAGTAGGGTGTGCCTCCTGTTTCCTGGGTTGGAGCTGTAACTGTACAGATCCTCCCCAACATCTGACAACGGCAGGTGGTGAACTGCCAGATGATCTATCTGTACATGATCTACCTTTATAGATGATCCATCTGTCCGACGTAGTGATAGATCACCTACGGTATATCATAATTAGTTACATGTGTGAAACACTTAACAGCGCAACAATCACGCATTGAAAACACAAGAAGCCACAAGAACAAAACCGCGCGAAAGCACAATCGAAAATGAAAGATGAAAAAATAAAAAAGCTCGACCCCGCGAAAAGAACAACAGCGACAACAAAAGCAGACGTAACACGGCACTACGATATATGATACATCACGCAAGCAGAAGCACTTAGCACAGCACCAGCACAGCACCAGCACAGCACAGCACCGCCCAGCACAGCCCATCCCAGCACATCTCATCCCAGTAAGGCACTGCACATTACACCAAACCACATACCACACCCCACCACACCACACCACACCACACCTTACCTCCCACCGCCACCACCCCGGAGATCCTTCCCTCGCCCCCCCCCCCCGCCACCGCCTCCGGCATCGTCCCCGTCGTCGCGCTCTCTAGTGCTGCGATTGTTGTAACCCCTGTCCCGCTCCCTGTCGGGCTTTAGCGCGTCCCAGCGGGAGGGGGCGCGGCCGCCGACGGGACCATCCCTCAACCTGTCGCGCCTAGGGCTAGGGAGCGGGGGGGGAGGGGAGAGGGTGGAAAGAGGGAGGTAGGTGGTGGAACGAGGGAGGTAGGTGGGGGGGGAGGAGGGGGGGGGGGGGGGGGGGAGGAAGGAGGGAGGGAGGGAGGGAGGGAGGGAGGGAGGGAGGGAGGGAGGGAGGGAGGGGAAGAGTGGACAAGGGAAGGGGAAAGGGTCGAGCGTCAGTCAGAGCGGTCGTTGCAAGGGATCTACGTAATACGGGGCTTGGCAACATGCTCAGTTTCGCCTGGGCAAGAGAGCGAAAGGTGGCGGGTGGCTAATAGAAATTGATCCCGCAGACGTTCTTGTAGGGTCGATGGGCAAGTGCGTTGGGAAAACAGTAGCACTCCTTTCACCCCCAAGACCCTTTATCCCCCCCCCCCCGCATTAAAAAAACGTCGAACCGTTCTGTCTGTGACTTCAAAGACCAGCGGCGCTGCTGACGATGCTGCTGCCGCTGCTACTGCTGCCTGTACCGCCACATGCCTACGCCGGGGGTGGCCACATGCTCCCAAGTGCCCCTTCTAAAGGCTATGTCTCTCCCCGGGAGCGACATAAATATTCCGTCGCGGCACACCCTCCCGGCAGGCACGCCTCCGAACGTCACGCTTGCCTCTACCCCCTCTCTTTCATCCCCACTGCCCGCCTCCGTCCATCTCTCCCCATCCGTCCATCCCTGCGTCCCTCCCTCCTTCCCCTCCCTCCCCCGGCCCCTCGCCCACCCTTACACGAAAAAAAAAAAAAACACGGGAAACTTACCCGTCCCCCCGTACGTCCCGATCTTGTTCATATCTTCCCGAGAGGCCCCTGTCTCGGTCCTTGTTCCTGTTTGGGCATTTCATATCATGCGAAAGAGCCGGAGGGTTGAGCGGCATGGCAGGGTTGGCAAAGAGGCACTCACGCGATACAGCGCGCGCGCCGGGGAGGGGGGGGGGGAGGGGGGGCAGTAACGACAGGCGACCACAGAAGCAGCAGTAGAAGCAGTAAAAGCAGCAGAAGCAGCGTGGAATAGCCGCTATAGCTGCAACAGCAGCACCAACATCCGCGACAATAGAAAGCGAAAACAACATACCCAAAAACAATAACCCCTACGTCGACCCCCCCCCCCCACCTTTACCAGAACGCCTCACGGCGCTTCACGCTTGGTGCCCATGACTGCCCCGACGTGCTCCGCCCCGGCATTGTAGGGATGCGTGGGTCTACGGTCATAGCATACGACCTCGGCCATGCATGACATAAGTCTACCCCCCCCCCGTCCCCCGTCCCCCCCCTCCAACCCCCTCCTCGCACCCCACCACCCCCACCCACCTCCACCCCAATACATCCGCCCCGCTCTCCCCCCTACATCACCTTTCTCCGAAGCGATCCCAGTCCCTATCGGGCCATCCCCCTTGCCCCGCCCCCTTCCCGCCTCCACCCCCCACCCCACCCCTGGGGCCAAGGACGGGAGAAGGGTCGGGCTCTAGCGCGTGCTTCGCCGCCTGCTTGGCGATGTCTTCGGCGTGCAAGTCTCTGGCTGACCCGGGTTTCATCACCAAGGAGGCGAGCTTTTCTTTCGAAACGGCCCGCGAATTGGGGTCGTCCAGCACGGGCCTGTAAATTTTGTGGGAGGAAGGGGCGGGGAGGGGGGGGGGGTTGTCAGAGGGGGGGGAGAGGAAGGGGGCGGTTGTTGTATCACAGTATCGGGAAGAGAAACACACACATCCGGAAAAGAGTGGCAGCTTCGCAGGAGGCGTTTTTCTAGGGTGTTGTGCTATCTTACGAGTCACCTCGTATATACGGTAGACTGGTGGGCACAGGCACAGCAGTAGTCTAAACACGAGGGTGCGAGTGGATGGCGAAGAGGGTGGCGAGCGAGGAAGGCAGGGCGCCCCGTCTCTACGCCCTCCATATATTTACAATGCGATAGAGCATTGTTTCGATACTATTCGTAAACGTGTTTGCGGTAGTACCAATTTGGTTGGGTTTAGAAAAAAAATCGAAACCGACAAAAGAGAGAGGAGCCGATTGGTTGAACGGGTGGGATCGGAGAGCGCTACGAGCAGCCGATCAGAAGTTGCTCCGTTTGCTAAAAAACTGCCGAGCTACCCAATCCAAGAATACTCGCCGTAGATAAAAACACGACCACGGGTCGGGTCACACCTCGCGGGTCAGGTCGGGTCGGGCCGGGCCGGGCCGGGCCGGGTCGGGTCGGGTCGGGTCGGGTCGGGTCGGGTCGGGTCGGGTCGGGTCGGGTCGGGTCGGGTCGGGTCGGGTCGGGTCGGGTCGGGTCGGGTCGGGTCGGGTCGGGTCGGGTCGGGTCGGGTCGGGTCGGGTCGGGTCGGGTCGGGTCGGGTCGGGTCGGGTCGGGTCGGGTCGGGTCGGGTCGGGTCGGGTCGGGTCGGGTCGGGTCGGGTCGGGTCGGGTCGGGTCGGGTCGGGTCGGGTCGGGTCGGGTCGGGTCGGGTCGGGTCGGGTCGGGTCGGGTCGGGTCGGGTCGGGTCGGGTCGGGTCGGGTCGGGTCGGGTCGGGTCGGGTCGGGTCGGGTCGGGTCGGGTCGGGTCGGGTCGGGTCGGGTCGGGTCGGGTCGGGTCGGGTCGGGTCGGGTCGGGTCGGGTCGGGTCGGGTCGGGTCGGGTCGGGTCGGGTCGGGCCGGGCCGGGCCGGGCCGGGTCGGGTCGGGTCGGGTCGGGTCGGGTCGGGTCGGGTCGGGTCGGGTCGGGTCGGGTCGGGTCGGGTCGGGTCGGGTCGGGTCGGGTCGGGTCGGGTCGGGTCGGGTCGGGTCGGGTCGGGTCGGGTCGGGTCGGGTCGGGTCGGGTCGGGTCGGGTCGGGTCGGGTCGGGTCGGGTCGGGTCGGGTCGGGTCGGGTCGGGTCGGGTCGGGTCGGGTCGGGTCGGGTCGGGTCGGGTCGGGTCGGGTCGGGTCGGGTCGGGTCGGGTCGGGTCGGGTCGGGTCGGGTCGGGTCGGGTCGTGGTCGGGCCGTGGTCAGGTCGGGCCGGGAAAGGCTGACCCAACACGACCCGTGAGAGATCGAAAACCTCCTGACCCGACCCGATCCGATCCGTGAGAAGAAAAAAAATCCTGACCCATGAAGAGCCTTAATTTTTCTCTGTCCCTTTTCCCACACCCAGCAACAATTTTTGCTCGGGCGTTGGGATTGCTGCCAGGTATATATCATGCATGTACCAATCGGTACCTGGTCAGGAAGGAAACAAGATTACAAGAAACCCAAAAACCCGACCAAATTCTTCGAAAACATGCACCCTACTATAAAACCCTCTTGGACACTTCGAGAAGAGAAAACTGATGGGTAAAAGGTGACCATCACAGCAAGGCCACTGCGGGCTTGGGGAATGACACACACACAAATTGGTGTCCGAGAAAACAACGAGAGAGACCGCGCGGCACACACTCGGCACGGACGCGGCATGACCCTACCCCTGCTGCTCGTATTAGATGGCTGATAACACCAACTTTGCCAACCATTGCTCTGTTCGCTATCTATTTCGGGGTCCAAATAGGTGCAGCGTAATGCAACACGCGTGCAACAGCAAGCAAGACTGTTTTGCGTTGTTGTTTCGTATTTTGTATTTGGTGTTTCGTAAATTTGCTCAAAAACCGTACTATTTGTTTTGTCGTGATTATCTGTACTGGATGTGCGAAGTGCTTAGTGTGCGTACAGCAGTATTTGTGAGTTTTTTTCATGTTTCTTGTCTTGGATGCGTGTGTGTGTTTCGCGTTATTTGTGTTCTGCGTCTATAAACAAAAAGGGCCCGCTCGCCCTTGTCCCAGCGTTGATGTGTGCCGTGTCTCCAAAAAGGGGTTTTAGTATCGTATGGTGGCTGTTTGCGGAGTGGCCGTGTCGGCAAGGGTAGTTTATACAACGTTGCTCTGTGTGTCTCTCCCTCCCCGTCAAGGCGATCTAAGCCCTCATTGCTACGACCCGAGCGCCGCTCGCGTTTTGGATCATCTTACAAAAACAAAAAAAAGTAAGGACGACCTAAAAAATCGTACCCACGAGTACGTGACACTACTATATTTTGGTACTTTATCTGGAATGTTTCGCGTGCTAACTGGAGGACAAAGACCGCCCTTCTCGTCGTTTTGAAGACTCACCCGAGCCTTAAGCGGCTACCGTAAACGAAAAATACCTGGTGTGTAGAAGTATCTATATACACATGCACGCACCGACAGCAGCATAAAGCCTTCATCGCACCACTACATTACCACCGGTATACGACACTTCTTTCGCCCATATACCTAACGCGGTACCATAGAAAATAGGACCAAATATTGTTAGTAAAAATAGCAAAATATATACCTGGTAGCTTTTTGTGCCAATCGTCGGTCCTACCTGGTATTTAATATGGTTCCCCGTAATAGTACGGCAGCAGTACCATTACAGTAGTGGTGTGCCCCTTCCAAGACCAGGTAAAACAACATAGTATTGAGTTAAAAACCAGGTAAATCGGCTCGTCACGAGAAAAAAAAAAAGAAGAATCTGGAAAATGTCTTTCAGCAGAGAATGATAAATTTATAAAAAACAAGGACACAAGACCACGTAACTTCCCTCAAGGTCACGGGGTGGTCCTCAAATGGGTACACCTACCAACTCTGTACGTAGGATGAAGGAAAAATCGTACCGATCGGGGGATACTTTACTTCATGACATTTTATTGGGGTCGATTCATGCTTCGAACAGACAAGAAACAAGCCTGATATTCTTGAAACAAACTTCGTATGGCCAGGGGCGTGGTCGGGGTTGGGGATATACTTGGGAGTATAAAGGATTATATTAACAGTGTCTCGAGTGGTTTTTGGGGCGTTTCTCGAAATATCCTTCATCATACGACTGGAACCACAGGCAGCGGGCCGCACCAACTTCCCCAATTTATACTGGTATGCTTCATCTTCTATTAATAGATAACAATTCATGAGCGTGGTCAAGGCGGCTCCAGGCAGATACCGCCGGTTTTCACACAAAAGGGATACCGTTTTCCACTACAAAAAAAAAAATTGATTAGCGGAAAGCGCGAGAGCGTGAGGTAGCTACATTCCAAATCGACGAGCAGTGGGAATGCTGAACCCTATGCGCGACAAAAAATAAAGGCACGTACCGGGGGGGGAGAAGGGTGGACACCTGTGACCACGGCTTGTCCAGAAGCTCGTTGAGGGTAAAACCTCCCACGAGTATGGCTGGAAAGTAAAAGTGATGTTAAATAAAATAATAATAAAATAATAAAAACTATTAATAGGGCGACAAGACACCCACGCCTTGGGACGAATTTCAGACCCGGTTTCCTCCGAAACATAAGGGGGGGGTGTCTTAAGGGGCACACACAGAGTAACGAAAATGTTTGTCTTCGGGGATGATTCCGTCGAAAAGGTTAGCACAATATGGACGCATCGCTCGACGTACTCAGTACGCCCTCCCTGTTGTCGAGAAACCCAGCTCTTCCTACGCATCGTCCGAGAGGGGTGTGTTTATCTTGCGCGTTATATGGGTTTGGTAGAAGTCGCGCTGCGTACACAAAGGCTGTAGAGTACAGACTACAGACGGTCCAACAACCGCCGACACAGCAGCAACAGCTCTCGTCACTATCAGTACTTCGTATCAGTACTCGCGTCAAGCAATGGAGTACGTGGCACTCTCTACAGGCCTCATTATACTACTACGGGGGGACCATAGTTAATAGGACCAAATATTGTTGGTAAAAATGGTTATATATATAGGTTTTTATGTACACCACAGGTCCTATTAACTATGGTCCTCCGTAATATTACACTGCCGCAGGTGGACAAAACGGCGACAGCTTCAGCGACGACCGGGTATGTACACCTGGTGGAAAACAAAACGGCGACAGCTTCAGCGACGACCGGGTATGTACACCTGGTGGAAAACTACGGACATTGATATAATACCAACAAGTAAGCACTTTATACTCGTTTTAGAGTACCTGACAAGAATTCGCGTGTACTACCAGGTACTGCTGTACCGGGACAAGCTGCCGGTGTGGCAACAGTTTAGCCACGCCTATACTTCGTCTCCCCGAATTCAGAAAACAAATCAATACTGTTCAATCCCAGTCTCCATACCGCTCCTCTACCGGTTCATATTTAATGTTCCCGTACGTTAGCAGAGGTCCAACCCAGGCTTGATGCTTGCACGGGACTGTCAGTTCTAGCCCGATCTTTGAGCCCTTTGCTGTGATTGGTTGATGACTGATGACAGATGACATAACACCAAGGGCCGAAACCGTCGCCCCTTCTTGCTGTCACGTGTACACTTGAAAAATAAACAAAAGCGTACTCATCATCACCATCGCTCACACAGCCGCCGTTAAGGTCACGGTCACCATCTGAGCAGACTATCCCACAAAGCCAGGACTACGACTAGAGCGACAATACAGTTTTGGCCAAGCGCCCTCGCAGTTGAAGAAAGCCACACACCTAGGGCTGGGCACTGGCACAACAGTACGTCTTGGCAGCAGTAATCTGTTAGCAGCAGAAACCTGGTGATTGACCGGGGGGGGGGGGGTACTTACTCTTGTAATGCACCTGGTTAGTATACTCCCATGTAGTTTTAATCTCACGTGTGCACAAGAAACACGCCTTGAGTACAATAGTACGGAAATCCAAAAATTGTGTTTCGGGAAGAGAGAGTAGAGAGGAGAGACGAGTGTACTGCTGCAACCCAGTGTACTGATTGATTTTTGGGGACAGCAAAATCGCCGCTGACTGGGTCAGCCAAATGCCCAGCCCTACATACTACGTGATTACAGGATCGGCCCGCCCAACAAGGAATACCTAATCTCAGCAACACGCCTCAGAATCTCATTGTGACACCTCCTTTGTCTAACCCTCGTAGTCCTGCGCTGTTCATGTACCTAAACTTGTCTCTTATTCCAAGTGTTTCGCCCGCACAACGGGAGTGCAGTTCTAAAGGGGATAACGTTTTACATAGACTAGAATACACCTGGTAGTACTTAGCGTGGCGTCCGCCGCTAAGCACATTTTCTTAGTCCAACATTATCACGTACGTACGAATCGTCCCTCGAAAAGAGTCTAGTCTTGTGTTATTTACTTGAAAACAGGGTAGGTTATTCACCCTTCGTGGAGCTATATATACTGTATCAGGTAGAGTATTTGAGATACACATGCCGACCCTTTCGCGATTTTAGAGGGGAAAGGTGATAGATACAGCATCGCCCACGTCTCGAGCTATCGAAACAGCATGATTAACCCCTCTAGAACCGCAGTCCCGTTTTGGGGACAAACTACTCGGAATTTGACTGGTTTGTCGCCAAAAACGGGACTGCGGTTCTAAAAGGGTTAACCCCTTTAGAACCGCAGTCCCGTTTTGGGGACAAAATACTCGGAATTTGACTGGTTTGTCCCCAAAAACGGGACTGCGGTTCTAGAAGGGTTAACAGCAGAACTATAATTGGACGAATTGGATCCGCTTTTGCAGCTCGTAGCAATATCTTCCACAAGTGCAAGGTATTCATACTCACCACTCGGAATTTACGAGTACCAAGCATACCACAACAGCTATGGACTACCCTGGTACCAGGCAGGCATTCGACATAGCTGGGGCTAAGGGGCAGGGCTAAAGTATTCAAGGTTTACGAACTACGATAGGATAGCTCCAAAGGGTGCACCCACCCACATCTCGAGGACAGACTATTATAAATACCAGGTAACAGTTAACCCTTTAAGAACCGCAGTCCCGTTTTGGGGACAAACCAGTTAAATTTCAAGTAGTTTGTCCCCAAAACGGGACTGCGGTTCTAAAGGGGTTAATGCTGGTACTTACTGTAGACGAGGATCAGCTTTTAAAATAAACCGAAACCGTACCAATCGCTTCGAACTACAGCAGTAGCCGCACATACTTCGTAGATACAAGCATGTATGATGTAAACCTGTAGCAGTAAACAAAGGGACAGCGGACAATATGCGTTTCACTATTCCCGGGAAAATGCGATCCATGATTATAGTCTACCACGAAGCATGAAACGTAAACATAAGCCGACGACGAGAAGCGCTATTATGCCACGCCCCCCCACCATCGACGCCGGCATACATATGCAATAAAGCCCGCCTCGCAAGCGGCTCTTAGCAGGATGCAGCACACCCTTCATGTGACAACACAGCGCTTTGCACTTGGTGCAAGCGAGCACTGTCAGTCTGGTCGATGAAAAGCCAACGTATTCCGTCCCGGTACTGTAGGGGTGCGAGGGTCTACGGTCATGCGACTACGGCCATGCACGATATCGAGTACACCCAGATGTGGAGAATGATCAATGGATGACGGCATGTGCGAGAAATGCTGTGATGCTGGACGGGAAAATATCGAAGTATGTTGACAATTTACAAGGAGTTGCACAGGGATGTACGTTGTCACCTAACCCATTCAAGACATACCAGGTACCTGGTATACATTAAAGGACTGATAGTAGCAGTCGAAGCAGAAAGGCAGGAAGTCACGGTGGGGGAAGATACGGTGTCGGGATCGATGTTTGCAGATTAATTCGTGGTGATATCAGGTACACCCGAAAGATTGCAGAAACAAATAAAGGAAGCACTAGAATACACTACTAAGAAATGTAGGGTGACGGCGAACGTCAAGAAGTGCGCAGTAGTCTCATGCAATGAAGATAAGGTGAACCCGGTAGAACTCAGTTGGAAGTGGGGAGAAGATGAACTGCCGATCGTAGACCAGTACACGTACCTTGGCGTAGATGTATCAAAAGACAGATCTTGGGATACACACATAGAAAAAGTAGCAGGATTGGGCAACGCACACTTGGGCAATATTGATGCGATCCTAACAGACTCGCACCTTGACACTAGGATCAAGAGATGTATCCTGATGCCTGTGATAGTACCTGAGCCAGAATATGCTGGAGAATTGGGAAGGGAACGCGAAGTTCGTACACCAGTTGGAACCACTACAAATGACAGCAGCCGAAAAAAATACCAAGACGCTCAAGTACGACTAGTAATACAGCAGCATCAAGAGCAGAACTGGGAATGTACCCACTCAAAACAAACGGGGACACGAGAAAGTTCAAAGGGCAATATCAAGTACCAGGGTATGGAACATGCCAAAAAAGAGATTGCCAGCCATAGTTGATAGAGCTGTATGGGAGAAAGAAACAAAAAGGCGAGCTGGAACAAGGTGGGATAGCGTACTTGAGAAAGTATGGAAGCGTATAGTAGGAAGCCAAGAAGATATTATGTCCGCAGAGAAGTTTGGGAGGTGCAAGGCAGAAGTAGAATAAAGATGGAAAGAAGGGAAAGGCTAGCGCTAAGAAACAAGGTGAAATCGGAGAAACACTTGAAGATATACAGGGGATAAAGCCAAGGGACAGGAATAAAAACGTCTCTGCACGGCCCAATGGACTTCGCGAAAACGCTGAAACTGCGATTTCGTGTAGGTGATCTGGACCTGCCAGAAAGAAGAAATAGGTGTACCAGTAGCCGGTAGGAGGAGAAAGTGGACGCACAGATGTGCCCGAGTGCCAAAAACAGTAGAGAGAAGACTTCACATTGTAGGAGGATGTGAAATGTACACGTGGGAACGGGAGGTGTTAAAAGAGGAGATGAGGGCAATAGATGAATGTGACATGGAGGAGTTTGGTACACTCTGTAGCAGCGAGAAGACGATCGTCATCCTGGGAGAGTGATGGTGGCCACAAGCGGCGAAGCAGAAAGGAGCCAACACTAGCAATTTTTTTTTTTGCAATATATGGATACAACGTAATGAGCGCCGATACGTTGAGTGTCTCTATTAGGAGTAGGAACGGTGCTCCGTCTCGAAAGGGATGCGTGGTCACTGGTTAAATGTCTAAGGCAAGGAACAAATGGGTACGTCCCCCCCCTCCCCCCGCCCTCCCCCTTCCTCCGCCGCCCCCCTCCCCCACCCTCCCCCCTCCCCTCCCTCTCTTCCACTCACCCGATGGCGTCGTACTGGTATTTCTCCCAGCCCTCCGGCGGCGGGCACCCCGACTCCATGGAGGCCTTTCCCATCGTCAGCAGCTGGTTCACGCCGTACGTTATCTTGAACCCCGTCCCGGTAGCCTTCTTGCCTGCCCCCGCCCGGGCCGGTGGCCTCCGCATCATGGCAGACCTAGCTGCCGCTGCTGCTGCTGCTGCTGCTGCCGCTGCCGCTGCCGCTGCCGCTGCCGCTGCCGCTGCCGCTGCCTCCGCCGCAGCTGTTGCTGTAGCTCAAGTTATGGTAGTTGTTGTACCCACGAATAAATCAGAACAAAGAACGAGCCTCCTGTGGTGTCTCCGTTTTTACGGGTGTTGATCTGTTTGTATTTTTTAATGATATCGGTGCCTACCACTGTACTGTACTGTACTGTAGGATCGTATCGGGTCTCTGAACACAGGGTACCGATTTTGCCTACAGTATTCGTGCGCTGCTCGCTCCCGGTTTGTGATTAGCTGCTGCTGCTGCTGCTGCTGCTGTTGATGGTGCCGCTGCTGTTGTTGCTCCTGCTGCTGATTTGCTCCTCCTGCTGGTCCCGCCCAGCTTCTGCAGCTGCTGCTGCTGCTGTTGCTGCTACCGCTGCCGCTGCCGCTGCTGCTGCTACTGCTGCTACTGCCGGTGCCGTCGCTGCCGCCGCCGCCGCCCCTGCTTTGATTGCTGTCGCTCCTGTCTGCAATGCTTGCAGTGCCACTTCAGAGGAAAAAATAGGGGAAAAGGCGGCCGGCGCCGCGCCTCCAACGCCGCAGCCGCCGCCGCGGTGGCGGAAGCTGAAGGATGCGATGGAGGAGGACGCCCACGAGAACGACGAAGAGATAGAAAAGGTTCCACGACCTATTCCTTCCTTCCGCCACCGCAACTGCAGCCCTTAAGGTAACTGCTACAACAACCAATGTTACGAGTTCAGCGTCGATGGTGATGTGGACCGTGTGCCCCCCGGTCACCTGTAAGGTAGACGCCGGAGGCAGCAGAGGGTGCAGGTGCAGGTGCAGGTGCAGATAGCAAAGCAGCTTTTTGCTAGTGCTGTTGTGGCTGTTGTGTCGCTAATGTTGCTCTAGAGCGGGAGGTGGAACGGGTCTTCCGCTACACCCTGGCAACAGCAGGAACAACCAAAACAACACTCGCAGATGCAGTGACCACAGAAAGAGTCTAGCTTCCGCTCCGCCTCCTCCTTCGACCACCGCTGTCTCGTCACACGACCACCCCAATCCCCTCACCACCTCGCTTGGAGAGGCAGATACGATGGGACGACGACGGCGGCGACAACAACGACGACAAAAAAGTTACCCGACAATTAAAAACAGAGGGCCTCGTACAGCCCAGCCAGCCAGCCAAGCTAGGCGTCACTCGTTCGCCGTCTAGCCCGGCAAAAGCGTATGCTCCTTCCTACACCCCACTTCCACCCGCGCTCCGTTTCTGATCCACCCCACAAGGCAGGCCTTGGGTCTTTTGCCCCCCCCCCCCCCCCCTTGGGCTTGCGCACCAGGGCCGAGAGTTGCTGGCTACACCGCGGCCGAGCTTTGCCCTACAGAGTTGAGATTGCCAGACGCCAAGGCTGCTTTTTTTTTGTTCTTTATTAGTTTTTTTTTTGTTTTTCTCCTTTCGTCAAGCGCCTGCCAGAATGGGGGGGGGTGCTCCTCCACCTACTGTTGTTGCTGCTGCTTCTTTTTTCTTTGTCGTTTTTGCGCTCAGCACGATGCACCTTATTTTCCCGTCTGTCTGTCTGTCCGTCCGTCCGTTCGTCAGCACGTCTGTCCGTCGGTTTGGCTGTCCGTCCGTCAGTATGTCCGCCCGTCGCGAGGAAGACAGAAAGCGACGGCAAACAAACAAACAAAACGCCCCTCCTACAGCTCCTGCTCCTCCTCCCCCCCTCCCTCTCTTCCTCCTGCCGCTCCTTGCTAGTCACGCGCCGGCGGGTCCCACGTAGCGCCGGCCTTTGCGACCCCGCCCGCCAAGCCTCCCGGGGGCCGTAAGCACAGCAGTGCGGGGCACCTATCGACAGAAAGAAAACAGGAGTGTTAATCCAGGCTGGATTGCTTCCCTGGGAATATCTGTCTTTCGTATGACATCAGTAGTAGTAATAGCGCATTCCACAATATATACCTGGTACCAGGTACGACGGTTTTCGAATTTCTTACGCACGAATTTTCCCGCGGAGTGAATCCCAGCGTCTCTTGCTTATTTTGTATCTGGTGCGTACTGGTAGTGCTCAGTGTCCCAGTGTCCTACGGATTGTAATTCACTCTGTACGTGCGTAGGTAGATAGCTGTGAGTGTTGTACATACTGCTGCGCGCGAACGGGAAATTTGTCAACCGAAAAACCAAATACCGTTGCCGCTGCTGCTGTGTATATATGTACGTCGTACGCGTGTAAAGTATCCAGGTCAGGCACCAAGTATGAAGCAGAGAGCTTTCGAGGATACACATAGACACAAAGACGAACGTTACCCTCTGCAGTAATACTATTAATGCACGTAGCTGTAAATGCGTCGTGAAACATCAGGAATCACGGAACGCCTTTTGGTTGGGCTGGGCTGCTATTAATAGTAACGTACTGGCAGCAAACAATCAACTGATTGAGCCTGCCAGAAGGTACTGCCAGTACATTTGATATTACGTACATCTAAGAAACGCGCCATATTATCTTACAGAACCCATCAAAATGCGTTTCGGGAGGAGAGCGGAGATAAGAAATTAGAGGGGAGAGGAGTTTTGTGGTTTCTTATGCTTTCTTCGCTGGTGAGAGCCTACCGGTACTCTGTGGTCCGAAGGACAGGAGCGACGGAGGGACATAAACATCAGAGTGTTATAGTACGCGCCTGCGCGACGACCAGTATACTGATGCGATTCAGTATACTGGTTCCTGGTTGAGGGAGAATATACAATTAACATCTACTGATTGAGGCTGCCCAGTGCCCAGCCCTACCTCTTGGGCCTCCAGGGACCTGAGAACCATGCCCCCTATGGCATTATGTAACGCGACACGGCCAGACGTGACGGAATTGCGGTGAATTTGCCGTCTATGAAAAGAGTGTCGGGCAAACCGCCGCCAAATGAAAAGTACCACCAGGAGCACCGCGCACGTCTGCTCGCAGCAGCTACAAATAGTGTGTGCCCTTTCGTGAGGGACCAGCATGTTCGCCTGTCGCATGTTCCCGATGGTGAACATAAATGTATCCTCATGCTTCCGCCGGCGTGATGAACAAGTACAAGTATTAATAGTATTAATATTAATAGTACGAGTACAAAGTACAAAAATCCGTGCATTGCAGTCCAGGCACTACAACTATAATCAACATGCTCTGTTTAGTAGCCTGGCCCAGTAAAGCAGCCGGGATTGGGCGGGCTGCTTCGGGTCGCCGATGCTACACGCGTGACGCGTGCTGCTACTGCTGCACTCGTAGAGGTCAATAGCCCAGCAGTGCTTTCTGTGGTTTCTACCAGTAGTTTTTAGTCTTTTTACCCCCAGGTACCAGGTATCACAGCATCAAGTCTCGCGGATAGAGTCGAAGAGGGTGGAAAGTGGAAACGAAAATGAAGAATGCTCGTGGTACGCCGGTAGTGAGCTATTAAAATAGGATTTTACGTACATATCAAAAGTAAAGCTCAGTTTTGCTTACAAACTCGGGCGAGCTCTAATGCTGCTGCACCTGAAAGATGGAAGGAATCCTGCTGCTGCTCTGCTGCTGCTGCCGCTGCTGCTGTGCCAGTAGCATTGCAAAAGATAGTTCATGCGAGAGACATCTCTAGGGTAGCTGGCTGGACTTTGTAGCACTTTAGCCTTTGACTTGAGAATTCCGTAGAGCACTCTAATAGTAGTATAAAAAGAAGAACCTTGTTCAGGGCACAAGGGCAGGGGAGGGAGATGTTTGCTCACCTATGGGGCAGGGCAGGACAGAGCTAAAAATAAAGTATCAATAGTCGTCCGTTCGCTCTTTGGCCGTCTCTGGCAAGCGCGAAAGCGGCGCCCGCTCACCTATCCCTCCACCAGCCAAGCTCCACCACCTCAACTGCAGCGCCTTTCGAACCCAGGGACAACAGCACTGACTGCTGCTGCTGCTGCTGTACGAGGCAAAGCCGAGAGGAAAAAAGAGGGGGAAGGTGTGATGTGTTTCTATATTATGGGGGAGATAACACACGAAAATATGAAAAAACACACACACGAAAACATAAGAGGGGAGGCAGGCAGAGATGGAGGAAGACCAACCCGATGCCAGCCTGTGCAGCACCCAACGTATGGCACCGTACCTTTGTCCCTTTCTCCTGTTGCCCTAGACTTCGCTTCCTGTCACTCAGATACCGCGTGCCCTTGTACGCCAGGCAGAGGCAGGGCGGTGGTGGGTATCTATCGATTTGTAGCTGTCAAATCGGAGCGCGGCCAGCCTTTCGCGATTGGTTCCAATATTTTGACGCGCGCACGTGGTTTTCGTTTTTCGTTTGTTATTTTTTTTTGTTTTTCTGTTTTGAGATCATGCATCTCTCTAATAACAAAAAAAAGTAGTACACAATGAAAACGACCGCCTCAGAATACCAGATTACACTCTGCCGAGATATCTAAAATATGATTAATGGTATTAATAGTCGGTACTCGTACACTGCCGAGATGTCTACGAGCACAGCAGCCGGACAGATCTGCTGCTGTGTGTAAACTAGATCTCAACCAATGGGAATGACTATCTGATACCAGGTAGTCATTCCCATTGATCTCAACCTTGCCTTACATACAGCTCGAAACGAAAAAATAATAAGAAGGATCTGTACGGCAGTACAGATCCAATCGCGCAGAGTGCACCGATATAAGCTCGCCCTGCGAGACCGCCAGGCCGCCAGGGGGAGAAGGGAGGAGGAGGGAGGACTACTACCGATGGCGTGGGGGTGGAATGTAGATGCGGAGTAGGAAGCGTGGCGTATAGATACATAGTAGGTAAAATATCTCGGTAAATGGTGGGGGTGCAAGGGAGTACACGCAGGGAAGGAGAATTGGTTCGATGCAGTTAGTGGTATTCGATGAATTATGTCAGCTTTTTCATTTTGAATGGATAACGCCCTGCACATTGTCAGAAGGCAAATAATAATAATAATATCAAAACAGGAACCATGCCCTATCTCATCATCATGCAGATAATATACGGCTTTCACCCGGCAACACGAGCTACAACAACATATATATTGGGAATTAATGTATCTGCCCTGAAAGATCTAGATCATTCTGTCAAGTGTAAGGCAGCATAGACCTAGGGACCGACTACTGCTAGCAGGTGTGGGCCTGGCTCTGGTCTGGTCACTTACACAACAAGGTGTTTGGCGATGTTAGAAGTACTGTATTACAGTAGAAGTATCTTGTATCAGTTGCTGCTTGCCTCGCCAGATGTCTTCTGAACGAAGGGGCGAGGCATTCATCAGTAAGGCAGGCGATGACGCCTGCCAGGTATGATGAGGGGACGCTTGCTACAAATCATAATGCCGCAACAGGGGGGAGGGGATGCCATAACACTAGCCCACCCAGAAGGGCCGCAAATTTTGCAGATTCTTACCTGGCAGAAAAATCAGGCACGAACTGTAAACCCACCCAGAGAATTCGGAGAATGGATCGAAGATGGGGCACTTCACAACCCAGTCCTACACCTCTAACTTGTAAGACTGAGGCCGATTACACGTGGACACTGCGAGTCAGACAACAAGTCCGAAAATACGGGTACGCGAGAGTAGGCAAAACGAGCTAGAACTACCCAGACGTTAAATCAAAGAACGAAACTCGAGGAAGCGGTGTGGCTCGCGAAACCAAGAGCGAAATACGCTCAGGCTACTTAGTCGAGCAATGTACCATTTGAAAGTACCTGAGAGCGAAACACGAAGGGGGAAAAAAGAAAAAAACGTGTTACACTGCTATACTATACCCACCGCGAAAGCCCGGGGTGCTTCGAATATATGAAAAACAAACAGGGGGGGTAACGCAACGGCACAGTGCGAACAATTTTGGAATAGATGAAATCACGCCATGAGAGAACCCAAGGCAATCAAGTCCCGATCCCACAGCAAAACGGCGCAGAGGGCGCGTGCGATAACTCGTCGACACTGAGCGTGGAAATAAAAAACATGCAAAGAGCACAGGCCTCGTCACGGCCTATACAATATCGCGCGGGAAACGGCGGAATGCAACCTGTAGCTGAAGAACGAAATCTATCACATCGGCCTGTTTGGAGATACTAAGAAGGTGGAGAGGGAACGCATGAATGGCAAATAAGTGATGTGGTCAGGCCTAAACCTAGGGCAACCCATAAAATGCGTATAAAAAGGCTCACGGACACGGCCTCGAGAAAACCAGAGAAACGCCAAGGTATATAAGAAAAAAAGCAAACATCTGGTGTGGCTGGTCAGGCTGGTCCTAAATAAATCGAAACAGGCCGCAAGAAGGATTAACGAAGCGAACGAACGTTTCCGCCGCTCTCAAAAACGGGACGAACACAATCATAGAGACGGAATGCAGTAGACGCGTGACCAAATGGGAAGGAGACGGAAGTTAACCCAACGTTAAGCCCAATCGGCGCTAGAACTCCGCAGCCAGTTGACGTGAAAGCAGGGAAACGACTGGAGAATTCGTGGAAAGTCAAACACGCAGTACACCTACAGCACAAGAAGTCAACCAAACCACAAAAAAGGGACACGATACCAACCCCAGCCCCGGCGACTACAGAAACACGCACGAGAAGACTAAAATTGGCTACGGGGACGTGTTCAAGCCGGCAGAGCCGGCTAATTCAGCTGCGCGGGACTCGTCGCCGCTGCGCACAATACCACGCGCGAGGGAGCTTCCTTGGTACACTTGCAGACACCACGAGCCGCGAACGGCTGCAAAAGCCGAACTATACCGAGCGGAATCTAGCGCGAGCTTGACCGGTCCGGGGTCGTCCAAGAAGCGAAGCACATACTGTCCAGGAGTTGAAATGGGCGCGGAAAGTTTTCCGGGCCACCAAAGATGAACCTGACCCTTGTACCTGAAGTGGGCGCCGATAGGCAGGATGGTTCCGTTGAAACGGCGAGTCCACGTTTGCTGGTCGACGTAGCTGTATCCAGGAGGCAGAAAACGGGCGCCCTTGTCGCGGGCGAGCTCGCGTTGAGCGGCGCCCACGCGCGTACGGTGGTACGCCCTATTAACCTGTCGAAGTTGCAGGGGCGCGCCGGTCCAGTAGTTGAGGATGCGTCGGCGAGAGTGTAGGAGGTCCGATTTACGTTCCCAAGACGGCCGCAGGAGACCTTTTCATTGCGTTTCGTAGAGAACGGCGATGACTCCGTCCCGGCCTCGGCCGGACCCGTCGCTGGAAATCTTGTCGACCTCCAAACGCTCAACGGACACGGAAACGTCGCCGGCGGTGACCGGGCAAGGGGGGGATTTGGTGGCGTGATTGTTGAGAACGTAATGCGTTAATCCAGCTGGAAGGTGTCGGGGAAGGCCGGTTGTGCCGCGCGTGTTAGTACAAGGTTTGCAGCGGGCTTCCGACACGCAGCAGTGGGCATGAACACCCGGCATGTCGTCAGGAAGGTCCAAGTATAGAAAAATGGCAGCCAAAGGGCGGCCGTCCGGAGTGTAGTCGGAGGGCGCGGGGCCGACAGCTATTACTTTGAAAGGACCCGTCCAGTTGAGCGATAACTTCGCTTTGAAAACCTTGGCGTCTGCGCCAGATTTGGTGAGGTGGCACGAGGATGAGGCACAGCTGAGTAGACAGCGCCGGGAATCCACCGTAGGTGGTGCCCAATGGAATGGGGGGCGGGGGACCATCAAGAGGAGTGGAAGGAAACCCAAACAAGGGAATGCGGGGGGGGGGGGGCAACAGGAGGACTAGAAGGGAAACCGCGGTGGACGAAAGTAGGAAGGAGATGGCAGACAGGGTGGCATGGCACCAGGCCGACTAGTAAGTAGAACATGTCTATGCTACTCGTGTCGCCAACTGGTGCAGCTGGTTCGAACGTGATGTTCCTTGATCTTCTTTATTACTTTTACGTGTGATCCTCCTTGATTTTCATTTTCTTAAATGGTGGCAGCGGTGTTGTAAACCCATACCATACCCAGTCACCAATGGTGTAGGTAGGGTGTTGCTTGAATGCGTCCGAGAGCGCTGAGATACGACGCTCCACACATGAGACCGGGATAGCGTGTTCACGCACCAGCGCATACACGCACCGTTGGCGGTCGGCGGCGAGGTCGCAGTATTCCAGTTGGTCGCGGGCGAGGCCTTGGCAGCCTCGGGCGTAGTATATTTCGAAAATGGCGAGGGGAAGTCGAGGGAGGCAGTTCATGTGCACCTTTTTGGGAGCCAACCCGGTGGTGGCACTGACGGAATTGTTGTAAGCAAATTCCAAGTGCGGCACATGTGTGTCCCAGCCGTCTTGTCTTTCGTTGCAGACCATCGACAACATCTGAGCCATGATGTGATTGACGCGCTTGACGCAGCCGTTGCCGATGGGATGTTAGGCGCTTGTGGCGATTTTTTTGCATGCCCAGGACTTGTACACGGCATGCTACAGCTTGAAGCAGAAGTGCAGTCTATTGTCGGAGAGGAGACTGGCCGGACACCTCCAAATAGCTATGTACCTATTGACTAAGATTTCGGCTGTGTCTCCAGCCGTGAATTCCGCAGCCGATACGGCGTGCTTATGTGCGCACCGGCTGAACCTATCCGTGAAGAGGAGAATGTCACAGTTGCCCCGAAGTGTGACGGGAAGGGGACCGAAGTAGTCGACGCTCACCGCGACACCAGGGCCGGACGGCAAAGGGAGGGAGAGAATAGGCCAACGTACCGATTGCCTGGAAGACTTTCGCACCTGGCTTTGGAGACAACGATGAAGCCACCACCGCATGCAGAGGCTCATGCCAATCCACCAATAAAAGCGTTTGAGCATTAAGCGCTTTCGAGCGACGCCGAGATGGCAGGAGGCGTTAGCATGGCACACTCGCATAGTCCTTGGACGCATGAGCAGCGGGACGCAGATTCGCGTAGGTTCGCCGTCCAAGAGGCGGGCGGCACGCCCGCCAGGCTTGTCGGGACAACTCAGAGCGAGGGGCGTTAACTTCTGCGCGAGAAGGAGGATGCCGTCGTCGTCTGTGTAAAGGCGTCCTTGATCGGCTAAAGAACGCACTTCGAACAACGGGGGGCCTTTGTGAGGCGCCAGGTGAAGGAGGAAGTTGTTGGGGAGGACCAGGGGGCTGCCAAGAAGAAGATACCGAATGGCGGCGTCGCAGACCGGTTCAGCGCGTTGTTCACGCGCCCAATCGGACTGCGTGCACCACTCGACAGAATCGATGAACACAATTTCTGGCGGTGACGGTATCTCGGGGGCAGCGGCTAGTCTGGCGCGCCGAGGAGAATCTGGAGGGAGTGTACCAAGCAAGGGTGGATCAGGTGTGACCACGACGGTGGTGGGCCGAATCGGCACAGTCGGAACATGGTCGATGAAGGGCCGGGGAGAACCTCTGAAGGCGACGTGGTCCGAGGCGGGCCCGGCTTGCGCGCCGTGGGGGGTGGTCGTGGGACAGCGGGTGGAGAAGGATGCGAACGAGCGAAACCATATTCAGCGGCGGCCGTGGGACTACCAGCAGGTCCGGGACGAAATGAGCCCGGACGGGGGGAAGGACGGCAGTGCCGTCTGTGCAGATGAAGACAGCTGAGGCGGAGCCGCGGGCACAACCGGGATTTGATCACGATTGGTCCGGGCGACACGCGAAGCTGTATGAGACCCAGTAGAGGGCTCCGGAGGACCTGAATCCGTTGGGTGCTCGACTGAGTCGTGATGAACACGGGGAGCAGGAGGGAGGGTGGTCGACGCAGCGTTGTCAAGGGCTACCGTGGATGAGACGGGGACCGCTACCGAGCTAGAGTTAGGTGCGTTGGCGTCGGTGGGTGATGGGGAAGGCTCGGAGGAAGTGCACGTCGGCCGAAGTCCGTGCCTTCGATTGAAGCTGGCGAAGATGCAACAGGGACTGCGAACACGGGAGCGGGGAGAGAATTACTGGCACATGTGTTGGCATGAAGAGCCCAGTTGGGACCTCCCGTATTGACGTAAAGGGGAGAACGGACAACGAATTATCCAGATGGAGCATCGAGGTCGTCAACCCTCATTCGGGGCCCGTGTTGGCGAAAATCGCGGAAGTCGTGTGGGGAGAGCGGGAGCCCAACCAAGTCGGAGGGCGCCAGCCCACCCAAACCGACACACACGCGGAGGATCCACCCAGGGGTAGGCCATGAGAGCGGATGAGAAAGGCGCATTCTTCGTCGGACGGAGTGAGGCTGCTGGGGCCGTCACGGTCGCCCTCCGTCGCAGGTAAGGGCAGGCGGGACAGGAAGTCGGCGTTCCCATTGGCACTGCCTTTGCTCGTCCATGGAGATGTGAAGTGTTGGATGAGGCCGGCGTCGAGGAAGTTGTCCAAAGGCGTGTCCACTTGCTTTGCGGTCGGGGGATTGATGCGGTAGGGCCGAGACGTGACAGGAGAGCTGTTCAGGGGAACAGCTATCTTGAGGGGGAGCAGGGAGCAGGGAGTAGGGATCAACAGCTAAAATCGGTTGGGGATTTCGAGAACACGTCGGAGAACTCAGCCAGGACACCGCCCAACTAGGTGATGACGGTCGGCGTCCAACCGAGACCGCGTAATTATAATGCGATTTCGGGCATGTACGACGGCAAGCAGTTTCATAAATGTAGAAAGGTCGTGCGTTGGTCGGTGCTCAATCGTTCGAGCAGGGCAGGTGAAGGGGAGCGGCTGGCAGGCGGAGCCGAAGAGACTGTGACTTATTCGTGTGTCGGGGCTGTCTCGCCGGGCAGGTGGTGGACGAAGGGGTCCAGGCACTGTGGTGGTGAGGGCGGATCCGCGCCCATGTAATGAGTGGAGACTGGACCTGGAACCGGGAGGTGATGGGCGCCAGAGTCGTGAAGACGTAAAGAAGGCGCCGGAGCGTCGGACAGGACAGCATCAAGGGGTACGCGTAACAGCGGGCTAGAGGAGGTGCCGATCAAGGCATCTGGGTCTAGATCCGCGACGCCAGCCAATAGGATGAGCTGGCGGCCATTTTCGTCGATGCGTTCTTCCACAAAACAATCAGTGGCCGCATGCAGCAAGTTGACCAGGTAGCAACCGGCGAGGGCAGGGGCACCGTTACTGCAAACTAAATCGACATCGACAAGTCGATGGTCGCGGGACAAGGTGATGCCTGTGTCACCCGCATAGAGTAGGTGGAAGCTTTCAGGGGGGGCCGAAGAGTCGGGAGCAAACGCTGCTGCGCCCTGTAGTCCCGGGAGCGACAGCGTGAGCTCACCGAAAACTCGATTAGTCACCGGGCAGGGAGCCATCGTACGGTAGGAGCGGTCTTGGAACAGCATCCAGGTGTCGCGTCCGAGTAGCACGTCGTGTTTCATAGCTTGAGATGGGATGGCGTATGCCCATACGACGAGTGATGCAGGTGGTTTCTTGTCGTGGAAGAACCGTGCGCTCAAGCGTACTAGAGGCGGGAACTTCCCAAAGTCGCCCCACGACCTAGGAGGGGTGCGTCGTTCGCAGGTGGCAGAGGCAGCACCCACACGTTTCATGCTGTCGAACGCGTGGGGGCCAGTGAAGGCCTGCGGTGAGCCCCTATCCAAGAAGGCAACACATCCGAGCTCCATAGCAGCTAGGCCACTGTGGTTCTTGATTTTGGTGGTGAGGGAAGAAACATCCATGGTTACTATTAATACACCAGCAACAAGACAAGGTCCGTGCTCGGACAGGAGCGAGCGGCGGACATCACTGCAACAACGTCGCCGCCGTGGTCTGATGGCACGTTTGGGGGAGAGTCGGGATTTTTCCGACAGGGAGGCCGCTCCAGTCGTGTCACTTGGGCACAGTCGCTGTCGCGTTGAAGGGTCAATTTCGAACATGCGGTATCTACTGGAAGGCAAGGTTCCCTGAGGAGACCATGGTTGGCGGCGCGTGGTCGCGGAAGAGACGTCGCACATTTAGCAGAGCCTTGCCTCGCAAATTTAACCCACGCCACAGGGGCGGCTGGCGTGCAGGAACGGCACCGGCTCTATCCGATACCCCCATTCGAGGTCGCAAGGGATAGCTTCCGCGAGGAAGTTGTCGCCTATGTACAAGAGATGGGTTCGCATGGCTGGGTTCTGAGCGAACTTGGCGTAAGAGCCGACAAGCACGATATTTTCTCGCTCGCACTCCCACATGGCGAGATCGAAGTCTCGGACTTCTCGTCCATATTGTTTGCGCAGGGCGAGGGTCAGACACGCGCACGATGTGTTGTACGGTCTCATGGTCTCTGAAGAGGCGGCTCTTTTCCGCAGGGAAGAACTGTTCGCCGCAGGAATAGGAGATGCCTTCAAGCGTAAAGCGGGAAGTCGCCCATTGCGAAAGCAAGAGGGGACTGCCAGAAGAACACGATGTCGTGCGTGCAGCCTTCTAGGGTAGGATCAAAAGCGGCGGAAACATCTTTGCACGGGAAGAAGGGGGGGGGGTGTCATACACATCCCCAGAAAAGCGGTTGGAGGTCTCTCTCCGGGAGACGGGTCCAGCTTGCTTCTAACCTTGCCAGGGCCTCGTCGATAGGGTCGGGGTGGGAGGCGCATTCGCCTGGAACGGTCGTGTCTGCGGTCCCCGAGACATTTCGGGGAGGGGCAGAGGGCTCTCGACCGATCGACCTTCACTGGGTGGGCGAGACGTTCGCCATGTAGGCGGGAGGCATTCGAAGTAGGACCACAGAAAATGGTGTTGTCAGCACTGCTCGGGTGGCACACGGGTTCTGTTGTCTCAGATCACCTTGTCGTTACTCGTCTAGGTAAGGAGGAGCGCATTTTGGCGCCAAGGGCGTAGCTGTGGTTAAGCCCTGCGGGAGACACGTGTCGCCCTGTAGGGGGCACTTGTTCTCCACCGGCTCAGTGGTCTGCATCGAGACGCCGTGGGCCAACAAAGACCCCCCCGCTACGCTCTGGTCAGGATGAAAATCAACACTCCGATCGTCCAAGTTATTAGTGCGCAGTGGGAGATTTCGACTGGTCTTGCGTGAGGACCTCAAGCGGAGCGCTCGTGTTGTTCTCGAGGGGGCTGTGTCCCCATACCCGCATCTCAAGGCGACCCTCATATCCTGGGAGTCACTCCTGTACATAATGAGTGCCTCAAAATATTATCCGGGGAAGATGCAAGCGGGAAATTACGACTAGTGTCGTTTAGGCGGAGACCAGGAGCGTTGTGCACTCCAGGTGCTCGCGGCGGAGAGTCTACGGCGGCAATCGTGCGTCCGTCTTCGTGAGAACCAGGAGCGGCAAGCATACCTGGTGCCGGCGGGGAAGGTCCTACGGCGGCAGAAAAGCGTCCGGATTCGCGGGGATCAGGGGCGGCACGCATACCTGGTGTCGGTGGTGAAGAACATGTAGTACCTACGGTCTCAAGTAGGGAACCGTCTTCGCGGGAACGAGGGGCGGTACGCATACCTGGTGCCGGCAGTGAAGAGTATGTAGAACCTACGGTCTCAATCAGGCGACCGTCTTCGCGGGGACCAGGGGCGGTACGCATACCTGGTGCCGGCGGTGAAGGGGCGACGCTTTCGCCGGCGAGGCGATAGTCGGTGCCTGGGTCAGACGTGCTTCCCGTGAGTGCTATCAGCGGGATGAGGAATTCAAACGTACCGCCGTTGTTGAAAAGTACCGCCAATGAGAAGTCAATCGGTGCGGAAAGTCCCTGACTGGCGTCCGTTGGGTTTGGGGTCAGGAGCAGACCCGAAGCGCATACCCGGCGCTTGGGTGCCAGAAGAAGGCGCCGGGGGAATGCCGTGCTGGGGTTGGAAAACCGTCAGCGAAGTGGTCGTCTGGTCACCGCTTTGAGCGCCCCTTGCACTTCCTTGTTGGTGTGAGCCACCATGACGAGACTGTCCAGAGTTGGAGTGCCCGCTGTTGTAACGGCGGTAGTTGCTGTAGCGACGAGACGAATTTTTGCGGTGGTGCGACGAAGGCGATGAGCGTGTATTTTCGGTCGCCAGCGTGGGTAGAACGACGATATGATTGCATGCGACGCTGCCAACGGCCGTAGGTTTCACTGTTATCACCAAGTCGGCCTAGCTCGGGGTTGAGACGGTGACTAGAGTTCGTAAAGGGGGCAGGGCAGGTCCTAAAAGAGTGATCTGTGTCATGGCATTTGAGGCAGTGGCCCTTGATCTCCCGAAAGACTTGGCGCATTTCTTCGGGAGTGGTAAAGGGTGCCCATACTGGAAATCCAGTTGTTCAAGAGGATCCGACTACTTGAAATACCTCGTCACAATCAGCCGAATTAACTGGTCATTCGGTCGCGGACGACCAAAATCGATCAGGGGAACGAGCTGATTCTGCGACATTCATCGCGACAGGGTTGCGAGATGGCCGCGATGAGCCTCTGAAAGGCTGCGGCGCGGTCGATCGGTCTTGTGTGCGACCGCGTGCATGCGACAGCAAAGAAAGACCCACGGGAGATGGAAGGGTGAAATGTTTATCGCCGTTGATGGCGGGGGGTCTTATAAGTTGAAAGTTCACCCAACGCCAACCACGTTTTGTCCATAGACCCAAAATATTTCGACACCGTTGCTAAATCTCCCGGATACAAAATCGCATGAGACTCGGGTACTGCTCACTAACGCTGTTACGAACAACCTCTAGCACAATTTCAACGCCTGGGGCCAGGAGCTGGCCGCTATCCGTAGCGGACGCTATCAACAAGAGAAAAGCCCGAGAAGAGTCCGCGAAAGACGTTTTGGTCGCTACCCCAAACGAATGAGCTTGGACATGGCTGCGCTTCGATCGCCGTGGTCAAAGTGGGAGCTGATGAGGCGGAGAAGCAGCTTGAAGGCGTCCGGGCCGCTGACTCCGTTTCACCCGTCGGAAAAACTCGTCGAAAAGTGTTAGTTAGGTCGAACGTCGAAGGTTTGTCGGGTGTGAAGACTCTTTGAACGCTTTTGCGAAGCGGGAGTTCCCACCCGGTAACCCAAGACTTGGAGTCTAGACCGTCAAAGCATTTGTCTTCACATCGTACTGGTATGTCTGCTGCCGCGACTTTGACACTACGTGTCAACTGATGCGTAGGTTTTGTCGAGAGCTGCGTGAAACGGCATTGGTGTGACACGTTCGATTTTGTGGGCGTTGAGGTTGGTTGCGTCACTCTTTGCTGCAACAGCTGTGACTGTAACCTGACGCACGAGCGTTGTCGTCGAGGACAACGGTAGTGCACGTTCGTCAGTGGTAGGTTCGCTACGTGACAGATGGTGGAGGCGAGCACCGGAAGAAACGTCGAGAAGAGAAGGAACCACTTGCCTGGGAGTTTTCAGCTGAGCGGCGTCCGTGTTAGTGCCGTTGCCCACTAGTTTGGTGGAGGACCAGCGCTGGCGGGGGGGCTTGCCCAATTTTCGTGACTTCGGTCCTGTCGATGACGAAGCGCTGCGAGAGGACGAGACGCGCAAGGAGGAGGCGCCGCCGCTGGAGTCGCGGCGGCCCCTGGAGACAACGCTGCGCCGAGTCTTCGGTCCTGGGCGAGGTCCGTGGCGGGGAGGGGGCCGTCCGGCTAGAAGGGAGTGTCTAAGGCGTCTTTGTACGCCTTCCTGAGGGCGAAGAGGAGGTCGCAAGTCGCATTAATAGTCGCCATCGGCAACGAAGTGGCCGGGTTCGCCAACACCATGTCCAGGGTGCCCTTACGGAATGCCTCCATGTCTGCCAAAAAGGAGCGGCCCGCCGAATAAACCTATTTCGCACCCTCCGGGCGAAAGGCGGTCTGGGTGTGTGTGACGATCATGGACACGGGCAGATGCATGAAGGTGATATCAAATGGTGACGTCTTCTAGGTGAAGGGGCATTCCGAGATGGTAGGCGGGGGCGATGTTGTTGCAAGCAGCTGCTCCAAGGCGTCGCGATCGACGACCGCCTTAACCTTGCGGGACTTCTCCCGGGTGTAACAGCTTGTTGGTTCGGCAGCGCCCAGCTGTTTTCGAAGGTGGGTGACGTGGGTCGCAGCAGACTCCACGGCCGAGCGGATTTCGTCGTCGGTGGCAAAGGCGGCCTCCACCTTCGCGCGAAATGTCGCGTCTTGTGGCGCCTTTGCGTGTGCAGCATCGGCAGCGTCCGCAACCTGATAGGCCGGACGAGTCGACGCCTCGTTGGCGATAATTGTTTCTTGGACGCGAGACTGGGGCTCAGACCATTCCTTGGGGGACATGGAAGACTTGTAAACAAAGGGGGGGGGGGGCAAACCGGAGCTATCCCCCGCTGCTGTTGGAGAAGCCTTGGCGCCTGCCACCGTTGCCCTAGGTGTACTGCCGTCCCCCACCATTGTCGGAGAAGCCTTATCGCTTCCCGCCGCCGCCCGAGAAGAATTAGAAGGGTCGCCGCCGGTTGGGGCTGAAGCCCGAAGGAATGCCCATGGGGGCGAGCGAATATGAAGGGTTGCCCGAGCCGACCAGAGGTGGCTCGTCGTCGCCGAGGGACTCGAAGTCCGGCTCTTGACTCGGCTCCGCGGTTGAACGTCGGCTTCCGCTCATGGCAAACGAGGTGTCGTCCTGGGAAGCATAGAAGGAGGGGACCAAACAACCAAGCACATGAAGAGGGGAAAGGCCGAGGTTGTCGTTAGTACGAGTGTGTTGCGTTGAAGCTCGATCGGAAGTACAACAATACATGCCAGTACCGGCAACGATATGGCCCATATTAAGGGGATTTGCAGCGGCCACGATATCGTACAACTATGAGCGAGTGAAAGTCGCAGGGGAGCACTAAACTGGAGGCACGACTCGGATGGGTCGTGAAAGTGCGGTTCCATTCAAAATAAAAGAATCTGCATTGCGCGAAAACAAATCGGCGAGCGAAGTGGGTGACCCATCACCCATAGAAAAATCGGGATGGGGATTGGATGGAGCCATGACACGCGGGGGAGGTCCGAAAAGCGCAGTAGATAGATCTGCTTCGTCCAAAGAGTACTTGGACCGCGAAAACGATAAATCTGCGGCACGCAAAAAATATGTCGGGTGCTCAGTAGATAAATTCTGTGGTGTCCGAAAAATATTACGGGACGCTCCTCGAATAGGTCTGAAACACGCGGAAAATATTAAGTGTGCAGAAAATATGTCCCGAATGGTCGCAATTCGCAAGTGTGTGTGTTCTTCACATTAAACCGTTCTTTCTACCCGTCGACATCCAGCACAACCAGTGTCCGTGTCGATTCTTCAATCCTAGAAGAGATACGAGTTATGTGGGCACGAAGCTACGCCACAGAGATACTACGTTGCCACGTATGCAGTAAGCACAGCAGTGGGCAATGCAACGCCATGTCATCATACGACGTACCAGGTACTAGATACGACAGGCACGACATCCACATTCTATGAAATAGAGAAACGAAAGGAAACAATCAAGTAGAAAACAAAAACAAAGAAGACAAATCGAAGGAGAAAAAGAAGAAAAATGAAAGCAAAAACTAGAAGAAACAATCTGTCGTGCCCCCCCCCCGCAGGCGTGGTGGCCAACACTTGAAAAAGAACGAGCTGGAAAAAATAAAATAAAATAACAAAAACACCACTGCATGCACTGCACTGGTTGTAAACAGAGTGAGACCAAGAACCGAGGAAAAAATAACAAAGGGAAAAGCAGGCAGACCAAAGCCCAGAGCACCCTCCAGGTGGCGGCAGCAGTTAGTTTGTGGTACGAGTAATATAGCCAGGTTCTCCCTTCTAATCCGCCTGGTACCTTGCTACCCAGACTGCCGTCTCCGCCCTGCGCTCATCAACTATGCCTAGCCCCTTGGCATCAGACATACGAAACGAGCAGAGCAGGTTCGTCATCCAACCACGCCACACGACTCCTTCAGTACGGCTTATCAATCAGAAAATAAAGAGAAATAAACAAAATGAAAATCACGGAGAATCAGCGCAAGGAAAAAACTAAACAAAAGAGAAGACAAGGGAATACCACGTTCGTACCAGCAGCACCAGTTGGTGGCACTAGTAGTATGGTCATGTTCTACTTCCTAGTCGGCCTGGTGCCTTGCTCCCCTGTCTGCCATCTCCTTCCTACTTTCGCCTACCGCAGTTTCCCTTCTACTCCTCCTGTCCCCCCCCCTCTCCGCATTCCCTTCGTCGGGTTTTCTGCCACTTCTCCTGTTGCCCCCTCCCCCCCCATTCCCTTGGACACTATCCACGGCGGATGCGCGGCGCTGCCTACTCATCTCAGCCTCAGCCTCGTGCCATCTCACCATGAACCGTTCGGCTTCTTCAAGGATCCCCCGGTATCACTTCCCCGCATTTTTGGCTGCAGTGGACCACAACGCGGTCTCAACTCCAAACACCAAGGGGGCAACTTCCGTTGACCCTTCGGTGGCTCGGAACTCCCTAAGGTCTTCGGCTATGCATATATGCCAAGTCTTACACTGTCCGCCTGGTCTCAGGTTCTCCCCACCAGCTATCGTCCCGAACATTACCCGACTGGGTAATCGCTCGTTGCTTTGCCGTGCCACGCCCCCCGCAAAGAAGAGCCGCCGTTTACGAATGGTCGTTTCGATGCTCTCGCAACGTGTCATCTTGAGGGCCTTCGCGTACGAGAGGGTGGCATGGTCAGTACGAAGTCGGCGCTGGAAGCCAATGACTCGCAACAGGACTTGGTGGTGAGCCGTTCGAAGCTTGGCAAAGTGTTCCGCTCTGAGGGTCCACGTCACACACCCGTACAGCAGGGTCGCAATCACCTCGGCCTTCAGCATTCGGAATTTAAGGCTAAGGGGGGCGGTCGTCCTATCATACAACTCCAGGCCGAACCGTTTGAGGCATGCTCGCATGAGGCGGATCCGTCGGTCGATTTCGAGCGAGAGGTCAGCGTTTTCGTGGATAACGCCGCCTAGGTATAAGAACTGGGTCGTCTGTTTATACCTCTGGCCTGCCGCTTCGATGACGAGCGGTGGTGCGAGGGTTGTCTGGTCTGGTGTTTGTAGGAGCATTGTCTCTGTCTTCTTTTCCGACACCGTGAGGCCTGTTGCTTCGAAGACAGTCACGATGACATCTTCGCACGCACGCCAATGGCTCCTGCTTCTCTGTTCGAACTACTCCAGCATCACTGAGTTGGACCAAATCCCTTACGATGGCTTCGTCTTGGCTGAAGCGTACTAGTACGACGTGTAACGCAGCAGCGAAGAACACGTTGAACAGTAACGGTGATAGTACACAGCGTTGCCGCAGCCCCTGCGTGACATCAAACCATTCCGAGTGCTCGCCGTCATCAGTACGCATGCGAGCCCGCATGCCATCGAGGAAGTTACGAAATTACGGATAATTCTCAGCATCTTGGTTGGTACGCCAAAGCGTGTGAGGACCTTCCATACAGCTCTCGGTCAACAGAATCGTACGCATTCTGCAGATCGATGAAGCACACATACAAGGGGATTTTTCTCTGTCATCCGAGCTCTTGCAACCGGCGCACGACGAACAAAATATCAATCGTTGATCGTGCGGGGCGGAAGCCGCACTGTTCCTCAGGGAGTAGTTCCTCGGTCTCGCAGTAGTTGCGAAGGCGGGACGCGACGATTTTTAACAACACTTTGCCTGCGTGGGGAACAAGCGAAATCCCTCTGTAGTTGTTGAAGTCTGTTCGGCCCTTCTTTTTGTGAAGGACCTTATTGATCGCAACTTTCCATTGCTGGGGGACTTCTCCTGTTAGCCAAACATTGACAAGGATGTTGTGAAAGCACTGAACGAATGCCGGGTGGTCGATTTTTAGGAGTTCGGCCGAGAGACCATCTGGCCCGACAACTTTCCAATTTGACATCCCCTCAAGTGCTTCTGTCATCTCGTCCATGGATGGTTCATCTTCAAGCGACAGTTTAGGCGGTCGCGGTGGCAAGAGGTCGATGATCGTGGGATCGAGTTTCAGCTAGGGGATGGTGAATCGATGTCTCTCTCGAAAGTTTCGGATTCCGCCGCAGAAAGGAAGTACCATGCCCTTCTATTAATAGAGGGGGTATAATCTAATCGCAAGCAATGGATGGCCGCGAAAATGAGCCACTAAGCCCTTGCGGGCGAGGTAGATTCGAATCGCAAGGAGTGGTTGGCCGCGGAAAGGAATCACCAAGCACTTCCGGGCGAGGCAGATTCAAATCGCAAGCAGTGGTTGGCCGCTGAAGAATCGTAAGCAGTGGTTGGCCGCTGAAGGATCGTAAGCAGTGGCTGGCCGCAGAAGAGAATCACCAGGCCCCTGCTTTCTTTTTTCAGCATCAATTATAGTACTTTCCAACCACACTCGTACCAGGTATTAAATAGGAGGTGTCACCGTCAGCGGCCTTCTGGACAAGCCGTGGTCACAGGTGTCTCCTCCCCGGTACGTGCCTTCATTTTTATCGCGCATTTAGGGTTCAGTATTCCCACTGCTCGTCGATTTTCATTAAATGTTGTTACGTTCTTTTGCGCTTTCCCCTATTATCATGTTTTAGGGAAGAAAAAGTCCCTACGAGTATGCTCTGGGTGAGACTCGAATCCACGAAACTGATGTTAGTAGGCATGCGGTAGCTTCAAATCGCAAACAACAGTGCTTGGCGGATCGAAGCTGGGTATGCCACGCTCAGGAAATTCGCACGCAAGTACTGGGGTCGTAAGTGTTCGGTGGGCAGAGGATATTCGCACGACAGCCGAAGGGGTCGGCCCCGCGGCTTCAAATGGGAAATACGTGCAGGTAAAACCAACCAGTCAACCTTTGAAAAGTCACCGAGCGTTGAATTGAAACCAACGCTGGTTGAAAAATCTGTCGTCCCAATCGATAACGAGGGCACTTGCACGGGTGGAAATAAAACGGTCGGCGCACCCGAATTTCCAGAACAATCGTGCTTGCTCGCAGTCGTGCAGGGATGCGCACACAAAATCCCAAAAAACGTCACGGGTATGATGTAGAGGAATAGAATGTACGTCAACGAGAGGAATAAAAATACCGTGCTCGCTGGGCGCTGGCCGCAACTCAAAACGCGACTACCGATCAACCTCAGACTCGTACGTAGTGTCTACATCGAGTCGAACATTCTCGCTGTCCTCAGCTATCGGCACGTACGTGGGGCTCTGGCCAGGCGCCAGGCACGAACGAGGAACCAGACAGGTTTATACGCTCGTTTCGACCGCCGGCCACAACAAACAAATCGGTCCACAGTTCAACATTATAACCTTATAGTCACTGCACGATGGGGCTGGAAAAATGGCTGATAGCTCTGCTGCTGTACCAAAAAAATCGCTGTCGGCTGTGGCATGAAAACGATCGCTGCTGTATGACGGCATCTCGGTGGCTTGCTGGATGTGCGGTGTAGGAAAAGGTGCACTGCTGGACTCAACCAAAATAATATCATCGTACGAAGGCGTAGTGAAGCCACGTTGCTCCTCGGGCACAAGCTAAACTTTATGTGCTATTAATAGAATTTTCGCTGTCGACTGCTGTGGTAATGAAATTAATCACTACTGTCTTTTCTACGGAGAAAAACCTCAGAACCCCAGAAACACTCTTCCGGTATTCAGGGCTTTGATTCTTATTTAGGGTCGATCTTAACGAGGGCTGTGTTTTAGTTTTTTTTCGGTATTTTCCCGACATTCCGGTATTTCTTGGTTTTTTCCTATAGGAAAACACCGAAATTTCGGGAAAATACTGAAAAAAACTGAAAAACACTTCTCGTTAAGATCGACCCTTACCCAGGGAAACTTCAGAACCCGAGAATCATCTTCGGGTGTTGCAGGCTTTGATGCTACGGGATATCTCATAACCACTTCTATAGCTCGATATTGTATCATATCACATTAGCCCACCCAGGACAGTCGTATATGCAGACCACACGGCGGTCGATGGATGATAACGGAGTTCATCCGAACAAGACCGGGAAGGGAGGTCGACGATGCGGCTATTCGAAGCAAGAAGTGGGGATATGGATTTCCCCACACCTCATAGTGAGGCCTAGGTGTCACGGACTGTGGTATTGTCAGAAACTCCCGCTGAAAAAGGGGCCAAAACCAAAACAGAAAAGGACAGGGGCCGACCCGCAACTCTGAACCCATGACGGAAGCGTAACGCATGACGATGTTAGAAGTTATGGGATCTTGTATTAGTTGCTGCTTACCTCGCCAGGTGTCTTCTGAACGAAGGGGCGAGGCACTCATCAGTACTGCAGGCGATAACGCCCTCCAGGTATGATAACGGGACGCCTGCTACGAATCATAGTGCCGTATCAGGGGAGAGGGGATACCACAACAATTAAGTGGGAACTATCTACGTGTCTGGTCAGTCCGAGGCGTGTAAAGCATACACTTGAAAACGCCCATCGTGATCATACAAAAAAACACCCTGTATTCCGTAAAGGGGTTCAGGGCCTACATTGCATGCGAAACTGTGCGAAAAGGTTATGCTGGTAGGCTGTGGATTTGCGAGGCGGGCCTCGCCCATCTATAAGTAACCCGTTTGCCACATGTTCTCCTCGCCACGTCCGCCACGTAGTGTAGCAGGCATCATTGCGAAGGACGTGTTAGCCCCCTCCCCCCCCCGCGCCTCGTCTCGAAAGGGATGCGTGGTCAATGGTCAAACGACTAAGGCAAACAACAAATGAGTACGCACCCCTCCCCCCCCCCCGGCGCCCCCATCACAGCACACACACTTCTTGCGTGGTACCTGGTATATAATAAGCCATCACCACTCAGACAGGCAGGGTTAACCTTCGACGCCCGACCTTCTCTCCTTCTAGTGTGAAGCATCAGTATAACGTGTTGACAATCACATCGTGACGTGTGCGTGCGTTTAATAACGATGTACTGCTGTATTGCTGCAATATACTAAAGTGGAGAAAAGGCGCATTTTTTACCTTGAAAATAAAAATAGCCCACCGAAGTCGACGCATGCGATACCACATCGTTAATCGCTTGCGTAGACAGTGCCCGTCCACCAGGCGGTGCGGGCGAGCGACTGTAACGTCGTTTCGGCACGACACTACCGTATACTACGGGTAGGCATTGGGTGGGTACACCGATCCGCCGAGTAATACATTAACCCACGCCCCAGGCGTAGTTTGGGCCCTGGAAGTATTCTTAGCTCAGCAGATCGGTCTACCCCCCTGTGCCTGCCCATAGTATCTAGCAACGTCGTTTTCACGAAACAACGTTATAGGCGCTCGATTCCCCCGCTTGGTGGACGGACACTGCCTCATAGCAAAGTACTATCTGTTGACACGACACGTCGACATTTGTAGACACGCAATGTCGCCAATCGTGACATGCGCCTAACACTCGATCGCCTGTATTATGGGTAGACCGAAGGAGACAGGTTGATCTGCAGGGATAATATTTTTTCACGCGGAAGAGCTCAACGAGATGATGCCACGCCGGTGAAGACTCCATTTATATTTCATCCCCAACCTTTTAGGTACGAACGCCTTCCAAACGTCTCAAAATAAAAATATTGGTTATAAGACCTTCGAAAGGCGTTTGTACTCAAAAACGTGCCTTGAAAGAGGCGTCGTACCTTCCCGGTCGAGCTCAGCCGCGCGGGAGTATGCTTTGCCTGGGCAGAGCGGCCTACCCTGCAATGCCTATCCATAATAGTGTAAGTATATGCAATCGACTGTTCTTCTCTGCAGAACTTTGCTCCATAATTTGGGAAGTGTTACCTGCAAGGAGGCGGGGGGGGTCTCCTATTGTAGATTTAATGGCTCTCCACTATTAGTGGTATGTCTCCAATATGCGGCACCTTTGGTAGACGTAACGTCTCTACATTGTTAGTGGTAAGTCTACAAAGTGTGCCTCCCATTGAAGGCTTAATGTGTCTACATAAGCGGTTGTTGTCGTCTTCACACTAAACCGTTCTTTTTACCCAACTGCATCTGTACACTAAGTGTCCGTCCTGGTTATGTATCCTAGATACATACCAATCCTGTGGCCACAGGTATGTCTTTCAATGTACGACACCATTTGTATGTTTGACATGTCTATAGACGAGTGGTATGCCTACAATGGGAGACACCCTTGTCAGACATTTCGGCCGAGATATTGAGGCCGCACGGAGCACACGCACCCACCCCCCCACTTCCCCACTCCTCGATACCTACAGCACCACAGCCAGCTCCTACAGGCGTGCCGGTCCTAGCTTCTCACGCCGGTCTGCGCCGTTACTACAGAGTGGCCGCGACTAGGGCTTCCATCGACCACCGCACTAACTTTATCTTCTCCGTGGACGTGAACAATCATTAGCACCGCGCTTCCAAGACGTTCTGGGTGAGACCCTCGCGCGTGGTCCATGGCGCACTGACTGCCGCGCCTGGTTCTTTCTACGAGGTTCTAAGCATCGGTTCGGTCGTTCTCTATGGCGACATAAACATGGAGCGAGGTCCTCCATTCGGCGCCGACGGACCTGACCGGACCCTACTGGTTTACCCGCACGTGGCAGACCTGGACGAGAAGGACCGTAGCGCGACGATCTGCGAATTCACGAAGCAGGAGGTCGAGGTGGATGGTGTCTGGCCCAGGGCCGCGATTACGGAGGTGGTTGAACGTTTACCGTGTCCTTCAGCGAAAGGTTCATGTGGCGGTAGGCCTAGCGAGAGAAGAAGTATTCTCGCCACTTCATCTTCCCCGCACTTCTTGTCGATTTCGCGCCGGTAAGGGGGGAAAGTCTCGTGCTGGGAATTTCTGCCACATCTCCCTTGCAAGCTCTTATGGGCATCCGTGCCAGTGGGGACCGCGACACCCCGCTTGAACACAGCCGCAGGTGGAACCTGGCGTTGCCGGGTACGGACTGCAGGGCGTTGAAGCGGTTCATGCTCCGTGTCTTGGGCCTGCGGCGGGTGGTCGATGAACCGCCTCGTTGACACGTTCGTTGTGGACGCCGCCGTCTACAACAACGGCAACAAAATCATGCGCGTTCTCGGAGCGGGCAAGGTGGAAAGCAAACCGAGGCCGGAAGGCAGGCGTGAAGAGACGGTCGGCGTCCCGCTTACGGCCGTGGTGGACGGCAACCTGCCGTGCCCCCCCCCCCCGTACGGAACATCCCCTCTATCTAACACATTCGCCGGGCCCTGGATGCACCAGCTCCTATCAATGAATACCTTTTACACCTCACTCAAGACGGGCGAGAGGTCGGCGATGGCCTACCACTCCAACGTGCTGTTCCGTGCCCCCGGAGCGAGGGAGAGGGCGGTGGAGGCCACCTCCTGGAAGCATGCTTAGAAGACCGTAGACGATACCCCCGGGTAGCGTTGAGAATCTGGCAGCAGAGGTGAGAGGTCGATCTTGGGCAACTTGGGCAGAACGCTTCGTGGGAGCCCGCGCCCCGTTCCTACTCCCAAGGGCAGCGAGGGCGTCGGACCACGAGCAGGGGGGACGGTTCGGGGCGTCTGGGTGTAGGCATGGTCTCCACGCCAATTTCCGAAGCCGTTGGGAGGCCACCAGCCACGCCTCGTGGTACACCGACGATAGCCTGTGGCGAAAGACCCGTGACCTGGGACGTGGCACTATTGTACACTACCGCAGACGTGACTACACGTAGGAAATCTCCCCTACTGCAGGGGGGGACTGTTCCGCGCACACCGTCGTCAAGTCAGAAACGCCTCTCGGCGTGTGGTTTCTGGGGCTGCCAGACGATGTTCTGGCTAGACCGCGCCCTGCCTAGGGTGGTCGGGAGCGGGGCGCCGGCTATCACCAATGTGCCAACTACCCAGGGGAGCTCAGGCCTAAGATCAACCTTCAGCAGACGAGGTACATGATCATCGACGCTCGAACATGCGCTGGAAAGACGTGGGTGTTCAAGGATCGCGTCAAAGCACGGATAGCATTGGGCGAAAGATCGCCGTGGATGGTGATAGTGTCCCGCGCCAGCCTGGTCGAGAACTACCTCTCGTGCCTTGCCAGGTGGGGGTTCGTCCGCTACAAGCAGGCCAGCCTCGGCCTGGTCACACCGGAACACCATCCTTGCATCGTCGTCTGCGTCTCAGCGTACACAGGCAGTCGTAACTCTTCCACGGCATCTTCATGGCACCTGCATGGAACCTCTGTCTCGACGAGGTAGGGCACAGCCGAGTCATGACTTGTTGTTCGGGTACTATGTCGGGCCCGCTAATGGTTCGGACCCGGCAAGTATTCGGGAAGCTGACCTGGCGGGCCAGCAACGTCCCCGCTATGGAGTACCGAATGCTACAGGTTTGGGAGGATGGTTTTGCGACTCTTGTAGACAAATTGTATCTAGAACCTACCCTCTCTCTGCCTTTGTAGACATGGTGTGTCCACGATCTTGTTTATCTTCTCTTTTTCACTGCTCTCTATTGTCATCTATTCTCCACCTTCCCGTGATTGTCGCCCGGACAAAGAGGGGAGCATTTTATCGCTATGTTAGGGCCGTATGATGGAATCAACATGTGTTCGTTTCATTTCCTCTTTTTCCGTCCTCTTTATTCTACACCTTGTGCCTGTCGCAAAATAAAGCCTGCCACGACACGTCACTAACACGAAAGCCTACCCTACTAACACAAAATCTACGCTGCAAACATGAAGGCGGATGATACGCTGTTAAAGAACCTCCACCCCGGGTCGCTGTGCTCGCCTCCTCTGTCTTCCATCCTATTTCTTCGACTTCCCCTTCCTCTTGCACTGGGGCTCCTCCTGCGACCGGGATATGGAACCCGTAATGCACCGGACGCTTATACAAGAAACCTGGTCCAGGCTGGATTTCTTATTTGGAGAAAGGGTGCGTCCTACAACAACTTCAGTAAAATGGCCCCTGAATGTATTGTTTTCCCGCAAATCTCAGCCTGCTTTTGGTATTGCTATTAATAGTTTTCCAATAACGTGTCCTGAGCATACTGTATTCGTAGTGGTGAAAATAAGTGTGAGCGTCAGCTTTTGGGTAGACACGTAGTGAAAGCAAGCGAACAGTCGAACTGCCTCCCCCTCCCGGTCTATCCCCGGTGTCAACCCATACGCAGTAGAATCGAGTGTTTAGTGGCCCGAATAACCCCGCCCCCCTCCCGGAGTGTGGAAAACCAACCACTGACAACGCCAACCTTTAGAGAGGGATTCTCCGTGCCGTCATAAATGGCGACAAGGAGGAAACGTTTTGTTGCTCTTGGTTAAGCTACATTAGTACTATGCAGAGCTCCGTGTGTGCCGGCACCCATGCTCCGCAAGGGGAGAGGATTTACGGAATAGAGGTCTCGCTTGCGAGATACCCGCTGCCGTCCCATGCACGACAACCGTCAACGACGTGAAGGGCAATGCGCAAATGCCAAGAGGCGCAACCGACGGGTGGTGCGGTGGTGTATACTTCACGGTACGAGTGTACGCAAGGCAGCCTTTCATAATCCCGAGCATCACGGGTATACCACACCAGGTCGTGCCGTGTGAAGAGCTCGAAAAGAGCCGAAAAAGGGTCTATATCTGTCTGCCCAAATTACAGCGGTGTGTGATTCATACACCGTCCTACCGCTCCTTCATCTCCTGTCCCGACCAAAAAAGTAGGTTGCTGAACCCAACCTACCCTCTTCTACGAACATCTCGTCTCCTATGTGCTTAAGGCACGCAGGGGTCGAGATTCAGGGTCGGGGTCAAGAAACCGCGACAATTTTTTTTTTGCTCATCCCATTTGTTATTTTCGCCCATCTTCTTCTCTCTCTCCTTCCAACTCGTAACTCAGATCCGGGGTCACATAGCAGGCTCTTCGACCCCCTTCCCGCTACGGTACGTGCCTTCATTTTTATCGCGAGAAGATTTCAGCCTTTTCTTCCCTTGTCGACTCGCATCGAATTGTGCCTACCCACGCTGCAAGGCGCTCTCAACAATTGAATCCTTTTTATTTTTATTTTTGCAAAGAAAGTCAAAGTCCGACCCACCTGGGGCTCGAACCCAGGACTCAAACAAGTAGAATTCGAGGTTAACCACTTGAACCACCGGGGCGACCGGCTTGGGGTCAATAATTGGAGTCGGAAATTCAAGTCAAAGTGCGTTTTAGACCTCTTTATGTTGTGGTTCGAGATTTTAGTTCAGACGGGAAAACCTAAGAGAAAAATCCTAGGGATACGTTTTCGATGCACTGCACTCACAACACCTGCAAACCTTCACTAAAGGAGCACAACCCATTCCATTTTTTTTTTTTAACGTAGTAAGCCGATCGACAAACACAACCGCCAACCAAAAATATCGGCGTAAGACACTGCTGGGTAATTTCCGCTAGCAACTCGCGCCGGTGTTCAAAAATAATGTTAGTAACCATCGTTATCTACAGTAGTGCGCACGGTTGAAGGCCTGTAAAGAAGAAAAAAAAGGATTCGGAGATCGTCGGTCGGACGGCTCGGGTCTCCCTGGGGCTTCCGATCTACGGCTTCACCCAGTTCAAAAGTAAGGCCTTAAGGCATGCCCCATAGTTCAGGCGGCAGTGCCAATTTAGCAACTCTGTGCTCGTAATCAACAGTATACCCGGACCCCCCACCCGCATACCCGGACCACACGCCGCACCGCAATAACCGGTACAGCCAGGAGCTGGACCTCAGAAGCGCCGTAACGCTATAATTATTGGTGGGGGTGACTGACACTGTGAGCAAGAATCGTCGCACGCAGGTTGGGCAATTTTCGATATTGCTGCTGCGGCGCAATTCCAATTTGCCGTGCGTTTGGCTACAAATATTACGTTCGGTAAAGTTGTTCATATTGCGTCGACTCATCATCACGAGCGAAAGAGTCTACAGCAAAAATGTTCAACTTCCCTAGAATCGGTAGCGATGGTGATGCTGCCGCTGCTGGGGCAGGAAACAAAAATTACCGGACGTGGCCCCATATATCCTGGGCCATCGCTTGACGCCCACAGGCCAGAGGGTCGGAACTGGCCAACAGCACAATCATCTTCAAATGATGATTACTATTATCCTGGAAACAAGCGCGCTACCGAATACGATCGGCACCAGAGCCCTGCATCAGTCCCTCCCGCAATACGCAGCAGTCCTAACACAGCCAAGAATTTGCAAGCTGTTTTTAAGTCGGGCAAAGAAAACACCTACTGGTAGGTGTCCATGCGTTGCACAGAACCTACCACCCCCAGCACAGCGCCAGCCCAAGCTACAACAACAGCAGTCGCGTGAAACATAATACCCAGCCCCTCATGTGATAATATCTCCGAAAACTACTGCACTAGCAGTTGCATCACAGTATCTCGTGGACACAGGCCTTTGACCACATGTACAAACCCCAACACTAGCTAAACTTGAATGTTGGTACGTTGCCAGCTATTTCGGTGTTCTCGCGACCTTCGCTGCGTGTACGGCCCCAAGTGGCAATTACAAAAACAATAGCAGCAGCAGCAGCAAAAAAGGCCTCCCTCTCACATACAGCGCGTTTCGTCAGCCGTAAACAAAGCTCCCCCCCCCGAAAAAAACAGCGTGTATATGACCAACTCCAACAGCCTCCGTCTCTTCCCGTTCGCCCGCCATGCACCAGCAGCAGCTAAACAGCAGCAACAAGCACACGCCCACACAAAGCACGCCCTGTTTGTCATGCGTGGCAGAATCGGGCAAACCACTAGCCGCCACGACCCGAATGCACTGGTGGACTGTCACCACAATCTTGCCATGCCTTTCGAAAAACGGACTCCCAAGCCTTGGAACGCCCCTCCCCACCCCAATCCCGCCCCTTGCCCCAATAAAAAGACACATGACCTCGTCGTGACAACAAGCGGTATTTATTCGATGCTCTGCGAAACCGCATTCTAGCACAATAGGGCGCGAAACGCATCACAGCCTTCCCAGGAAAATAAGCAACGCGGGAGACTCGAAACCTCCGAAATAATTATTAGGTTCGCGGCGGCCGCGGCGGTCGATGACGTTGTAGCGGCAGCTGTAGCGGTAGTGGCGGGGTGATCCCTCGCCACAGGCTAGCACGTTTTGATTCATGACCCGCGCGGAGGCGGTGGGGGGGCGTCAGTTGTCCACCTCGGCCCCCTCCGCCGCCGTCATTCCGTCGGTATTGACCACGCTGATGTCTTCGAAACCGTCCCCTGGCAAAACGTTGGAGCAAGGAGAAAAACAAAACGGGAGGTTTCGAGAGGGAATAAAGTGGATCGTGGCGAAACGATTCAACAAGGGGCAGAGGGGGGGGGGGGGGCGGCGGCATATCAAACTCATTCGTTGCTTGCCTTACCCTGTAGTCATTTGACCATGAACCACGCACCCCTTTCGAGGCGGAGCACCGTTCCTACTCTTCTGATAGAGACGCCTCCAACATTTGGGTGTTCATCACGTTTTTTTCCATACTCGCACATTATATAGGAAAAAGGGAGGGTGGTGTATCATGGACACACCGGTTGAAGACTGCGTAATTGAACCGGTACGTCGAGGGATCGACAAACATTCTGGGTCAGCCTGGCGCGGGGGATACATATAGGGGCCGGGAGACGGTACGCAATGCTCAGGACGTGGCAGGAAATGCTTTGGCACCCCTCTCTTCACAACCAACTGCGCCTTGTCAGCATGTTTTGGGGACGATCTGCTTGTAATTAGAGTAAGAGGCTGTTTGCAAGTATATAGTGCCGATGACGCTCTCACACCATCAATAGCTCATTTCCCTGAAATATGACCCCGTGGTCATAACACGGGCAGAAATAAAAGGCTTTGCCCCTTTGTTGTAACTGCATCCATGTTTCGGGACAAACTGCGTACATGTGTTCAAGAGTGGGAGAAGAAATGCAGTGCCAAAATGGTTGGAGACGTTGGTTGAGGAATTCGACAAGAAGCGCGGATGGGAAAGAACGGTCGCTCCGCGTGGCGGTGTAACCGTTGCGAGCTTGTGAGGGTGCGCACGCACTTCCGAGGACTCAAAAATCACGAGAAAAAAGTCGCCAAGACTCGAGATAAAAGACATGGAAACGAGTCAAGGTGCCCAAAGCTTCAATGAAACAGGTGCAAGCTCCGTGAGCCCTCGGCCGCTCTCGCGCCACCACCGGCGCTAACATCAGCAGCTCTCAACACCATTTTACGCATCGGACAGATAATCGAGTCCCGTTTAATGATCTAGATTCTTCGGGGAAGATAGATCCCTGATCTGTATGATCTAGCAGCACATGTTGCCAGGTGGGAGCCGTAAAACCTGCATGATCCAAGACATGATTCCTGGGTTGGATCTGTGACATACAGATCCTGCACAACCTCCCATAACGGCAGGTTAGGGCATGTCTGATCTGTCTGATCTATCCGATCTATCTGTCCGACGTGTGTACCCTTTAGAACAGCACCCACATGTTTCTGGGAAAAACACTCGGAATTAACGAGGGACAGGGCTGGCCGCACGAAAAGGGATACCGCCAGGCTAGGCAGTCTTCATCGACAGACATTGCAGACAGGCAGACCTGACAGACAGACAGACAGACGGACAAACAGAAAGACAGACAGCGCGCGCTTGACGAACGCTTGCCACCGCCCATCGCACCTGATCGTTTTACAACGTACAGCACTTGGTCGTTGCTTATTTCTTGGTCCCCGATCGTCGCTAAATCCACCAGCTCCCTCGCCTGCGGAAGAAGAAAAAAAATCCCACGCGAAAACATCCGCCAGGCACGCCGAAAAACAGCAGTCAGAGGATCGATCGACCGCGCGGAACTGTCGAGATCAGTACGATTCTCGTTCGTTACACGAAACCAGACACACTCTAATCTGCCAATACGTTGTTTCCTAACCAAAATAAGGTATAGAGGTATTTCACGCCAAGGAACGTCAATGACCATGGAGTCCACAGCGACGTCGGGAAACATGGCACCACTGCGGAGTGGTGTTGGTGTTCTGTGAGGGGCCATATCTCGTATGATTCAGCCGCAAGTCAAGGAGCTATGCATCATTCCAAAGTACAAAACCGTCACACCCAGTACAGAGTACATCAGGCCGCCAAACCATATAGCTTGGTAGCGAAGCGCTCGTACGGAACCCTCGTGTAACAGCCTACCGTTCGGTATCCGATTTTGTTTTTATCGATGCCACTTCCGCGCCCAAAACGCTACATGGATCGAACCGGGCATTCGTTCGCACTCAATCCGCAAGGACGTCTTCCTGCACAACCGAAGGCGGCAACTGGTGCCTGGAACCGCCTATACAGTGGCTGCTCGCCGCGCAAGCGTATGAGTTGGCGAAGGCGGGTTTACGGAGAAGGCGAATCGTCAGCCCCGCTTCTCTCCCCCGTTTTTCGTCGAAACCCGCAAAGAATGGCAAAGTCACAACATGGCAGAACACCTCCAACATTCGACATCAAAACAACATCCCCAACACCATAGCATCACAACATCAAAAAAAATACTACACTATGAACCGCTCTTGGGAAATCTGAGAGGAAAATTGATTGACGACACAAATCGATGCTGTCAGCAACGGCCACTACGTCATCGGGGAACGGCACCGATCGGTGATCGAGCGAAACCGCAAGGAGTTTGTACAGCGCCGGTGCACCATGATCCTACCCGAACTGCTGGGCGCTCACGCTGCTCCTAGGCAATGGTTGATAACACCAAAGTTACCAACCATTGTTATGGTCGCTATCGAGGGTTCCCAGAGGGGTTATTTATACAATACCCCCGACATCAACAACATCCAACAACATCATAACATCTCAAGATCCGAACACCATAACATCCAGCTTCGCGGAAATCGCAGCACCAAGAAGTCGGAAGCAACACCACAGCGTCATATTCTGGTATCCCAACATGGTGAACATCACAGCTCGCGGACGGTCTGACTCGAACCAAAGAAGCGCGCCCTCAAGGCGCTCACACCAGTTCAAGCACAAAATACGAATGCTGCTGCTTATAGCTTTTGCTGTTGTTTGGTGGTGTGGTCAAATTCACTGTTGTCGCTATAGCTGCAGGTCGCTTGGTTTCCGGTGCGTCACTAAGGCTACGTAGCGCCTCTAATTTTTCTTTGCTTCTGGAGCCGACAAGCGGGCATGGCGCCACCCTCTTCGAGCGCCAGGCAACCTCACAAGACGCGAAGTGTTCGGCCAGCAACAGCAGCAGCATCAACAACAGCAGCAACAACAGCAGCATCAGCAGCAGCAACAGCAGCACCACCACCACCCCCAGCGGCAGCACCGACGGTGACAGCAGCGTCAGCAGAAACAAGAACAAGCACAGCCCAAAGAACACCAGGACACCACCACCACTGCCACTACACAAAACACTACAACCGCAACAATCGCCACAAAAATAACAACAATCACCACAACCACCAGAAAGCAGGAACAAATGCCTGGACTTGCGACGAATGCCGAAACCCCTCCATGCCACTACGAACACCACCGCCACCACCACTACCACATCCCCAACCAGCACTAGATGCCTACGTAGACTTTCGACGTATACCCGGTACACACCGTTGATTCGTTCGTCGCTGCTCCCGCCGTTTACCTTATCCCGAGTTGCGAAGAGGCCGATCTGTCCCTGCTCAATGCCCATCAGCTTTCCCGCCTTCGCCTTCACGCTCGCGAAGCTGTCCGCGGGCTCGCAGTGCATGAACACCGTCGTGCTCTGCCGCTTCAACCGAATGTACCTGGGAGGGGCGGGGGGGGGGTCACGACAGACGACGGCAGAGACAGCGATGAACCATGGTACGGGTATTTGGGGGCGGGGGGGGGTGCCATTACGGGGGACCATATTAAATAAGACCTACGGTACAGACAAAAACCTATATATTTCGCTATTTTTACTAACAATATTTGGTTCTATTTACTATGGTGCACCCGTAATACCGCATACCAGGAACCTGGTAACACGCAAGACAACACAACCCTCTAGGCAGGATTTCGCAGCTGATAATCCCGACAACGATGAGAGTGCAAACACCGAGCGATGCACGCGTCTAAGGAAAAGGTCTCGACGAAATATCTCCAAAACCACCATCATCGTGGTTGAGTATGCCCCCATTGATTTGGAGAAAAAACGGATCGGAAAGTCGTCTCGGGTGGGGGGGGGGGGTGTTATCATGTGAAACGCGTGATACGGGATTGAGTCCAACACGCCACACGTCGTACAAACCACGACCTATCGGTAGATAATCGGTATCCTTACCTCTCGTCATGACTTGCTGTGCAGGATCTGTCAAGAGGATACATCCAGCCCCCAGGAAGCATGTCCTAGATCGTGCAGGCTATACGGCTCTCACACGGCAACATGAGGAGGCGTTCTGCGATAGAGGTTCACCTTTTTTTTCCTGAGGCTCCTATGTCCCTTGAGGTATAATCCGGAATTCAACGGGGACGAAGATGTGGGCGCCGACTGATGCTACACGCATCTCGCAAGTGCACGTAGGCATTTTGCCCAACATGTATGTAGACCACAAGTTACATACTCATCCTTCAACTGGCGCCCTGTAAAGACGCCGTGGTGCAGCTTCAGATCTCTTTTTTTTTTTGCTGTGCCATCTGCTCTTCATGCTGTACATCTGTATCACACTGCCGCAAGCTTTCGCTGTTGACGTTGTGGCATCCACGGTACAACAGTAGTAGCCTTGCTTCAAGGTCATATTTTTGTGACAGCCAAGAGGGGTGCTCCTGTGCGTGTGCGTGAGTGCTCATCTGGGCGTATCATCCTCAACGCAACAAGGTGGACGATGCCAACCCACACTTCCTCTGAAACATGAACAAAAACACCCATATAGTACTCAAGCAGCGGTACAGCAGCGGCACAACAGCGATAGATCACCAGCGAAATCTCAAAAAGGCTACTACACACAGGAACGCCTGTATTACCCTTTTTCAACTCGCCTCACCCCCCGAATTCCAAGTCACCCACAGCCCGAAGGGGAGCCTTGTATAACCGTACCCCCTTGTCCCGACGTACTGCAAGGTTCCTTTGTATATTCATAGTATATACAACCGATCCTTGTATTACGGGATAGTGTGGTATACTATATACACGAGTGTTAGACCACCCCTACAGTACCGTAATATGGCTCTGATATCGATATCGAAAGCGAAATCCTATCGACAGCAACTTCGATTTCTATATCGATCGTAATTCTGATATCGAGCGCCTCGACAGTGATACCGACATCCAAAACATTATCACTGATCTCGGATTCGATCACGTTTTCCCCTGAATTTCGATTTCGATATCGACAGCGACAATTACTATTAATAGGCTTATGCCCATGATGTTTTTAATTCACAAGAAAACGTGTGTGTGTTTCGTTTTCGCTATGATTCATGTTGTTATGCTCCTAACATAGCCCAAGTATGCTACTTAATGCCTAAAAAGCCCGGATATGCTTCGTACATTATGCTATCTAGTTCAGAGCCCAATTATGCTCAATGCTATGCGAGCAAATGGGATATACGACTAAAAAAGAGAGCGACAGCCACGGCGGAAGCCACCGGGTGAGCCAAACCGGCTCTGCCAATGTTCCGCGTACATGATAGCGCGCATTATGGCTTTGCACGCGCAATATCTACGGCCCGTCGGGGGGGAGAAATGGGATTGGCGGGGGGGGGGGAGGGTAGGAGTACCGCACTGGTTCGAACCCGAAAGGGCTTCGGGTTCGAACCAGACGTGCTTGGGTTGCCGAAGTGGCTCGAGACCGAAAGGGTTCGGAACATCAGGTGTTTTCCAAATTCCAACCAGGTCTGATAGGAATACCATTTCCGATCGTTTGGGTAGGAGGAGTAGTATACGTTCGTAAATCTGTAGCGCAGCGGAGGGGACTCAACAGGTCAACAAAGACAGGGAAGCGATTGTTGTAGGTTGGTGCGGGTGGGCCGATAGGGGCGGGCTGCTTTCAGTGCCGATTGCATCTCGCCTCGAATGCCCCTCGCGATCAAACCAAGAGGAAACAAGGACGCGGTCAATAAGCCTCCTTCGAAACGTCACTGCTTCTGTCGGGCGAGAGCGCGCCGTAGGCTGTGGTGCTTCGCTGTTTCATCGATGCGTAACATGCCAAATTCAATACGATATTATCGAGGGCTGTTCATAGTTCGGATCAAACCTCGTGGGTCAGGTAGGGTCGGGTCGGATAGGGTCTGATACGGTAACGGTGACCGGACCTGATCCCTGAGGGTTCGGAAACCTCCTGACCCCACCCGACCCATGATACTTCGAGAAGTTTCTACGTAACCCGACCCACGGGTTGGCCCACGAGAGCCCTGATATTGTCGTGCTTGCCATCCGAGAACGTGCAGCATATATACAGGCAGTGTTATATTTAAATTATACCCGTGGCAGCAGTGTATACGTACTGCTGTTGTGTTGGTACGCTGTACCAGAGTGTATGATTCCAGATATGATTCCAGATACCATTGACTTTTATAGCTACGACGCGAATTCGCGAGTGGACAACCGCCAAGCGACCTCGGAAAAGTTGGGAGGTCAAGCTATTAATAGAATACCAGGTACCTGGTATTATTGTACGTAAAAAAAGCAGAAACAACCAACTCTACTACTGTCTGTAGTATGATTCCTGGTACGTATCTTGCCCACGAAAAGTACGTACAAACAGTAGACCCAGCTATTATGCCCCCCCCCAAATCCAAGCAGCGTTGCCTTTCGCATGGGCATGCCCACCACCGGAAACCGAGGGTTAGGTGCAGCATCACACGCAGGGGTGCCCGGTGTGTCGTCGCTACACCTTCAAGTATAAGCACTCAAGGAGCAATCAGATCTTTGGCGATTTTGCTGTCACGACAGACACCGAAGGACAGAGAAACAACTACGTACCTCAAGCATCTAAAATAGGAGCCTGTTGCACCAGACAAGCAGAGATCCGTCGCTCGGGGAAGCAACGTTGACGTTTGTTTGTTGATGCGGAGCGGAGGCGCGGGGGGGGTGTGCCTATTTCTAGTTGCTCACATTGACATTGCTTCCAAGCGTACCAGGCTGCCGCCCGAAGTGCTCAAAGCCTAAAGCCGACCTGGACACACGCTCTTGCAGCTGTGCTTGGGGTGTGCCTGCAGAGCACCAACAGCGGCAATGCAGTGGTTGGATCGTCCTGCTCTTGAGGTAGTGCTGCCAATTTTTCTTCACGCAGGCAGCTTCGCGAGCCTGCCGGTGCCTCGACTAACGTGTGGAACCTTGGACAAGGAAAATAAAAGTCGGAGGCGTCCTGCGGCGATGCTTCGGGTACTATCTCTCTGCTCACTCTGTTCTCGGAACATCTGAGGGTTTCGACATTATTGTAGAAGGGTTATGTATCCGGAAATACGGGGATCGATCCGTGCAGAGTTGTCTCAAGCGATCATTTTTCAGCAGGGAAGACAAGGCCGTGGAGGGATATGTCAAGCAAAAGGAAGGCTCCTGGGGGGGGAAGAGGGGGGAATGATGGCGCTGCAGGTGGCAGACGCAAAGTTCGGTTCGAGAAGAAGGAAGAGAGTGAAGGTAAGACACAGAAAAAAAAGATGGACGCCTTCTCATCGTCATGATGTCTCTGTTGCTTGTTCCCGGGCCCAGGTGGGAAGTCGGGACTCGGAGTGTGAGCTCTAGCGTTGCTTTTATCCCGAGGGGTGTCGGCCTCGGTTGCGTTGACCACTGTAGGTGGTTGCTTTGGCACACGCGCACGCACGCCAGCTGTGCGTGTGGCCTTTGCTGTGGAGACTCTCACGGTATTTGGTATTTGGACTTCAGTGCGTGCTTCCACGTCTTCGTTCGCGCTGTCTAGAGCCAGCGCTGAGGTCGGCAGTGCTCGGGATCCACGATATACTACCAGGTACTCTGTGCTGCTGCACCTAACGCAACAGCATACCACCCATGCCAGTACGAAGTACATTTCTCGTGCATAAGTATGATGTGTACAGCAATATTCGTGTCAGGTATCTGGTCCTTGTCCTTGCGTGGGATCTGAGGGGACCCCGCTTTCTCCGCTTTGATGTATTGGTATGATAAATGCCCTACTGTTTGCTGTACCAGTCGGCCTCAGAGGCAATCCTTTTCGTCTACCTCACGGGGGACAATAACACACTGGACAAACAGTACGTACTCGTACGTACCAGGTATACTCGTATGGGAAGTGAGTTCGCTGGACTGCCCGGTAAGTTCCGCTAAAAACGGAAGGCATACTCACCATGGGGTTCAGTCAATGAATCAGCTTGCTTGGAGTTGGATGATACATGCGAGATTTCAAATCTCCCAGCTGGGCAAGCTCTCGCAAGATGTGGTGACGAATGTCGGTCCGCGGCTTCGAGTTCGAGTTCGTCACTCGGTTAACCCCCAACCCCCATCTAAATAACACCCTTGTCGCCCTCGAAACCCTTATTGCACGGGTCCCAATGTTAGGCAGAAGAAAGCGCCGAACACGTCCCTGAAAAAATGCCTCCTTGGAACCGTCTGTCATTGCAACGTACGCCGTATGCCCTTTTCCCACGGTAGAGCGCCCTCCCCCCCCCTTCGTATTTCAGAAACTGGCTCGAATGGCCGCCGTCGCTTTTCCACCGCCCAGTTAGCGGCGGGGCGATAGGGGACCGGGTGGCTATTAACAGTAACCCTTCAATCTCCAGCGAATCGATCGTTCGTGGGACGGCCCATCCCACGCGACCAGCAGCCAGCCAGCCAATGCTGGCTACTGTCTGTTCGTCGCGCGCAATCTGTCGAACCCCAAACTACCGGCCGCCGAAGGTGGGAGGGTCGCTTGGCGGCCCGGTACCCTACGACCCCGCCGCTGGTTCTTGCTACTGTCTGTTCGTCGCGCGCAATCTGTCGAACCCCAAACTACCGGCCGCCGAAGGTGGGAGGGTCGCTTGGCAGCCCGGTACCCTACGACCCCGCCGCTGGTTCTTGGAGAAGCCGCGATGGGCGGTGGGAAAATGATGGCGGCCATTCGAGCCGGCTTCCCTATTTGTAAAAGGGGGAGGGGGAAGGGGGGCACTCTATCGAGTACCAGGTATCAAATTGAAATATTTCTCGTAGAGAGAGGACGTTTTTTTATCAACAGAGTCCCAGTTTTTCCTCTCGCAGGCGGTCGAGTTCTTCGTGGAGTCCCTTTGCTCCGGCTTCAAGCTGAGGCTTCGCTCCTCGCCCCTACGCGGTTCGCCTCGTTCCAAGGCCTACGTGTTGGCGGCCAGGGCCGCCACTCGTGTCCCTGATCTGGCCGAACGTGCGGTGGCCTCGGCAGTGCCGATCCTCACGACTTGGTGCTCTCTTGACCATCAGCAGCGCCGAAACCCGAAACTCCCTCCAATCCTCGAGTGGAGATCAAATCTAGCGGCGATAGCTCCAACCAGCGCGCATGTCCAAATACTTGGATCAGCCGCTAGCGTGTCCAATACCCTCTCGGGTGTGATGGGCAGGGCCGGGATCGGTTTTATAGACGGGCACTCATGATGGAAGGGTTTCAAGGGCACATACGTACTGTTGTGTTGCCAGCGCGAATGGAACCAGGCACCTCCCGAGCCGGAAACCCTTGGGGGGAACATGCCTGTACCTGGTATTATATAACGGTACGTGTTACTCGTACCGAGCACCCCGATAAACTTGACAACCTACAGATTTTTTTTTTTTCGGACCGGACTGCGTTAAGGGCGAGCCAGACTCTTAGGACATCCCTAAATGCACGGCGGATCTACAACAACATATCTGCACACCCTTCTGTAGGATCAGTGTATGCCGGGTTTAGAGTCGGCCTCGGCTGCTCTGCCGCCTGGCTGCTCTGCTTCTTTGCTGTTCTACGGCTCTGCTGCTGTTCTGCTGCTGCTCTGCTGCTTTGCTGTTCTACGGCTCTACTGCTGTTCTGCTGCTGCCCTGCTGCTGCTCTGCCGTTGTTCTGCTGTCCTGCTGCTCTGCTGTCCGGATGTTCTACATGCTGCTCTTGCTCTGCTGCCCTGTTACTCAACTGCCCGCCGGCTACTTTGCTGAGCTTTGTTGCTGCCCTGCTGCTGTTCTACTACGCTACTGCTCGGCTGTTCTTTCGCTCTGCTTATCTTTTTTCTGTTGGTTTTGCTGTCTGTCTGTCTTCGCCGCCGCCGCCGCCGTCGTATTTTCCTCTAATAACAATGCCACTGGCACTGTCACTGCCACCCGCCCTACTGCCACTACCACTACCTCTAGTGCCGCTGCCACTGCCTCTACCGCCGCTTACCGCTGCCACTGCCTCTGCTTCTACTGCCGCCGTTGCTGCCATTGCCACTGCCAATGCCTCTACTGCCGCTGCCACTGCCGCTTCCTCTACTGTCACTGTCACTGCTCGCTTCCCGCCGCCACTGTCACCTGCTGCTATCACTGCCACTGTCACTGCCGCGTTGTGTGTTTGCTCCGTGTCCTTTCCGAACCCCGCCCCGATCGTCATACCTTCCGCCAAACCGACCTCCCTCCAACCCGCCCGCACACAGAGGAGGAAAGGGGAGGCGCATCTAGATTAGCAAGGCGACGACTACCCGGAGGTGGTGGTGGCGGTGGCGGTGGCTCGAGACGTGGAAGGCCTGGTGATAGTGAGGAGGAGGAAGAAGAAGAGGAGGAGGAGGAGGAGGAGGAGGAGGAGGAGGAGGAGGAAAAGGGGGGGCGAGGAGGAAGGGGTAAGAGGAGGACGAAGGATAAGCGAAGCGGCGGTGGTGGCTTTGAGAATGACGAGGGTGTGGACGATGACGATGATGACGACGATGATGGGGCTACCGGCCGCCGCATGGTGGAAGAGGTCCACGGGGAGGAGGAGGAGGACGAACATTACGAGCGGGTGAGACCTGTTAGGCTGCGGCGTGGTGTAGGCGCGGTGTGGTTTGGAAGGGGGAGAGGAAGGAAGGGAGCGGGTCGGGAGGACGGGGGGGGGGGAGGGGTGTACTCGATAGGAGAGATCCTTACCTTGAACACTACGTGATACGATCAATTCCCTTGTGCGCAGTAAAGATTTTTTACCTCGCACAAATGATCTTACTCGGCAATCAACACGGGGGGGGGGGGGGGGGGGGGGTTGGAGGGGAAGTGGAGGGGAAAGAGGGGAGGGGGAGAGGATTGGAGGGGTCGTGAAGGGAGGGGGGGGAGGAAGGGAAATTGAAGGAAAGAGAGAGGGGGGGAGAATGGGGAGGGGGAGGGAGGAGAAGGGAGAGAGGAAGGGAGGGAGGGAGGGAGGGAGGGATAAACGAACAAAGGAATGCTTGAGGATTGCTCTAGTTGTGGCGACTCAAACCATTCTTCACGTTTTCACCCAGGCCAGGACGACGTCCTGCTGTGCCTCTGCGTTCCCTCGTGGTCACTCTCGCCATATTCCCCGTCGTTTTTAGCCGCGAAGAGGCGTAGCATAGGGGGGTAAAGAAGTTTGCGCCCCCCCCCCCTCCCCTTCCTCTCCTTTTTCACCCACGTCGCACCCCCCGCCACCTTGATTTTCGGTCGATCTTATCCTTATCGCGGCAGACGAACGAGGCGGGGGACCCGATCGAGCCGTTCAACCTTCGCAACGAACGGGACATGGGCTACTTCGACACCAACGGAAACTTCGTGTGGAAGGTAACCGCTTGGAAATTTCGCGCGTGCCTGCCGTGTGATGGAGGGCCTTGCTTGCGAGAAAGCTCTCGTATTGCGCGGTTGCGCTTGTTTATGCCAACGGAAGGATCGTGTGGAGGGTATGCTAGCCGTTAACTGACTGCTTTGCCTGTCATACGATAACCCTGGCAGGGAAAGCATGATGCCTTGGTGGATGACACTCTTGCCTCCTGACGAGAAACCGTCGTGGAACTCCCCTCACTAAAACAGTATGCTGAGTCTTGACAGGCCTTGACAGACCCAAACTCGACCGCAAACCGACGCCTTGGTTGGCAAGTGTTTTCATGGTTGAGCTTTCGCTTGCCTAACCCTCACCCTCTGCGCGTTTTCCCGTCAGTGTTCATTTCCATCCGTGTCCGTGCGGGTTTGTCTCCGTCGGTCCGATTCCGTCGGTACCCATTTTGGTCGGTACCCATTTCATCGGTATTCGTTTCCGTCGGTACCCGTGCTCGTCTGTACAACACACTTCCGTGGGAATATGCCCGTTTCGTCGATACCCATTTCCGTCGGTATCCGTTTTCTCCTATATTCGTTTCCGTTGATAACCGTTTCCATTGATACCCGTTTTTCGTCGGTACCCGTTTCCGTCGGTACCCCGTTTCCGTCGGTACCCCATTTGCGTCGGCACCCGTTTCGGTTGATCTGCGCCCTGCGGCGGCGGCATTGACGACGACGAACGCTTACAGAAAGAGGAGGAGGAGAGAGATGCGTGGCTCGCCGAGATGGACGAGGGCACCATGGAGGAAGCTATCGGCGCCGCCAGCACGAGGTGAATGAAATAATACAGCACGCAATAATATTTCGAAGTGTACTAATTGATGGTCAAGATGGGAGAGAAGAACAAGCATGCTCTTTTATAGGTCGTTTTTTTTTGTTTCAAATGTTGAGGTACCGGAATAATCCTATAGTATAATTTGAGACACGCTTTGCTGAATCTTGGTCGTTGCTTTCTGCCCACAAGCTTCGGTGCTTTACGGGCACCTCTTCTCCGGTCAGTGGCGGTTTTTGACGCGCGCCTCTCACGTGCGCGCGCCTACAGTGCTTGGCGCGTCCCTCTTATTCCTTTCGCGTGGAAAGCGTCCCTCTTATTCCTTTCGCGTGGAAAGAATGAGCGGTAAGGTTGGTTGTGTCAATTCCGTCCATTACATAAAAGGAGGGAATGATGAGGGGGAGAGGGGGGGGGAGGGGGGTGTACTCACGTGTTGCTTGCCTTAGTCATTCGACCATTGACCACGCATCCCTGTTGAGACGGAGCGGGGGGGATTGGACTATCCCTTGTAGTACCACGCCTTCTTCGTTCCATTTCATTATCAGAACCACGCCGGAACACGGGCATATTCCACATATGTATGCCGGGATAGCTTATCTGTGCACCCCTATTTTTCCCCACCTCCTCATTGCCCCTCCGCGCGACACCCTTTTGTTTTCCTTTCCGCCTGTGTTCGAACCGTCTATCGGTGTGTAAAACACGCCTCTGGCTACGGGAACAACGTCAAATTTAACGGCCGAGAGCAGGAAGCCCAAGGCTGCCGCTGCCGCCGCCGCGGACGGTGAGGCGGCATCATCGACCTCGGCCGACCCACTCAGCGGCGGTGCGGATCCCCTGTCCTTGATGGGCACGGCGGAGATGCGAATGGCCCTGATCCCGCTTCTGCTGGAGGAGGAGACGGTGGTCCAGGCTTTGCGGAGACTGGGGAAGAGCCGGGCGAAAGGGGGTGCGGGTGGGCGGGGCGGTATCGATGCCGGCGCTACTACTGCTGCTGCTGCGCCACGGGGGCGACTCACAGGGTACGTTTTTTAGGTGTTGTTGTTCTTTGTTTTTTTTTTTTTTTTTTTTTTTTTATATTTCTGGGCGATCTTTATGTCTCCATCTTTCGTTTGCCCTTCTCTCTCTTTTTGTCGCTCTCTTTCCCTCCCTCTTTCTCTCTCTCAGTCTCCCTCTCTCTCTATTTATGGATATACCCCCCCCCCCGCCCTCTCCCCCCTCTCGCCAGCGGGCACTGCGGCCGATCGCGCCCTGTAAGGCGCGGGTAGTTGCCGTCATTGTGCGTAAGTATCGGTAGCGGGCAGCCAGCACCTCACCGCCAGCGGAGGCGGGGGAGGAGGAGGAGGAGGAGGAGGAGGAGGAGGAGGAACGCACGTTTTCCTGCGCTATAACCGATCGGGAGCAAAAGCTTTTTAGTACCTCAACCGCGTTATCCCAACTGCCCGCGCTAGCCGCAGTCGCACCACCCCCGGCTATTGTTTTCCCGCCGCTGGTCGACCCCCTTCCCTGCCCGTCCCGTCCCGTCCCGTCCTGCCCCTCCCTCCCTCCCTCCCTCCCTCCCTCCCCGGCTACAGCGGGTCGAAGAAAAGGAACGCCGCCGCGGCGTTAGGCGTGGGGGTAGGAGGGGACCTGGTAGCAAAAACTCCGAGCAGAAGCGGCGCAATCGTCAGCGCAACAACAAATGGTACCAAAAAAAGCAGTGACGTCACCGATGACGTCACCGGTAACGACAATGGCTCCGGGGGAGGCGGGGGTGGGGGCGGGGGCGGGGGCGACGCAGAGAGTTCGTCTGAGAAAGAGGCGGCAGCAGTAGAGGTGGAAGCGGGAACGGTAGAGGCCGAGGAGAAGGAGCGGCGCGGGAACTTCGAGCGCTTGACGGACCTCGCGGACGGCCTGCTTCAAGCGGGGCAGCATGACGTGTACCAGCAGACGCGAGAGGATTTGGAGGAGGCGGCGGAGGCGGCGGCGGCTCGGGCGTCGTCCTCTGGTAAGAGATTCGCGGGCGGAGGGGGGTGGGGGAGACGGGAGTTGGCGATGGGGGGGGGGGGTCTGAGGAAGGGGGGGGTTATTCGGGGGGATGGGGGAGGGGGCAGGTTCTCTGGTGAGAGTAGGGTGGAGGGAGGGAGGGAGGGAGGGAGGGAGAAGACGGAGTTAGTGGTGCGTGAGGCCATAGTTATGGGGGAGTCGGGTGGGGAGGGGGTGGGGTGGGTAGCGCGCGGGGGGGGAGGCGGAGGGAAGTGGCGGCAGCCGGCACAAATTTACTCCCCCAGCGATCGATGGCTTTTTGCATTTGCGGTTTTTGTCAGCACTGCTGTGCGTGTGTGTGTGTTTTCGGTGTTTTTCGAAACATGCTTCTCACCCACCGAGGTACTGTCACGACTTGGTTAGTTACGGGATCTGGATGCCCCCCCGGGTTTCGAGCTTTCCCCGCATGTTTGTTTTTTCGCGTACGTATGCCTCTCTGGCTTACTCTCGCTCTCTGGCGGTTCCCTCGCGGTCAATCGCTGTGTCTAATGTTTTATCTCTACAACTCCATGTTCACCAATCCAATTGCATTAGTACATAAGTACGTGGCAGTGCTGAACAACTGGTGCCGCTCTGCATTGGAATAGAATGCCTGTGTTGATATCCGCATTAAAGTCGAACTGCGTGCTATATTTTCAGCCAGTGGTATTATCTGGTGGTTTTTATTATTGATTGTAAGGCTCTCAGTACCGTAGACCCCTCCGTAGGTATTAACATTTATTTTTGCTTCACAAGTGACATTATTTTAACTTTTTTTTTCGAGACATTTGTATCGATAGTGCCTTTCTTTTGTCTCCGCCTGTACGTCGTGGTTGTCCTGCAGGAGCATACTTTGGGGGGGCGTTGGGGGGCCAGCAGCAGATGCAGCAAATGCAACAGCAGAGGTGGATGCAGATGCAGATGCAGATGCAGCAATCTCCAGCTTTGGAGGCGGGGGGGGCGGGGGCGGGAGGAGACAGCGCGTACTTCGAGTACAGGGGGAAGGACGGAAACGTACACGGGCCCTATGGGGCTTCCCAGATGCGAGGGTGGGCACAGCAGGCAAGTAACCTCCCCCCCCGGGCCCACCTTGGTGCAAGCAGTTTATTTCTGGTTGGTGAGAATCCGACGTACCCCGTCTCGGCATTGCAGGGATGCGAGGGTCTATGGTCAATCGACTACGGCCATGCATGATATCGAGTGCAACCCCTCTCCCACCCCACAGACCCCTCCCCCCCTCCAAATTTCAACCAATGACCACCGAGCATTGATTTCGCCCCATCGACCATTCACCAATCATCAACATTTTTTCGCCCTTATATATCGACCAATGACAATGAAGCATTGATTCTGCCCCCCATTCACCATTCACCGTCGATCACCTCCCATCAACCATTCAACATCCACCGATCACCTCCAATTGTCGACCAGTGATCTTCGGCCATTGGTTTTGCCCCATCGACCGTTCACCATCCACCGCTGACTGTCAACCATTCACAATGAACGATACACCAATGACCATTCTCTATCGACCATTTTACCATCAACCGTGGGCCAATTACCACCGCTGACCTTGCTTTTGTGGCCCCGTGACGCCCCCACTCCCCCCCCTGCGGCCACAGGGTTACTTCGATGGTGACCAAGCGGTCATGATGCGGCGAGTTCCGACTTCGGCCGGAGAGGTGGGTGTGTCCAATCACACTCTTACTAGCAGTGGTAGTAGAAGTAGGAGTAGTAGCAGTCGTCGTAGTGGTAGCCGTAGTAGTCGTCATACTGGTAGTGGTGGTGGTAGTATACTACTGTAGTACTGGTTGTACTATACGTGGGGCCACATTAAATGGGACCCAAGGGACACACAAAAACCTACATTGTTCAATGTTTTTACTCACAATATTTGGTCCTATTCAATATGGTCCCCCCTGATGGTGGTAGTAGTAGTGGTTGTGGTAGTTGTTGTGGTAGTAGTAGGAGTAGGATCTGTAGTAGTGGTAGTAGTAGTAGTAGTAGTAGTAGTAGTAGTAGTAGGAGTAGTAGTAGTACGAGTAGTAGTAGTAGTAGTAGTAGTAGTAGTAGTAGTAGTAGTAATAATAGTAGTAGCTGTGGTAGTAATAGTAGTAGTGGTGGTAGTAGTTATAGTATTACGGGGGGCCATAGTTAACAGGACCAAATATTGTTAGTAAAAATTGTTAAACATATATATTTTTATGTATACCATAGGTCCTGTTAACTATGCCCCCCCCGTAATAATAGTAGTAGTAGTAGTAGTAGTAGTAATATTAGTAGTAGTAGTAGTAGTAGTAGTAGTAGTAGGAGTAGGAGCAGTAGTACGAGTAGCAGCGGTGGTGCAGCAGTAGTTCCAGGTACGTAGCAGTTATAGGTGTCGTAGTAGACTCTTAACAGCAGCAGGAGGAGGATGAGCTCGGTGTGCTGTGCTCCTCTCCCTACGAGTAGCGCCCTGCCCCTTTTTCTGAGGATGACGGTTCGTTTTTCTCAATTCCCGAGATACTTTTCTGTTTTCTTGTTTCTTCGTTTGTTCGTGCGTGCGTACATACCTTTCGTTCGTTTTATTTTCGTTTTCTCCCCCGCCGCCGCCGCCGCCGCCGCATATTTTTTCTCTAATAGGCGCCTGCCGGCGGCGGCGCTAACACCGGCAGAGGTGGTGCCTCGGGTGAGGCTGCAGGGGACGCGGCAGCGGCTGCGTTGCCGGCGGCACCCACCAATGCCGATCTCATGGCTGACTTAGACGACGACGATGACGAAGAGGAAGAGGAAGAAACCAAAGCCAAAGACGGAGGGGAGGGGGGGGGCAACGAAGGTGGTGGTGGTGGTGGTGATGATGGTGGGGTGGCGGTAGCAGCGAACGGCGTGGCGGGAGAATGGGTGCTCTCCGACGATATTGACTGGTCCTTGCACTGAAACGAGCGAGCGAAGGAAATAACTGTTGAGACTAGGCGCCCGAAAAAGCGGAAGGAAGGGAGGAGGGACGGCGTCGAAAGCATGCCGGAGCCGAGCGGGAAATGGAAGGGGGGCGGGAAGGGGGTGGGGTAGGTAGGGGTGTCCGTGTGTCGATGCCGCCGCGCTGTCATTCGTTGTTACCTCTTGAGGTGCCGGCTGGTTGGCAAATACGCTATTATTTGCAGGGCTAGGGCTGTTTACGGGTCAGGGGGTCTTCAAAACCTCATGAGACGTGTCGGGTCGGGTCGGGTCGGGTCAGGAGGTGTTCGAAATTTCGCGGGTCGAGTCGGGTCGGATCGGTCGGGTTGTAGGTGACCCGATCCGACCCCGACTCTCGAGCTTTGACCCGACCCGTCAGCAGTCCTGGTTATAGTGTGTGTGTTCTTCACATTAAACCGTTCTTTCTACCCGTCGACATCCAGCACAACCAGTGTCCGTGCCGATTCTTCCATCCTAGAAGAGATACAAGTTCTGTGGTCACAATATAGTACGAGTAGGAGACCGGTCTTTTTTTGTCAAGGCCTGTTTTTTTTTCACCTCAACCTATCAGTTTTAGTGTAGAGCGCGGCGGTCAGTCAAGGGGATCAAACCGCGGTCTGCTGCTACCATCATGTTTTCTCGTAGGTGCTCGTGACGCGGCTAAGCTTCAATTCACCCCAGAGACTGCAGGGAATCAACCAATACCTACACGCCTACCCCTGTCTTGTCTGTTTAGAACGTATTTGTGGCGGCGACGTTGGTGGTAGTGATGGCGGTGGCAATATGAGTCTCTTGCGTTGTGGTGACGTTTCCTCGCCCTTATATTAATACGCTTGGGGTGCGCTTCGGAAACGGAGGGTGTCGCGGGGTAACCGACAGCTGAGAAACGAAGCGAACAAAAGGATTGGAAGTTGCCTTCGGGGCGCGCTATGGTTTGAACCATGCATCACCATCGGCGGGAAGCTACGAGTCGATTGGGCAATGTGGTTCCAGAATTTGAGAAGAAAAAATCCGCAGCTCGCTGCTGTGGTCCTCTCTGAACTGCCCGTCTGTGCGTTCGTCTGTCTGCATGTCTGTCTGTGGGGGTCTGTCTGTCGGTCTGTGCCCCCGAGTCTCACTCCAGGCATCTTCGCGTCGCGCATGCACGCATGCATGCATGCACATGTTTTATACACACAACACACAGTAGACTGTTCAACGTAGGTAAGCAAGAGCCACAGACCCAGAGCATACACACGCAGAAACACGCGGTGCGCCAGGCACGCGGTTAACAACGAACAATAGTATCAAGCTAGCTGCGGATTTAGTTGCGCTGCTGGCGTAGTACGAACGAAACACACCCGATTCTCCTGTGGTTTTTATCTGTACACATAAGATAACATCCATAAGATAAACAAAAGATAGGTAGGCATGACTGTTGACTTCTCGTCATGACACATCCTTGTATTCTCTGGATGATCCTGGATTATTTCTCGGGGAGAGTTGCCTGTTATTATCCCAGAAATTGGTTGTGTTTTCATTGTGGGCGACCCGCACAACGATGCGACAATATGCACGGAGCGATCCCACTCGTGTTAACTCGCGCTCACGTAGAAGAGACGGTGTCATGGTGTTTGTTCGATATACCGCGGCCCCCAAAGGGGTATTGAGTGGTACCAGGTATCGCGTACCGTACTTCTTGTATTACTACTATTAATATGTGATACGAGCGCACAAATTCATGTTGAAGCGCTCTGTTTCTCTCTCTTATCATACTTCGCCTTGAAGCAACATAATTGTCGTAAGTGATACCTTAACACCGCCCCCCTTCCTCTCCCCTCTCCGGGCCCCTTCCTCTCCCCTCTCCGGACCCCTTCCTCTCCCCTCTCCGGACCCCTTCCCCCAACCCCCACCCCCTCCTCTCTATTCCCTCGAAATTTATCGCAAGCACGCCCAAAAGAAGCACACACGCGCGCCAGCAAGCGGCGCTCGACAACGGAGGCAAGCTATTGCAGTACCGCCTTCACGCCTACGCACGCACGCATTGTGATCATTCGTGCCTTTCCCGCGGTTGGCTGCCTTTCGTTCACCGCTCGCTGTAACGCTGCTTCTGACACACGCGGCAGGGAGGGTGCGTCGCCGCATCGCCCCACCACACCACACCGCGCCAACACCAACCTCATATTCGTAAGAGACACAAGAGAGAGACAAGGGAGACCGACCTAACTCGCGAGAGAGGGAGAGAGAGCCCGGCCCCGGCAATCTCCTATCGCAGGAAGGTGACAAACAGCGTTCGGGTCACGATCACCGTAGTCAACGGCCCAAAACCAAAAAAAAGACACAACAACAAACCGCGGTGTGACCCCTTGAAAAAAACGCCCCCCGGAATGTATTAAACCCATTCTAGTAAGGCTAAAAGAGGTCCTGACGCGCCCAAAAAGACTGGCCTCCTATATCGGGGGAACATAGTAACCAGGACCAAATATGCTTGGTAAAAATACTGGAATATATCGGTTTTTGTGTATATGATGGGTCCTGATTACTATGGTCCCCCCGCAACATTAATCAGAACCAAATGTAGTGTGTAGACATGGGGAGATACACGGATTTAGGGTCCATAGTGGGTTCTGATTTCTAGGAGCCCCTGAAATATTAGAATGTCTGGCCCCAACAGCTTCTACCCGCCGAAACAAAATGCTGGAAACACCACCTACAAAAAAATGATTGCGGCAATACATCCCCCACGAAAACGTTCCCCCGCTCGTCGGTTCTCGCGCAATCTTCAAACACCAACAAGAAAATAATTTGCGGCGACAGACCAAGCCAAAGTGTCCTCCCGCTCGGTTGCCCCGCATATCAGAAAAGTCAACTACAACGACCACATCGTCAACGTGACACTCGACGAAGAAACTTTAAATTAATGTATTTACGATCGGTTTTCCCGCAAATCTGAAACGCCATATATGGATAATTGCGGCGAGACTCTATTATACTAAAATGTTCTTGCTCAGTTCCCCCGCACACAGCAAACACGAAAAAAAAGGCCGGGTGACACTCCACGAAAATAGTCCCGTTCGGTTCTGTGACGCAAATTTGAAACGCCAACAATAAGAAATTGCAGCGGCGCCCGACGAAAAAGTTCCCGCTCGGTGCTGCTGCAGAGCCAAACGCCAACAAGTATTCGCGGCGATACCCGACGAAATATTCCAGCCCGATTCTCCCGCAAGGCTGAAACGTGAACAACTATTAATCGCGCCGATACTCGACAAAATTGTGTCCGCGCCCAGGTGTCCCGCAAAATATGATTCACCGAAACAAAATAGCGACTATACCTCACGAACAACTTCCAGCTTGATTCTTCCGCAAAGCTGAGGCGCCAACTACAAAAAACTGTGTTGACACCAGACCGAAATGTTCCCGCTTGGTTCTCCCGTAAAATCTGAAACGTCAACATCACCGATCACATTGACGCGACACACTACAAAAAAGTGCGTAGTCACGCTCCGTTCTCCCGCAACAACAACGACCACATCGCGGTGACAGCCAACGAGAAATGTTCCCACTCGTTTATCCCGCAAATCTGAAACGCCAACAACAAGGACCACATCGCGGCGATACCCGACGAAAAGCGTTCCCGTTCGGTTGTCCCGCAAATCTGAAACGCCAACGACCACATCGCGGCGATAATAAAAGTGCGCATGTATTTATACCCCGTTCAGCCTATGATGCCCATTTTCAAGGCGGCTGGGTCGTCGCCATCGTGCATCAGCAAGCAGTACGAGTAGCACTAAAGTTCCAAACAGATAAAAGCAGCAGCACCGTTGACCGAAGCAAAAAAGAGCAAGCTCGCGACAAACTCGGGGCGAAACACCGCGCATCACCGGCAGGAGGCACCACCAGCACCACCTACACCATCACTGCCGCGGGTAGTTTTATCTTTATCGCTTTTTTACTCCCTCGGTCCGTGCAGAGCCTAACACCCATTTACCATACGTGAGTCGTGGCGAGGTGGTAATCCAGCCCCGCATTCGCCACGGGCTCCACAAAACGCGCTGGCTCTATTTTACGTCGCGCCGGGAAAGAACAACAGCGACGACGAAAAAATGATAAAAAAACAAAACCGGACGGAGTTTTCACAAGAACATCACCAAACGTAAACAGACCCCACAGAGCTACCCTCACGTAGGGGGAAGAAAAAGCCTTGTAACATATAGCACGTATCGCAACCTGGAATCGAGGGCTCGCGACGGCTGACGCCGCACTGCAATACCGTACACAACAGCTGTACAGTTACGTCTCATCCCGACCGCATCTCGCCCCGTCTCCTGTAAATTCCGTCCCATCCCCTACCATCTACCCCAGCAACATCCAACACATCCACAGCATTCCACCCCTCGCAAGACACCACCACAAGTTCCAACACCCAAGAAAGCAAGACACCCAAAAAATCATCCCCGATACTCTCAGAGTACCACCACACAACACGTTCCAACGATGCACAAAGTACCAAAAACGACCACAGCACTCCCGCCGCGTACACATGCCACCAGCCCTCTATAGGGCAAATAGGTCGGTTGACGGCACTCTCGCCCCTTGGCGGACAGGCAGACAGCCGTCAACGAAGTCTTCATTCACCCTAGACCTACTACTCTGAGTCTAAGAATACTTCGCCGGGTCAAAATTTTGACCGTCAACCGATCTACTTTCTCTAAAGGCCGTCGCATACATACAGGCTGTATACCCAGGCGAATAGCCGACGCCTCTAACAACGACGAACAAATGGCTCAAAAAAAAATATACCCTTCGACCGTTTCGGCATTCTAAAAGGCAGTTTCGATCCCACGGTTTCGTTCCGAACTGTTCGTTCCGACGGTTTCGGTCTATTGGACGATTTCGGTCGGACGGTTTCGGCGTCTGGGACGATTTCGGCGTCTCACGGTTGCGGTCCGACGGTCTCGACCTGTAGAGATTTCGTTCCGACGGTTTTGGCCTCTGACGATTTCGGTTAAAATGGTTTAGCCCCGAGGGCTTCGGTCCGACGGTTTCATCCTGACGGTGTCGATCCAACGGCTTTCGGCCTCTACATGCTTCGTCTTGACGGTTTTCACTCCGACGATTTCGGTCCGGTCCGATGGTGTCGGCCTCTGCAGCCCGGCAGTTTCAGCCTGACGGTTACAGCCGAGACATGTACCAGTTCGGTCCGTCCACACGCGGGTGCCGATCCAGAAACAAACTACTGTATACACGATACGACCCAGGCTTTACTTCCCACACGAAACAAGAACGATCAAACATCAATGGTGGGGGCGGCAGCCCCACTCCAACCCAAACCATTCAACGAACTAAGCAATCAACCAATCAATCGACCAACCATCCAACCGATCAATCCACTAACCAATCAACCACTACGCAAAAAAAGGGACGGTTTTGAGCTACCATACCCCTGAGGCCGCCGGGACAGAAAACAGATGCGCCAATCTATATCAGTCTTAACATTCCCGATCGTTTCACCGGCAGGTACATCAGAATGATGGAACGGTCGTAATCGGTATGGCGTGGTATCCACAGAAAACGATTCCTACCAAGAAAATACATAAACATGAAATAAGAATGAAAATCCGAGGAAGCATTATAGGCGTCCGGCAGAGGAACAAAAAAAAAAACAGCGAACCAACATCAAATCCAAGAAATAAACGATGAACAATCGAACAGGCCAACTCAAATTCCAAGAAACACACACAAACGAGACGACCAACCAAGTCGTTTGCTGGCCGATCAACCAAGCCAAATGACGATCCCGCACATGAAAAAAACAGAGCACCAACCAGGCAGCGAGCCCGCCAATCAAGTAAAACCAACCAAACTCGCTAGCCGTTAATATCCGCCAGCCAGTTAAATCAACTCAAACCGGCCAGCCAATTAAATCAAACGACCTGTAGTCCGGCCAGTCAATCAACTGAAACTAATCAAGCCAGCCAGTAAAAAAAAACAACTCAACCAAGCGAGCCAGCCAAATCAAATTAAACCAACCGACCCGGCCAGTCAATCAAATCCAACCAAGCCCGATAGCGACAGCCCTTTTTCACCATGATCCTCCGGAATCGGTGAAAGCCTGATACCCTGACCTACAGCGAACTTCCCGAGCGCGCCTGACCTTTCGACCCGCTTGCGCGGCGAACTCGCACAGCCTGCACAGGACAGGACAGGACAGGACAGAAACGACGCGACAACACAGCAGTGGGTGGGGGGTACTATCGGCAGGCGGTACAACACAATACGGGGAGGAGGGAAGCACGATTTGACTGGTGAGAATGGCTCTCGAGACACCCCCCCCCCCCCCCCCCCCGCTGCCAGCGGCAGCGTGCAGCCAACGCCCGACAGCTCCCCCCCAAAAGCAACAAAAAACGATCCAGATTCGTATGGGTACACGCCCGTGATCGTCCTTCTCCCTTGATAACCTCTGACTTTTTTTTGCCCCCCTTTCTCTCTCGCTCTCTTTCTCGGCAACCCGCCCCGATGCTCCCCTACCCCCTCTTACCCCCCCGACCCCATGTGTGCTTCCAAACCTCTATAGCTCCTCCCCCCTCGCTCTCCCAACTACCCTCCCCACGCCCCTACCCCATATGCCTGCCTGTCAACCTCTCTAAACCCCCACTTCTTCCCTCCACACAAAGGGGATGATCGTGTCACGTGGTGTGTGTATGGTAAGGCACCCACGAGGCAGTTACATAGTAAACCCATTGCTGTCTCTGGAACTGGCCACACCGGAAATTGAATCAATTCATTGACGTTGTCATCCATATGCAAGAAAGCCCGCCTCACAAGCGCTTCTTAGAAGGATGCAGCCCACCCTTCATGCGACTCGCCCAACACCTCACGGCGCTTCGCGCTTGGTGCAAGCAATGTCTGCCTGGTCGGTGAAAACCCGACGTGGTCCGCCCCGGCATTGTAGGGATGCGAGGGTCTACGACCTTACGACTACGGCCATGCATGATAATGAGGACACCCCCCCCCCCCTCAATTCTCACAGCCCCCACCCCACCGTGCATGCATCCTAGCCTCTCTACCGCATTCTTGGTTTTGATCACCTAATTTACCGGCAGACACCACCCAGGTCTTAACACGGAGCAGCAGCTTCTCTTGCGGGGCCGGTCTCCTAGTGGGAGCCGGCGCTGCTGTGCTCTCATGACCTCGTGACTCTCTATCAGCACCAGATGGTTGAGACATATCAGGCCCCTCCTCCCCCCCCCCCCTCCCCCCGCCCACCCACGCTTCCCACCTGCGAACAAAGTCGTCGTCGTTGTTGTCCCGAAGCGTCTTTTTCTTAGTCGCCATGCGGAAGTCCGGGCCGTACAGTGGGAAGTACGCGTGGTCGGGCACCGCCGCGGCGAGAGAGGCTACGGCGTCGGGTCCCACGGCCGCCGCTGTTAGAGCGGTCCACAGCCGCGCCGTGTCGCTGGGACAAGCGAGGCAGCAGCAGAGCAGCAGCAGCAGCAGCAGCAGCAGCAGCAGGAGCAGCAGCAGGAGCAGTAGAAGCGGAGTAAGTATGAGCGACACAGCAGAAGCAGAAACCGCACAGGAGCAGGAGCAGCACAGCAGCAGAAGCAGCACAGCAGCAGGAGCAGCACAGCAGCAGGAGCAGCACATCACCAAAAACAGCACAGCAGCAGAAGCAGCGCAGAAGTAGAATCAGCTACAACAGAAACAGAAGCGCCAGCCGTGGCAACAGCAGAATAAAAAGCAGGACCAGTACAGTAAAAGCAGGAGGACAACAGCAACAGCAGCAGCAGAAACAGTGTCAGCAGTAACAGCATCAACAGTAGTAGCACCAGCAAGAGCACTGCAGGAGAAGCAGCAACAACAGCAGCAGCCCAGAAGCACCGAAGCAGCGGTAGCATACCACACCAGAACCATTTGCGCAGAAGCAGCAGGATCATCACAGCAAAGCAGCAGAACAGCAGCAGCACAATGTTAATAGCACTAAAACACGGTTTTCGGGGTCAAGGGAGACGAAGAGATGCAACAACCGAACGACTCCCAAAATATGCAAGCATACGCGAATAAGCAAACGAACACGCAAACACAAGAAAACACACACAACCACCAGGATCCAAAACGAGCAACGACCCAGAACAACCAGACAAACAGAAATGAGGAACAAGCAAAATCGTCCCCTAAAAAACGAACACCAACAACAAAGTTACAAAAACGAACACCCAAAAATACCCAAAACACGCACAACGAACACCACAACACACCCAAAATCATCACCAAAAACGAACACCCAAACCACTCCAAATATGAAGCAGTAGATATTGCCACATATTCGAGATTCGGCCTGAATGGCTCAGGGTTAGGTGCTGTATTTGTCTCGTACACAGCGTGTGTCAAATCGTTTTCTCGAACGAGTGGAAAACAAGCCTCGAACGAACACCCAAAAACGAACCCCTTAAACACCCCAAAACAAACACCCGAGACGAACACGCCTTTCACAGTTTCAGGAAAACTCACGTGGGGCAATAGCCACCCCCTCCCAGCAGCAGCAGCGGTAGCTCAAGGGCCACGACCCGCTCCACGCACGAGCGAATGCCGCCAGACGTCAGGTTGAACGGCCCGAGGGGGTCGGCGGAGAGTGTGTCAGCCCCGCACAGAAGCACCACCGCCTGCGGTTGGAAACCCTCTGTAACGGCCGCGAGAGCGCTCGTGAAGACGCGGAGGAAAGTCTCGTCTCCGCACCCTGTTTGTTTTGCACCGGCCGGCAACGGGAAAACAGGGGGGGAAGAGGGGGGGGGGGGGGGGGGGGAGGGTTGGGAGTATGTTGGGGGTATCACAAAACCGTCAGCATCATTACTCTCACCATGACCATCACCACCACCTCAAAACCCTATCTCCCCCCCCCCCCCCCCCAACAACATCCCCACCCGCCCTCCCACCTCCACCCCCACCACCCCCAACTCATTCAAGATCGAACACCGCACGACCAAGCAGTCGAACCACGCGGGCGCGCGGGGCAACCCCCTCCCCCCACCGCCCCCCCCGCGGATAATCCCATCATATGCCCTCATTTTTTAAAAACAAAAACGCACCTTCTTTAAGCGGAATGTTCAAGTTGAATCCCTGCCCCTTGCCCGCCCCGATCTCCGAGCACTGCCCGGTTCCCGGGAAAAATCCCTTCGCCAGGTGGTGAAAACTCATCGTCATAACCTGTGGGTATTCCCCAATCGGGAAAAAGCGGAACGGGGGGAGGGGGGGGGACAAAAAAAAAATCAACTTCGACATAATCCCAGAAAACAGCGTCTCGCGTATCTCGGGGGGGGGGGGGGGGTGTACTCGATAGGAGAGATGTACTCGATCTCATGCATGGCCGTAGTCGTATGGCCATAGACCCTCGCATCCCTACAATGCCGGGACCAATCATGTGGGGGTTTCACCGACCAGGCAGACATTGCTTGCACCAAGCGCGACGCGCCGTGAGGTGTCCGGCCAGTCGCATGAAGGGTCAACTGCATCCTGCTATGGACCGCTTGTGAGGCGGGGCTTCTCTTGCATATGGATGACAGCTTCAATGAGTTAATTTAATTCCCGGTGTAGGCACTTCCAGAGACAGCAATGGGAGTACCATGTAACTGCCTCTTGGGTGTCTTCCATAAACACTACGTGATACGATCAATTCCCTTGTGCGGAGTAAAGGTTCTTTACCTCGCACAAATGATCTAACTCGACAACCAGCTGTGGGCGACAGCCAAAAAGAATTAAAAAAAAAAACGGTACCCTGGTTGTCTAGCTCACGTAGTGAGCGGCATGTTTGACAGTTTCGTTGCCAACCGACGCCAACCCAACCCAACCTGTATATAATAGGGATGGGGAGGTGGTGGGGGGGGACAAATTCAATCAACTCCGACATGATCCTTGAAATTGCCGTGTCGAGTGTGTATATGCCATATGTGCGTGTGTCAGGGAGGGAAAGCGGCAAAGGCAAAATCGATCGTGCCGCATCTCCTTATTTTGTAATCCAGGACAGGCTGCTCGAACTGAACTTCGGGTGTGTCACTCACAAAAAAAACATTTACCCAGTATGACCCCTAATGAGTCTGTCACCCCCTTTTGGGACCCAGAAATAGTCCATGCATAGGCCACATCATGATATCTAGATCAAGCCGTCGTCATGACATGTTTGTGCGGTATCTGTGTGTAGTACAGATCCCAACTCGTCCTACAACACGAGGCACTGCTGTAGATCATGGAGATCAGGGGTCTTGTCTTCCCCGGAAAATCTAGGTCATGGAGTGGGAATCAATGATCTGTAGATGATCTGCAGATGATGATCTGCAGGTGATCTGTAGACGACCGATCTGTCGGCACGGGTGAAAACAGTCCACTCTACCGTCCACACGCATTGAAAACATGCAGCACTGGCGAGATGATGACGATGTCCTCAAAATAGATCCTCCATCTATCATTTCCCTCAAATCTAGGCCCAAGTAGAAAAAAAGGCTGAAGAACAAAAACACACAGACGAACAAAACGTCTCGATGGAATAAAACAGACAATGTACAACAACAAAAACGAAAATACGAGCACCACAGCAGTATCAGCACGCAAGGGAGCGCGGTGCCAATGAGCGGTGTGTGGTATACCATCCTGTATCACTTGAAACAAAAACATACCAGGCACGTATTCACCCATGGCGTATCCGTACATTCCGAAAAACGAATAGGCAAGTGAAAAAAACCCAGTAAAAAGCAGAAATCGCACGTATTATACGAACAAGACGAAAACAAGAAACGAAAAGAAAATACGCACGTACGAGGAAGGAGACTGTGCTGCGGCCATGTCGTGCGTACGACTATGTACTACTATGCACACAGTAGCACCAAGTGCATGGACGAATCCCCCCCTCCTCTATGGCCACACGACTACGGCCATGCATGATAATGAGCACATCTCCCTCCTCTCTATGATCATACGACTACAGCCATGCATGTTATCGAGTACGCCCCCCCCCCCCCTCCCCCCCTCCCCCCTTCCATGTATGATAATGAGTACACCCCTCCCCCCCACCCCCCCCCCTCCCCCTAGCACCCCCCCCCCCGTCCCGGTATTTGTAAGGATTCGAGGGTCTATGGTCATACGATTACGGCCATGCATAATATCGACTACCCCCCCCCTGCTCCGTCTCGAAAGGGATGCGTGGTCAATGGTCAAATGACTAAGGCAAGCACAAAATGAGTACACGCCCCCCCCCCGGCTTCCCCCCCCCCCCCCCCCCTAGCCTACCTTGTCTGACATGTAGAACGCCTCCTGTACCCCATCCCCGTGGTGGACATCTGAAAGGAAGCAGACCGGGTGAATGTGTGAGTGCGTCCGTACGTGCGTGGAGGTAGCACATTTCCGCGAAAATGTTTTCTGAACAGCGGGGTTCCTCAACCCAAAATCGTCCGAATGCCAATCTTGTTTCGAAAAACGACGTTTTTGTATACTTGGGACATGGGGATTATTCGTCGGGAAAATTGCAATTTGATTTCTGCTGAATTCAGTTTTCGCGTGAGGTATGGAGCTCCTTAAGTGAGGAGCCTCAGGAAATTTAATTCAGGGCGAACGTCTATCGTGGAACGCCTCAGATCAGGGATCTATCAGTCTGCCCTGAATGATCTATCTGATCTGCCCAGAGTGGGAATTATCTATCTGTTCTGACAGAGGTGTGGAAGGAGGCATCGAATGACCTGTCCGAGCTGTAGGTGCACGGCTGTGCTGTCGGAACCAGTGCTGCTGCTGCTGCTGCTGCTGACGGCGATTGTTAATTGTATCGAGCAACAGCGGCAGCAGCACGGCGATCATAAATGGCATTGGCAATGGATACGCACGTTTGTTGCAACGCTACTTACGAGTCTACCGTAGGTCTATGAACACCCAATATCGCTACGAATACTAGCCATAAAAATGATGCGGCAGCACCACCATCACCGCGACCATATAACGATAATGACAAAAAGCAATGCATACGCGCTTTGGTCACAATGCTACTTGCAAATCTAGACTCGTAGGAACACCCAGTATTCCTGCAAATACTAAATACTGTAAAACTATTTTTCTTCGTAAAATTTGAATATCGAGATACAAAAACGTACGAGTACCAGAAACGCGATTTTGTTTTGAAGGGGACTCAGAAGCGAAACGAACTTCGCGTACTCGTAGGCATGCCTTGACCCTTTTAGAACCGCAGCCCCATTTTGGGGACAGACCAGTCAACTTCCGAGTAGTTTGTCCTCAAAACGGGAGACTGCAGTCCCAAAACGGTTAGAGGGAAGCAAATTAAAAACGCTCTGCGACGCCTGCCAGGCAAATCTCCTGCTGGAGCCGTCAGCCCCCCCCACCCCCGACCCCGCCCCGCTTGGTGCAAGCAATGCCTGCTTGGTCGGCGAAACCCGACATGCTTCGTCCCGGCATTGCAGGGATGCGAGGGTCTATAATCATACGACTATGGCCATGCATGAAATAGAGTTACGTTTTCCCTATCGAGTACACCCCCCCCCCCACCCCCCCCCCCCCCCCCCCCCCCACCCCGCCGCGGCCAACTCACCGATGTCAATCGTCAGCACGGTGCCAAATGTCTTCGCCAGGTGCAGGACCGCCAAAACGCCGTCATTCACATAACAAAACCCTGCGGCTTCGCCTTTTTTTGCGTGGTGCCTGGCGGACAAAAACATACATAAAAACAAGAACAAGAGAGGAGAAGCATCGCCGGAAGGCAATGAAAAAGAAAAAGGGGAAATGGAAGAAAAATGTGATACTTTTTCCATATACCAAAAATTAAAAAAAAAACTAGGAATCTCACGACTGTTTTCAATTCAATATATTATACCAGGTATTCATGAACCCCTAAAAATATACTCTTTGGCATGTACAAAGTATACCAGGTACCAGGCAGACGGCAAAGAAAAATACGCACACAAAAGAATAAAACATGTCCCGCAATTTAGAAGAACTCCGGTCGATCGGTCGGCCCTCTTTTCAGTCCAGAAAAGTTTCCTATTAATAGGGGACAGGAAAGAGCAGTCCGTGTGCCGCGCCGCAAGCCACGGCGCACAGCCCCGATCTGCACAAAACCGGTGCCCACCAATCTATTGACGAGTACATCATCCACCGCTCTTGCCGGCTATAACCAAAAGACGCCTATATAGAGATTCAAGAAAGCTTTCGTACCAAGCGGTCGGGCGAGCTTTTAGGTACAACCAGGCTAACGTTTGGCGCCAAAAAGCTGACAGGAGGCGACGTGCGTAAAACGACTAGCCCAAGCCGGGTGGCGTTTTAGATACAGACGACAGCAGGCGCCGTACGCAACGACGACTAGCCCGAGCAGCTGACAGCACACAAGTACGACGGGCGTCGTCAATCCTTCAGCTGACAGCGTAGATATAGCCCCCACGAAGCTCCTCCCTGCGGCCTTCTTGCCTTCGCTCGCAATTTGCCACACGCGTGAAAAGCTCCGGCGATCGCATGCACCTTTGCCTTCGTGCTGGGGCCTGGCTGTCCGCCGCTGAGGAGGGAAGTGTTGGTCGCCCGCTCCCAGGAAAAAAGCACAGACAATTTCGGAACTACAGAATAAGTAGACCCTCATCGCTCTTGAAGTTATATTTTTCGTCGCGGGTAGATTGATTTGGCTGGCTACTGCTGTACTGCTGGGTTGTTTTTGGTTGGTACAGAAAATCCCCGATCGTACCTGTGGGTGAATATAGTTTTTTTGTTGCAAAGTATTTTCGACCCTAAAAGAGCTAGGAATGTATCGGCGCGAAGGGTCCCGTGTTCCTACCATCTACTACCCGATACATTACAGTATTACCTCCCAAGAAAACAACACACAGCACAAAAGCAGCACCGATCGCCATCATCCCAATACCCGCCTCAACTGCAGCAGCAGCAGCAGCATCAGCAGCGGTAGCAGCAGTAGCAGAAGCAGCACTACTACGAGTAGCAATTTGCTCGGCGTGGTACGAACATACAGCAATGCGATACGAGAACAGCACTAATGTTGGCGACGGTCGGGAACAAGCAAAATCGCACAACAACAACAACAACAACAACCAATAGCAAGCGGTATGATAAAAAAAACAGCTGATATCCTCGAAAAAAGATTCACTATATATATACCTGGTATATTTAGGTTTCGTAAAAATTGCAGAAGTTTTTTTTTCAGTTTCATGTTACTTCATATTAGTATAACACCCGTGTCTGGAACAAAAGAAAAAAAGCATAGGGCCTTCCCGATATATTTTTTTCCCGTATCTAGTCTCCTCGTACCTACGATATATTTGCTGTGACTGCTTCGTATGCCGTTAATATTAATACCATCGTTCCTGGTACCGCGTCGGGATACGAAAGCAGTGCAGCCTCCTCCCTACTGCACGTACGAAGTACAAAATTATGTCTGTCACATACTGTTACTTGGTACATACATACGAAGTACATACCTTGGAAATCGAAGTACGAGTAGCCTAGAAGTAAAGTGTTAGTCGCTTGTCTCTTGGGACACCCTCCGAGGGCCTTTACAACCATTAGACTCAAGAACCGTGCCTTTCTTCGTGCAGCTGGGTTTGGACATTTCCATACCTACCAGCTGTACTCCGAATTTAAATACCAGGGGTTTCCTCTCGCTCTCCGGGGCAGAAAAAAAATAAGAAAAAAATACCTCACGACACCTCAGACATATATTTATATAGTCTTCTTCCGTCTAATCGTTACTCACCACTCCGAACGGAAATATTCTCTATGCTACTCCTACTGTACCTCCTATATATGCACGGTAGGAGTTGTCGGCCATTTCTTGTTGAGGCTCCCCATTAGCTTCAGCACTTTATATTCCGACGTTTTTTTTTTATTTCAAGGAGCGCTCCCGTCATTTCGAGAAAATAGTTCAGCCAAAAAAAGCGCTTACGTTTGTCCCTGCCATGCCATAGCATGCGTCGACGTAACAGTTCTTCATTTGAGGAGCCACGACATTCATGAAATGTTTTCGTTCGCAAGCTCGGACAGGTAGATCATCCGTTCCCACTTTTTTTATTATGTAGGTCTTCAAGTGCAGATAGGATGCCAATCCTGTATATCGAATTATCACACCAAGCTTGCAAAATATGAGTCTGGAGTAATTTTTTCGATCTCACAACTTCGTTTTTCTTTTCTTCTCTTATTCTTCTTTCTTTCTTTTCTTCTCTATCTTTTTTTTCGTCTCTATCTTCTTTTCTTCTCCATCTTCTTTTTCTTCTCTCTTTTCTTTTCTTTTTATCTTCCTCTCTTTTCTTTCTTTCTTTCTTTCTTTCTTTCTTTTCTTCTGCTTCTTTCTTTCTTCCTTTCTTTTCTTTCTTCATACGATTCCAGCTCATGTTGCCGGGTGGGAACCCGTATAAAACCCGCATGCTCTACAGTACTACAGTATACGTCGTATGCCACATGTTTCCTGAGATGGATCTGTACTCACAGTACACAGATCCTGCAAAAACATCTCACAGAGTGACAGGTTCGGATCTGAACGATCTACAGTAGATAGATAGATCATTATCTGTCCGCCCGACACGTGTGTGGATGTTTGGCCAAGAAGCGCTCTTACCTCCATCTATCATGGCATTACAGTGCGGTAGGGGAGAGAACAATGCCACCTTAGGGGGCAGAGTCATCCCCCTACAGTGAGGTACAGGGGACGGGGGGGGGGAGGGGTGGTCCGGTAAGGGGCTGGGCTAGACGAATAGGGCTCGAGAGAGAGAGAAAAAAACGCAAGAAAAAGCACAGCACGCAAGCACCACTTACGTACGCGGAAAAAACGGCGCATAATCCTCTGTGGAGATAAAATCGAAAGAAGCGCGGGAAAACATTGCTGCCCCAACGGTTTTGCTGCCCAACCATAGCATTTTGCGCCGGTATTTTGCCTACTGTGGAGGTGCAGATATCCAACGGTAGCATCCAACGGTACTGTCCAACGGTAGCGTGTCTGATAGCCCTGTCCAACCGCACTATTACGGGGGACCATAGTTAATAGGACCAACTATTGTTAATAAAAATGGTTAAATATATAGGTTTTTGTGCGTACCATATGTCCTATTAACTATGGTCCCCCGAAATAGCTACCCAACGGTGAGGTCACCTTCCGCCGCCCCAGTTCACGGAAACATCCGCCGTTCCCCTGCACAGGCGGTCGGCGGCGTGGAGGGACGCTCCGGCAACCGCGCAGCAGTAGTCGTAAAGCTCCTCAAAGACCTTACCAACGAGCGTAGAATCGGCGGGAGGAGAGGTGGCGTGGGGTGCGGTAGGGCATAGGGTAGGTGTGGTGTGGTGCGGTGCGGTGCGGTGCGGTGCGGTGCGGTGCGGTGCGGTAGGGTGGGGTGGGGCGGAAGAGGAGGGGTGGGACGGGAACGGGGGCGTCGGTGCTGCTACGTCGAACGCGAGGGGGCGCAACGGGAACGGGGACGTCGGTGCTCTGCTGCGTCAAACGCAAAGTGCCTCGATCTTCACACCGATTTCCGCCATTCCTGGGGTACCTGTATATACCTGGTACGCGTTAGGCTTTCTGAAAGACATGCTGGTTGTATCACCCATGCGACAAGGCGGGGCCGGAACGCCCTGGGTCGCGAGACCGTGATGCCAGACACAAATGTCCTCAGGACGATAGCAATATACTTAGTATAATGCACATACATAGTACGCCCGCAGTTTTCTGATTGGCCAAAAAAAATTGAAGGAGTTTTCTGATTGGCCAAAAATCCCTGGTCGACATGACTTGTCATCCACGGCGGGGTCACTTTGTTGTAGAAAAATCCAAATATTTCAATAGGACCGTGGATGGTGCTGTTTGTTGTTGTTGAGCCCGCTGATTGATGATAGGTCAATCTTGACACCTATCTTTCTTACTATGTTGGTTGGTGAGTACATATACACACGAAATAACCCCGACTGCTGTACCATACACTGAAATACTACCTACAACAGTAGGAAGTAGGGAGGGGTAGCCTGTGTGTGGTGTCGTCACACGAGTCACATGTACCCAACAGAGACCAATCACCGTGGTACAGCAGCTACCACCAGCAGCAGTAGTAACGCTGTTGTTGTCGTTGGGTGAGGGACGTACGCGGATGTATGTAACCATACCGACCGACTGAGTTTGTGTATGTTGTGGTTGTTGAAGCGCTCTTGAACCACTACCCACTCCACACATCGGTAGTAGACTATACATTCCCGTCCGTCCATCCATCCATCCATCCATCCATCCACACTTCATTCACCACATACAAAGTATTGTGACATGGTAGTAGTAGCAGGCACCATCGAAAGCACACACAATACATAGACTACATACACACATACATACATAATGATGCTGTACCGTTTTACCCTACATGCTACTACTGCTGCTGTTGTATCTGTACTCGTACACTCTTCTTCTTGTACACGACGAGATTAATGTCGTAATGAACCCCCAACAGTTGGAGGTGTCTCTGTTGGGAGCAGGAACGGTGCTCCGTCTCGAAAGGGATGCGTGGTCAACGGCCAAATGGCGTTAGGCAAGCAACAAATGAGTGCGCCCCCCCCCCTCCCTATCCCCTACCCCCTCCCCCCTGAACTCCGAGGCCTTCCGAATATCTGAAACCTGAACTACTAAATACCGGCAAAAAAACAGGATCACTCTGGTCGTAAATATAAGGAGCATTTATACATTAATATCAAGACCAAACACTCCTCCTATTTCCGGCCAGAGTGGTGGGTAATAAAATGGGCGTACCTCGCAGTCATCCAAAAGGCCGTACTCGTCGAGCGCCTTCACGTCCGACGGGGGATTTCGAAGGGCCTGGAGGCATGCATAAAATGCAGCATGAAGCAGGGAAGCGGGGACAGCACACACGCGGGGGGGCGCGGGGCGCGGGGTGAATTGTGAAATATATTGGTCCCAAAAATACGAAAATACAGTATACTCGACGAGCTCAAAACGATACAAATCGCCCTACCATTAATATCAATACATCGAAGACCACTCTGTGGGCTGAAACACAATCCCCGTTATTACTGTAATGTGAATTGAATAACGGGTAATATATTATCGGCCAGAGCCATATCGAATTATCAGATGCCAGGGTATATCATAGCAACGCAGATGCCGCCCAAAAAGGCAAAAACGTGGGTACAAACGGTCCCACCGAAAACCATCACCCCCTCCCCCCGCCCCTGGGATCCCCTTCCAGCTCCCCTCTCCCTCCCCCCTCTCCCCGCTCCGACATTAACCCTTACCCTAGTGAAAAAAAGGGTCCCACACTAATTTTAAGTAGTATGTATAAAAAATGGCTGCAGTTCTCAAGGAGTTAACGTTAACAACTCGTCCCCCCCCCCGGGGTCGGTCCGTCATTGTGACCGAAACACGCCTACATAACATAGTACCCCCCCCCCGCCGCCCGCCCCTCTCCCCCCCCGCCGACCCAACCATTGATACCTCGACGTAGTCCCTGTCGTGGAAGGAGCGGAGGTGGACGTCCGTCGCGCGGGCCGGAGGCACAACGCTAAGCTTCTCCGGTAGACCGCATGCCCCGAGCAGAGCGTACAGGAGGTCGTCTCGCCGACCATTCCTCTCCATGAGCCCGCACAGCCGCTGATACCTGGAAGGCAGGCGGGCAGGAAGGGGGAGGAGGAGGAGGAGGCGGTGGGGGAAGGGGGTGGAGGAGGAGGAGAAGGCGGAAGGAGGAAAGGGGGGGGGCAATGAGGAGGAGGCGGGGGGTAGGATGAGGGGTGGGGGTGGAGGCGGGAGACGAGGAGAAGGCGGGGGGGGGGGGGGTGAGGAGAAGCAGGAGGCGGCGGGGAGAGGATGACGAGGAGGCGGCGGGGGGAGGATAACGAGGAGGCGCGGGGCGGGGGGGGGGGGGGGGGGGGGGAAGGGGGGGGGGGGCGTCGCTTCGTGCGATAAGGCAAGAACTTCCTATGCCGCTTCGTCCTCAACCAAAAATCCTCCTCGTAGAATTACAGCTGTCGAAATGTGTTAACGCGCGGACCAAAAACACCATAATTATCGAGCGGTGCTCCTTCCCACAACCCCCCCCCCCCCCCCCCCCCCGCCTATAAATCGCGCTTACAGCTCTTGTTCGCGCCACTTGTATCACAGCTCGTCCCGACTTACCTCGGGGAGTGCATCAACGACACCCTCGACCGCCGGCGTCTCATCTTCGCCCGGGTGATATTTGGCGGCGGGGGCGGCATCAGCTGCCGCGCCCTGTCCCCCCCGGCTGCCGCCACCGCTGCCGCCGCCCGAGGCCCCGCGTCACCGTCTCGCTGCACGCGGCCGACTTGCCCCCCCCCGCCGCTGCCTGCGCTGTCGGCGCTGCCGCCGTTGTCTGCGCTGTCACCACCACCGCCGCCGCCGCTGCTGCCGCCACCACCACCCCCACCGCCGCCCTCGACCTCTTTTTGTCCTTCCATCGGTTCGTCGGACCCCTCCTCCTGGCTAGGACTGACCCCGGCACGAAGAAAAGTCGGAATCGTCGTGGGCGGAGCAGAAAGCGGAGCGGGGTTTTCCCCGTCGTATGAGCCCGCTGTGGCACCGCCGCCACCGCCCCTTCTGTCGCCGCCGCCACCGCCGTTTGGCTGCATCGGCTTCATCCGCCGCCCGTTCCTATCGTCCTCGTCCTCCCGCACGCCTTCTTCCTCCTTATCCTCCTCCTCCTTCCCCTCCTCCTCCCGTGGGCGCGAGCAGCTTACCATCGTCGTCTTCGCACAGCTCGTCCCCGTGCCCTCCCCCGTCCCCGTCCTCGCCCTCGACCTCTCTTTGGCTAGCCCCCGCCCTTGCTTACCATCCCGATCCTCCTCCTCCTCCTCCTCCTCGTCCTCCTCCACCTCTGCGTCCTTCCCGTCTTCCTCTTCTTTCTCGTCCTCTTCGTCCGCGCCTAGAGAGTCCAAGTCCCACACGCAAGGGTCTTCCGCCGCCATCGCCACCGTCGTTGTCGCCGACGCCGCTGCTCCCGCTCCCGCTGCCGCTGCCGTCGTTTCGTCCACCTCCACTCCCATCGTCACCTGCGTCGCTACCGTATCGCGCGCGCGACCCAACTTCGAAATTTTGTTCCTCGCCGGTTCCCGCTCGCCCATGGACGACGGCCGCACGCCTCGACCGAGCGACGCAACACGGGGTCCCCTCAACGGTGTGGTGCCGCATCTTCCGCGTTTTCTCTGGCCACCGTGTAGCTCTGCTACCGCTGCCGCCGCAAGAACCGGTACGGCTCGGGGCAAGGCAGCCGTGGCCGCCCCCGCCGCCTCCGCCGCTGCCCCCCCTGCCGCTGCTGTAGCTACTTCTTGCACCGCCGATCGAACCCCTAGTTGCTGCAGTTGTTGTTGTTGTTGCTGCTGCTGCTGCTGCTGCTGCTGCGGCCGCTCCACGCTCCCCTCTTCTCCCGCCCCCGCCTCGCCGTTCCCAACGACAGAACCACGCGAGCCGCCGCCGCCGCCGCCGACACCGCCGACGGCAATGTGAGCCGACGCCGACGACGCAGGAGCCCCCGCCCCGAGTACTCTTCTAACATCACCCGAGGCCACTAACCCAGCCTCCCCCCCCCGGGCTCCCTTCCCACCTTCTACGTCCCGCACACTAACCACACGTTCAACCGCGCCAACAGCCGCGCTTTCGACCATGTCAGCAGCTGCTGGGGCACGGCTTGGGGGCGACACAGCCACGGGAGGCACGACCACCTCCTCCACTACGTCGCCGAGCGTCGCTGTTGCCCCCACCATCGCCACCGCCGCCGCCGTTACCGTTGCTGCCGCCGCCGCCGCCGCTAGCGCAGGGGCTGCCGCCACCTCCGCCCACACCCCCACCCTCACCCTCCTCCCTTCCATCTCGCTAAGAGCAGCAGCGGGTTCCAACGGGGCAATCGCCGCAGGAAAAAAATACAGCATCGGCTCGCCCCTCTGCCCCCCCGTTCCCGCTCCCGCTCCTGGTACCACCCCTCCCTTTCCTTCTTCCTCCTTGTCTGGTCCGGACCGCACCCCTGCCGCCCCCGCAGCCGCGGCGGCGCCTCCGGTTGCTGCCGTCGCCAGCGCTCCACTGTCGGCTGCGGCGTTGCATGCGTGGACGTCTACGTACAGAGCTTTGCCGGGAGAGTCGTCGATGGGGACAGTGGCGGTGGCGGTGGCTACGGCGGCCGTGGCGGCGGCGGGGGGAAGGGTGGGGGTGGCGGACGAGGGAAAGGGAGGGGCTGCTAGGGGGAAGGGAATGCCTGCTGTTTGTTGCCGTGCGTGTCGCCTCTCCCTTTTCTCAACCGCTCTTTGCTCCGTCGGCCCTACGGGGGCTCTTGCGGAAGGCGGGTCGCCCCCTATTCATACCGAGTGTATACAAACAGTACGTAGTAGCCAAGGGACGTGGGTGAAGGGAGGAGGGTGGGGAGGTGGGTAGGGCGGGTGGGCACGTGGGTGAGAGGGTGGGCCGGTGGGTGTTGGAACATACAACAGACGCCGACGGCCTTAAGTGTATACGGCATTATCTACTCACTCTATACGAGTACGTGCTCGGTGCCTGCCGAAAAATGCCAACATACGGCGAGATTAGCCGGCAGTACAGTTGGTATTACTGGCAATAAGGCCCGGAGGAAATATCCAGTAAGCGTACCAGAATTTCGGACGGGCCATCCAGGGGTCGGGCTGTTCGTTGTTCGCGGGCTGGGAAGCACATCCTGGTGGGATGAAAGTACGGGCGTAGCCCCAACCCGACCCCTAACCCTAACCCCAAGCCAGCGCCGAAACGGGCCGATATGGGCGAGGAACGGGGCTGCGCCACATCCGCATCGAAGGGGGAAAAAACCCCCGAGGAAATTCCATAATTTAGAACTGCAGGCCGTTCCTGCCGTTTGTCGTAAAAAATATCTCTGGCTGATCTATCCTAACCAGTAGTCGCTTGTAAGGACTGCTGCAATAAATAACTAAGTACACATAGCCGGTAGGAAACCCTGAACAGAGTGCAGGGTTAAGCGTCGACGTAGCGTCAACCACAAATAACGAACTGGATGGTAGGACGCATTATTTTAGTCGTTCGTTCGCTACATACCACGTGTGTAGGTAGCAGGAAGGATGCAGCCTCGTATCGCCTATTACAAAAAAACGTCTCCGGTAGGATCTTCGAAAGGTAGGTTACCACTTGCTCGAGAAAATGATTTAGACACACACTGTATACGAGACGAAGAGCAATAACCCTAACCCTACGCCCATGAGTCAATCCGACCCACTCTAACCCTGACCATAAGCCAATCAGACCCACCCACACCCCGACCCTAAGCCAATCACACCAAATCTCGAATAAGTGGTCTTCCACGGGTCGGGCTGTTCCCTAGCGCACCCTCTTGCGGGTTAGGAAGCACTTCCTAGCGAGATTGAGTTAAGGGCGTAAACCCAGCTCAGCCCCAGCTGACCCTAACCCTGACCAGAAACGCCGCCGCGCCGCGCCGCGCCGCGTTTTTTTTTTTTTAATTTTCCGAACGGCGCACCATGATTTTTCTGCCGACACTAACCGTGATTCCAGGACGTTCCCCCGACCACTCCGTCAATACTGCCGACGCACCAAATTGTCCCCAAACCGCAGCCAAAACGGCCCAAAACTGGCCGTAAACGCGGCTGCGCCGCTTTGCATCGAACTAGGAATTTCTCAATTGCGGACGACGATTCCGAAGTGCAGACCGCTCAGCGCAATTCTTGAGCCAAAAACACCCTTGAAGATCCGAGCTCACAGATTGCAAAACCGACTCGCAAAATTTACTATACCGAATATGGCAAGAAACCCCCCCCGGGAAGTAATGCAGGGTCACAAGGAGAAAAAGGGAAGGGTTTCCACAACATTTGTGACATACACGTGATGGTACCGATGATAGAGCGCAATTTCCGAACCAGCCGAAAACGCAGCATGCGGCTGGGCTGGTATAGATAAGTCGGAGCACCAGGTACAGATAGTAGAAGTGTACCGGCAATTGAGACACACAGGATACAACCAGGAAGTTTTACCAAATGTTAATGTTGGAAATACAATACCAGGTAGGTTCGTGGGGTGCCTTGAGTAGTAGAGCTCACCATACATTCGTACCTGGTATGTATCGAAGATGTGTTGCTTCCCCCCATCCCCCATCCCCTGGGATCCCCGCGTATTTTACGCAGATATATACCAGGTACTGAACGAAATGCTTCGATGAGGTATCAAATATCGAAATGGTATCGATGACGTACTTCTTTTGTTTATCGGTATCGACTCGAACACGAATCAGGTTCGATAACCAAGACTATTAATACTTACCTGGTATACTTTAGTTCTGTTCGCCTCGCACACAAGCGACTCTAAACCGATTTCCCCAGTAAGTGACACGAGGTGCTCTACCACTAGGTACTGCCAGTACGACCAGCCAACAGCAGTATAATAGCACCTCTCCCCAGCACCCCATCAAGTCGACGGCGGGATCTTATGTAGACGATGACAAGATCACCAGGGGGAGACGCGCGCTCATCAAGAAGCTTTCTAGCCGGCTGTTCATCGTTCGCTGAAGGCACCAAGCCCCTCTCGCCATGCCCCTCTCGCGGCAGCACGTACCAGTAGTTGCCTTGGAAGCCGGTAACATACTCTTAGCTTACCCTCTGCTACTTGTATGTATCAGACATAATATGTGCAAAATAACTATTAATAGTCTACATAGCTATGATATGTCTTAAAAAGTTGAGATCGGAGACTCACGTGAACGCCCTGTGTGTGACTGCAACGTCATACCTATACCTACACTCCGGCCCCTTTTTGTTCGAGTATCATGGCTCTCTCAGTTACAGTCATTTGGTATTTTATCACCCAAATTAATTGATACCAGGTGTTCATGTACTGCTGCTGTAGGTACGACTGACTATTTAATAGACAGCAGTACACCACGCTTTAAATAATCTGTAAACAAACGGTCCATCGTCAAGATCCTCAGCAGAACATCCTCAGCATCAAAACCAGAAGCAGCGCAAGCTATTTTAGGAAACCAGGTAAAGGAAGTACGGCTGTGTCCGGAGATATGAGGACTTCTTGGGTTCCTGTGAGTATGGAGATCAAAGTGATCCCTACATTTCCGGACAGAGCGGGCATACAAAGGTAGGTATATCCGAGGGGGCCTTCGTGCACCGAAAATCGAAAGATTCGAAATAACAGCAACGCGGCCAAGTCTCAGCGCGCTAGCTCTTCTACTACGGAACTCTAACATTTGAGCTTCCGTTCACCCCCCCGTGTTGTCGTTGCCCTGTCTTGATTGCTGTGTCGTGCTCGTACGAGCTCGACGTGTGGTGTGAGCTCTACATAGAGCAGAGGGCGATATGTACGAGGTAAAATAGCTGTTGATATCTTTGACGGTACTCGTAATCGTGCGTCAAAAAGTCCTGTGCAAAGCCAGATAAAAAAAAGCGCTCTGCAAATGTTGCGGCTGGTGTATGATGAATCGACTCAAGGTTACGTTCAGTCAATCTGACACAAGGGGATTTGGTTCTGCACCTTGATCCGTGCAGCACGAACCCCGAGGATGCTCTCCGCTTCCCTGCGTCGCGAGCGAGGGCTCGGGAGGCCCACGAGCTGGCCCCGAGCGTTCCTTGATCCGACCAGAAGCATCGCCATCGCCACCGCTGCGAGACATTTCGTTTAAACAAGTAAACAGGAGCGACGTGTGATGTCGCAAGTGATACGCGTTTAGTATACCCCCGGTACTATTTTTTTTCGAAAATCAACCGAGATGTTGACGGAGCTACGCGCTGGCGCCAGCGTTGCAGCACAGGGTGCTGCCTCCGATGAGCAACCTCAGCTGCTCAATAGGAGTACTGCCTATAGCTCGAACTGGTGGATTTCCTTCTTGTAAAAGGTTTTGGCTGGCTGCGCCGGGTTGTTTGTCTGCGATAGACACGAGAGGGTCGTGCTTGCGAAGTCTGGGAGTTCCATTTTGCCCATTGCGCAATATGTATTAGGGGATAATATCTGCCGAGGATCACGCCAAAAGCAAAGAAGGAGCCGTGGTCTTGAGAGCACCAGGGAGCCGTGGGCGCGAGATGGCGTCCAGCAAGGTGGCCGAGTATGCGCGGAAAATGCGCGAGAAGAAGCTGGCTGAGGTGAGGAAAGCTCATGGTGGCGCTGAGGCGGACAAAACGACTCCTGAAAGCGACCTTGTTTCGCGTTTTTTCGGACGAGGAATCCTGTTTTCCTTACATAAACCTGCACACAAACACCAGCTCTACGAGTGCCCGTCGCCTCTCTATTCGTACTACGGGCAGACGCCAGGAAGACCGGTCATTCTGGACGCGCCAAGGCCTAATTCGGCCTTAATGTACTAGTTGGAGTATAGGGGCGGTCAGTCAAGGGGTCAAACCGCGGTCTCCTGCATTTTGGCAAGTGTGTGCATTAAGTTCCGACTACAAGTACTATTATAGGTACAGCGGTAGTATTACACCAGCTGGTGAATACTGCTGTGGAGATGGTCTGGAAGGCTCGCTGGTGGCTCACCCCTTTACACGTGGTATGCTGCTTTCGCCCACATAGTAGTGTTAGTGTTTCCTTGGGCGTCCCCCACCCGCTCGGGCGCTCGGGCTGGGACCGCTGCGTTTCCCCCCTCACGAGTACCTCCAAGAAGCCCCGAGAATTTTTCTGTTGTTGATATTGTATCGTACGATAAAATCGCCGCCCCCAAAAGATGAACGTATTTAATAAGAACAGCTTTCGAGTACCAGGTACAAAGCACGTCAGCTGTGAGTTCAACCGATCGGTCGATACTCGACTTTGCAACCTATACTCAGGCGCACGGTTTGCGCGTTTTGTAAAATCACGCACAGACACCAGGTACCGTATATTTTTTCCCCGAATGTACGTACCAGGTACGAGTATTATGGTACTCGTTTTATACCCGAGGGTGTGTATGACCCGAGTACCGTTCTTATGTCCACAGCCGTTGGGAGTGGTGCACTTCCCTCGTCCTTCCGAGAAGTCCCGAGAATTTTCCTGTTGATACTACGAGCGTATGCGTATGATGCTATCGCCCGCGAAGATGAAAACATTCCAGGGAGTACAAAATTGGGCACTAGATACCGTCACGTATGGTACTGCTGTACTCTACTGCTTCTGTACCAAGTACACTAATAAGGGTGTGACTCGAGTACCCGAGTACCGTTCCTATGTCCGCAGCCGAGTTCCATTTTCCCCTCTACCAGTAGGTGCCGACACCCCGCAGCAGCGCATACCTATCATATCGTATTGCACCCGAGGGTGTGACAAAGTACCCTATGACATATATACGGTACAGCAGAGGAGTACGCACCCGAGTACTGTTCTTGTGTCCACTGACCAGACCCGGTGGCAAACACGCCCGGTGTCTCCTCTAGCAGCCCCAGTAGGTGTATATAGCAATGCCACCCTCTTCTTTTTGTGCCCTCGGGGCTGCCGTGGCTGCAGGAGCAGCAAAAGAGCAAGGCGCCGGATAGACGACGACCGACCGCCTTCTCGACTGGAAACCCCAACGGAGGCGCTGCCTACTCCGGCGGCGGCGGCAGCGGCAGTGGCAACGGGAAGTACGCCGCCAGCGCTACCGCCACCGCTGCCGCCAAGGCTGCTGCTGCTGCTAGTGGTCGAGGGGGTCAGGGGGGGAATTCCATGGGGGGGGGGTCGGCGGTAATCTTGAAGAAAAAAGGAGCTGATAAGGCTTCGGAGGAGAGACGGAAAAGGGAGCTATTGCAGGCAAAGCACAGGACAGCGGCAGAGGTGCAGACGTTCACGCTGGACCACTTCGTGCAGGGGGTTGTGGAGTGGGATATGTTCGGGGAGATTCACGCTGAGGCTAACGGTAAAAGGTGGGTGATATGGTGGTGGGGGTGGTGGTGGTGGGGTTCGGGGGGTTGCGTGATGGTGATGGGGGTGGTGGTGATGATGTTGGGAGTAGTGGTGATATTGGTGGCGGTAGTGCGGGTGGTGGTGATGGTTGGCAGTTGGAGTGGTGGGGAGGGCGGTGGTGGTGGTGGTGGTTGTGGTGGTGGGGGGGGGGCGGTGGGGGGTAGTGGTGATGGGGGGGGGGCAGTGGCGGTGGTTTTAAGCGGAGGGGTAGCTGTGGTGGCGGTGATGGCGTTGTGGGTGCTATAGTAGTATAAGGAGGCGGCGTATTAGTACTAGAGATGGTATTAATAGTAGTAGCAGCGGCAGCAGTTGTGGTTATCGCAGTAGTAGTTGTACGCTAGGGGCGAAGAAAAAGCAGTACGAGTATTAATAGTCGCCGGCTGTTACGACGTCTGCTGATGCTGGTGCTGGTGGTGCTGCTCCCACAGCTGCAGCTGCTACGTACTGGTAAACGGTTGTACACCCACGTCTAAACAATGGGGCGCACAGGTTCAGTGCGTTGAGAGGGGACAGCACCGCTACCGCCACCGCCACCGCCGCCGCCACCGCCGCCGCCGCCGCCGCCGCCGTGACACTGTAATGCACACGCGCGGGCGTGGTCTATTCCCCCACTCATCCGTTTTTTCGTTTATTTTGCGCTTGCCCTCTCGCACGGCCGGTGCGTATGCACCTCTTGACTCTCTATCGCCTCCCCGCCCGCCTGCTTGCCTGCTTGCGTGTGGGTTTTCGTTTTATTGTATTTTTTTGTTTGTTTGTTTGTTTGCGTTTTTGTGCGCATTTTTCTTGTTTGTCTTGGCAGGAGCGCGTGGGAGGAGGCGTGCGGGCTGCCGAACATCTCCGTCCCGAACTCCTTCCAGTCGGCCCAGGAGTACGCGAGGGTGCGTGTTGTTTTATGCTGTTCTTGTACTACTGAGTATGCAGTACGTGTTCTCTTGATAGTATTCTTGTTCCTGCTCTTGCTCTTGTTTTTCACCTCGGCCTTTGCTCTTGATTCCATTTTTTTTTGTCGCTGGCGTTTGTTCTTCCTCTTGACGGGGTCGATGTTGTTGCCGTTGCAACCGGTGTTTGCGTTGACGTCCACGTTCTTGTTGGCGTTGTGGTCGCGGCTACCATCATCGCCCAGCCGCAGTATCGCACACCCCCAACCCTGCCCCACATGATATCGCGATATCTTGAGATTCCCCTATCCCCAGAGGTCGATTCCGTTGTCGGAGCGCAAGCCTTCTTGCCGTGAACCTGTCACCGGGATCGTCCAGTTCAGCTCCGCTCTGCTCGACGCCGTCATGCATATGCAAGAAAGTCCGCCTCGCAAGCAGCGGCTCTTAGTGCTAATAGGGTGCAGCCAGCTCACCCTTCGTGCGACTCGCTCCAACACCTCATTTCGCTCCGCGCTTGGTGCAAGCAATGTCTGCCTGTTCGATGGAGACCCGACGTGCTCCGTCCTGGCATTGTAGGGATGCGAGGGTCTATGGTCATACGAATACGGCCGTGGATGACACTGAGTACACCCCCTTCCCTCCCCCATTCGACCTCTCGTCGAAAAGTCGAAGCACATCGTAACGCTTGCAGTTTTTAGGCGTAAAGGCCACCCCCCCCCCCCTCCCCCCTCCTAACACTAGCGCTAAGAAACATGGTGAAATCGGAGAAGCGCTTAGAGAAAAAACGGGGGACTGAGCGGAGGGATAGGAGTGAAAAAGTATTTGCTCGGCCCAGTGGACTTCGCGCGAAAACGCTGAAACTTCAATTTCGTGTTGGGGACCTGGACCTGCCAGGAAAAGACGAAAGAGGTTTACCAGTAGCTGGGAGGAGGAGAAAGTAGATGCACAGATGTGCCCGTTTGGCGAAACAGCAGAGAGTAGAACTCACACAGTAGGGGAGTGTGTAATGCACAAGGAGGAACGGGATGTTCTAGAAAAGGAGATGAGAGGTTCAGGCGAATATGACATGGAGGAGTTTGGTACACTAGATAGCAGCGAGAAAACGATCGCTATCCTAGGAGATAGGTGGTGGCCACAGGCGGCGAAACGGGAAGGGGATAATATTGGCAAAAAGTTTCAATGCAATATATGGAAACAACGCAATGAGCGCCCAACTGTTGGAGATGTCTCTATTAGGAGTAGGAACGGTGCTCCGTCGCGAAAGGGATGCGTGGTCAATGGTCAAATGACTAAGGCAGGCAACAAATGAGTACGCCGCCCCCCCCCCCTTCCCCCCCGCCCTCCTCACCGCCTCATCTACATAACATTTTGACAGCATGCTCTCTAGGTGTGGAGTGCCACTTTGCTCTTCCCCCCCCTCCCCCTCCCCCTCCCCCGCCCATCTCACCCCACCCCCATTCCTGCCCCCGCCCACCCCCCTGTCCCACGTAGCTTTTGGGCCCATTTGCCTATTTTCCCATATTGCTCCCAAGCAGTCTGTCACAAGTTCAAATTGGGTGATGAAGGGGATAAATAAAGAGTTACCAGTAGAAAAATAACGCCTCTTGTTGTTGTAAACCCCTGGTATTTTGTTTCAGGTGTGGACCCCCCTCCTGGTGAGGGAGGTGAGGGCGCAGACACTTAGCGAGCTGTGCGGCTCGGATGGGTGGCAGAAGCAAACGTGAGCCCTGCTATGTACATGTGAACGTTGAATACTCCTTGGTATTGGTATTCGTTGGTATTTTGAATCAGTTTAATGGGTTGTGTAGGCGGTACGTGCGGCATCGGGGGCGAGGGGCTGTTTTTTTTACGCGTGTGAGGCAAAACTGCAACTTGAGAAATGGTTGATTGGGCGGGTTGATTGATTGGTTGGTTGGTTGATCGATTTGTTGCTTGGATATTTGATTGCTTGACCGCCCGATTGGTTGATCGGTTAGTTGGTTTATTGATTGCTAATCGGTTGCTTGATGTGTTGGTTGGCTGACTGATTGATTGATTGCTGATAGACTATTCGATCTCTGGGAAATTTGTCGTTGAGTGATTTGGTGGGTTGGGTGACATTGATGGCTGGGTTACTTGCTTGATTGCTTGATGAACTGACTCACTGACTGCCTGATCGACTTACTGACGCATCGATTGGTTGATGTATGGCTTTGATGGGTTTTTATTGGGGTTTTTATTTCGTTCGGTAAATTGGGCTGATGGACCGGTTTGGTCGGCGCACGCAAATCTACAAAGACGCAAAGCGGGGGAGCGTTTCTGGCTTACCTCGGGCGCGCTTGCTGTCTTTGTACCGCTCTCCCCGGACGGCAACACGTCTTTCTGCATGGGCAAAGGAAATATTTCACACCTCGGACAAGATCAGACAGATCATACAGATCATCTACAGATAGATCATGACCTAGATCGTCTAGTTCCTCAGCTGCCGTTGCACAAGGTTGTGCGGGGTCTGTATAGTACAGATCCAACCTAGGAAACTACATGCTATCATATTAATAGATCACGCAGGATATGCGGGTCCTACCCGGCAGCATGAGCTAGAGACCACACGAGATCGGGAATAGATCTGCCTTGAAAGGTCTAGATCATGATATGTAGATGTGGATAAAGTAACTGTGGATGATCTGTCTGAGGTGTGGAAGCTTTGGATGCCCTCATTCATACAAACTTGCAATGGCGGCGAGCGTCCATAACTCGTGTAGTGAGAGCTTGTCGTTTCTCGCCACTTCCCCCCCCCCCCCCCCCGCCCCGCCCCAATGGTCATACGACTACGGCCATGCATGATAATGAGCGCACACCCCGCTCCTTCCGCTCCTTTCTACACAACGCATCACCCTCCCCTAACCCCCCCCATGAGTACGCCCCCCCCCCCCCTACATGCTCCGTCCCGGCATTATGGGGATGCGAGGGTCTATGGTCATACAACTACGGCCATGCATGGGATCGAGTACATCTCTCCTATCGAGTACACCACCCCCCCCCCCCCCCCCCGTCCTACCCCTCCCCCCCCCTCACCACGAAACGCCTCGACTGACTGCACTGACTACTCCCCACACACGCACCTGCATAACGCCGAAGGGTAATGGCGGTGAAGGTAGCGGGCTCCTCGATGATGACAAGCGTGGGCGATCTGAAGCTGATGGACGTTCACCCGGAGTTCGAAGAGCTCAAGGTCGGCACGAAGACCAAGGCTAGCTTCGGTGGGGGCAGCCCGCAGGTGGGAGGGGGGGGGGGGGGGAGGGGGGGGTGTACTCGATAGGAGAGATGTACTCGATCTCATGCAATGCTGTAGTCGTATGACCATAGACCCTCGCATCCCTACAATGCCGGGACGGAGCATGTCGGGTTTTCACCGACCAGGCAGACATTGCTTGCACCAAGCGCGAAGCGCCGTGAGGTGTCCGGCGAGTTGCATGAAGGGTGTGAGCTGTATCCTACTGAGAACCGCTTCTGAGGCGGACTTGCATATGGACGACAGCTTCAATGAGTTGATTTAATTTCCGGTGTAGGCATTTCCAGAGACTAGCAATGGGAGTACCATGTAACTGGGGGCTTAGTTCACGAAGGCTTTATTGAGAGAGGATTTTGTTGTGTCGTGGGTTGGCTTTATTTTGGAGTGTTCGTTATGGTCTTTCATTGAAGGCGTTCTCACGTTTGGAGAAAATCCTGATCCACGGTAGATCACGTGATTGAGGGATGACTACTTTTGCAGTATTTTTTTTCTTCTTAACTGATATAATACCTGTTGCGTTGGCTGGTTGCTTTTGTAGGTGAGTTTGTGGGCTGAATTGTGGATATGTTTGTCGGTTGATTAACAGCTTGATGCTTACGGGTTCTTTATTTGATCACGCGGGGTTGAGTGTGCCTCGCCCCGCCCCCCCCCCCCCCCCCCCATTACACCCCCCCTTGCTTTTGACCGGTATAGAGGTTGAGTGGCGTCGGTTGGCAACGTTGTTAAACAAGCCAAATCACCGCGTGAGCTACAGTAGACAACCAGCGTACCCGGTTTTGCTTTTTTTGCGGTCACCATGGCGGGCGGCCGAGTTGGACAATTTTCATGTGTGGTGGAAACCTTTAACTCCGCACAAGGGGAATGATCGCATCAGAAAATGATCGCATCAGTGTGTACCAGGTACCAGGTACACGGTAAGGTGCCCATGAGGCGGTCCCATAGCATACACCGGAAAAAGGAATCGACGCATTGAAGCTGTCGTCCATGTGCAAGAAGGCCCGCCTCACGAGCGGTTTTTAGTAGGGTGCAGCTCACCCCCCATGCGACTCACCCAACACCTCAGGGTTCGCTTCGCGCTCGGTGCATGCAATGCCTGCCTTGACTGTGGACACCGGACCGTGTCCCGTCCCGACAATATAGGGATGCGAGGCTCCATGGTCAACCCCCCACCCCCCCTACGTTGTCCGCGCAGCCCCCCCCCCCCCCCCCCCCCCATCCGCCTGAGGAAATCCCGCCTCCTCCCCGACCCATCGTTGCCACCTTCTCCCCTTCCCCCCCAACGCTTTTTTTTTCCCTTGTACGTAGATTCGTGTAACTGGTTTCCAACGTTTCCCCTATTGCCTCATCCTCCCGCGCTGCTGCTGCGTCTTTTTTTTCGCATATAACGATGTGCTGGTTGCCCAGGCGTTCTCCGAGCACGAGCTCCTTTTGTTCATGGTGGAGAACGATGCCATCCAGACGGCGATTAGCGGGAAAGGCGCGAAGGTACTTACCCCCCCCGTGCAAGCAATGTCTGCCTGGTCGGTGAAAGCCCGACATGCCCCGGCATTGTAGGGATGCGAGGGTGTACGGTCATACGACTACGCCCATGCACGAGATCGAGTACATATCTCCTATCGAGTACACCCCCCTCCCCTATTTATTATATCCGCCCTTTTTTCCCCAGGCTTTGTTTTTGGGTCCGGTCAAATATTGCGGTTCGGGTTGGGTTAGTTGGAGTATGGTCGCTGCTGACCCTACGCGACCCGAGCCGGCCCGACCCGACCCGACCCGACCCGACCCGACCCGACCCGACCCGACCCGTGAGATGTTGAAAACCTCGTGAACCCGACCCGCGGGTCGGGCCATGACCCGTGAACAGCCCTGTTTTTTTCTCTTCCTCCTAGGCCCTCTATACGCTGTGCTGGTGTATACGCCAGTCAACAATACCGGCTCTATAGTAGCGGCAACAGGCACGACTCCGCACACTGCCTCGCTGCTGTTCACTCCCATATGCGCCAAGCGACTTCACGGGCAGTATATAGCCGGCAGCCGACACTGCTGACACCATGTGGAGAGGGGCCACTACTGCTGTATGAGTGTCGAACGCGTTTCGCCCCTTTCATCCCCTGGCTGCCCAGTATTTTGCATGCCGATTCAACAGAACTTTCACAGAGCTTAGAATAATTTTCGAGAATTTCAACGCGTTTTTGTTGTTGTTGTTGTTGTTGTTGTTGTTCCTCGAGTGTCATCTCTCGAAAGACCGAGTCGAATCGGATGCCCCCTCCGCTCACCCGACGTGCTCCGTCCCGGCATTGTATAAAGGGATGCGAGGGTCTATGGCCATACGACTATGGCCATGCATGATTTGTGTACCCCCCCCCCCCCCCGCTACCCTATAGTCGACACCCCCCGAACGACGGCAGTTTTTTTCTTGTTTTCCTTTCATGTTGTACCTGCTTTGTACATATGAGTATGCGCGATCATGAACGCACGGTATGTTTTTCGTATTTGTAACATCTATACTAGGCTCCCGTTCGGGGTGTGGGTGACTTGGAATCCCGGAGGTGTCGCGGGTTGAAAGGGGGAAACGTAATCAGGCGTTCCTATGTGTAATGGCCTACGTGACGTTCGCTGGTGATGCTGCACCGCTGTTGTTCGCTGGGGATGCTTGCTGAAATTCGGAGCAAGCAAATTGCGGGTTGGAATCGTCCAGCTCGTTGTTTGTCGAAGATGGCACGCACACAGAAGCATACACGCACGGTCGCGGTTGAAGTAGCACCGTTCGTAGCTGTGTCACGAAAGTAAGACTCTGGAGAGAGCTGCCACTGCTGTCTGTACCCATCGATGCTACGACGTCAAGAGCTAAAGTTCACAGCATCGGTGTGATTCCGGCACGGGTACACCACGGAAGAAGCAGATGCCAAGCATGATGGTAACAACGAAACAAAGTAAAGCTGAAAGCTGGTGCAGGGCACACACACGCACACGCACCCTCACGCTCACCCAGCAGCAGCAGCAGCAGCAGCACCGTTCGTGGCTGGCACAATAGGGAAAAGTTTAAAGCGCGGCTCTTGTACCGTGGCTTGCCCAGCCCTTTGAGGGCTGCTGCGGTACTTGAGAAACAGCAATAAGCAGCGGTCCGGCGAAAAAGCAAAACTGGAAACATGACAGTCGGGGGGGGAAGGGGGGGGGGGGGGGGGGGGCTCCATGGGCTTGCTCGGCTCTAGCTGAGCAAAAGGCCTCCCCGCGATTACTTGCCGGATTTTTTCACGACGTTAGACGCCCACAGCACGCCCCACGGAGCCCGGGCGGGACCTCCACTTGCACCGTGGCGTACACGCCTCCCCCCCACTACGTGCCCCCGCAGGCCGAGACAACGAGAAAAGACCCGCGACAGCGAAGGGAAGTAAGAGGGATTTAGGAGAAAGACAATTTTTCGGCACACGGTAATATTTTGGCATGCATAATTTTGCGTGGTGTCCCCTGACCGTTCGGCTCTGCGGTTATTGTATATAGCTATCTACAGCATCTATCTACAGTATCTACCTATCTATATATTTGTCTACATATCTATCTGCCTACCTATCTATCTACATGTCTATCCATCTGTCTGCCTACCTATCGATCTATTTATCTATCTATCTGCCTATATATCGATCTACTGATATTTCTGCCTATCTATCTATCAATCAATGTATCTATTAATCTATCTATTCATATATTTATCTACTGCTGTATATATCTAGATATCTATCTATCTATCTAGAGTGTCTAATGTGTCTGCCTATCCATCTATGGAATACCGGTAAACTAATATCTGATACATCTAATCTATCTGTCTGTGCCTTTATCCCCATCCGTATGCCACGAATGTGCCAACAACATGAAGAGCCCGCAGGGATTTTTGGGTGTTGTTTCTTCAGGCACGAGGACGAGGAACGGCTTGGCTCTCCGAGTAAGGTAAGAGAGGGCGGGGTTGGCGTGGACAGGGGGGGGGGGGGGGGGGGACGAAGGGGTGGAGTGTACTCATTGTCATGCATGACCGTAGTCGTACGACCGTAGGCCCTCGCATCCCTACAATACCTTGGCGGAGCTCGTCGAGTCTTCACCGACCAGGTGCAGACGATGCTTGCACCAATCGCGAAGCGCCGTGAGGTGTTTTGGCGAGTCGTATGAAGGGTGGGCTGATCTGGGCGGGGGCGGGGAGGGAGGGAGATGGGGGGGGGCAAGGTGACCAAGGATGTGGGGAGGGGAGACCTGAGCAGCATGGGAGGAGGGAGGGAGGGGGGGGGGGGGGAGAGGCTCAAGTGATTAGCTTTTTGCGTTGAATGTGTGTGTTTCGGTTTGTTGCGGTTGGGGTTCGGTTGGTGTGACTTTGGCTGCTCTGGTTGTTGGTTCGGCTGTGTTGTTTTTCTTTGTTTGTGCCTCCGTTTGTTCGTTTGTTGTTTAAACACAAATCGTTTGGGTTTTTGTGTGCCTTGTTTTTCTCGGGGAAAGGGGAGGGGGTTCCTATTCCATGTTTTGACACCTTGGACCCAGCGCGCATTGATCCCGTTCGTTTTCGATGCAAACCACCTCTGCCATGATAACAAAGCCGCCCCCGCGACTGCGGCCATGCATGACATGAGTACCCTCCCCCCACCCCCCTCCGTCTCGCGTTGGAGACCCGGAACCTCTCTATTAATAACACTCCGCGATCATCGCGTGTTGGGATCCGTTTCCGTTTTTTTTTCCGTACGAATCTTTTTTTTCTTCATTTGACCAGCTCCGACATGGTGAAGCGGCATCGACCGAAGGACCTCCGGATGTTTTGCATGTCGCTCGGTTCCCTTAGACCCAACCTGAGGGAGTACGACTCTGTCACGGGCCTGGGCAGGGTGATGCTGAGGAAAAACTTGCTTTCCGGAAAGCCTGGTGGGGTGAGTTGTATTTTGCAGAAAAAGTAAACAGTTTTTTTTAAATATCTCCTCACTTCGTCATTCTTCATTCGGAGAATTTTGTTCGGGGACAGTATGGTTGATAGTCTATCCTAACGTTGGGTTACATGCTATTTCCGAGAAATTTGTCAGCGACAGAATGGTTGATGGCCCACGCTATCTCTTCGCTGCATGCTACTTCCGAGGATTTTTTTTGCGATAAGAATGGTTGGTCGTCCGCACTATTACTTTGGACCATAGTAAACAGGACCTAATAGTGATAGTAAAAATGGGGAAGTATGTAGGTGATTGTGTACACCATAGGTCCTATTTCATATGGCCTCCCGTGGTAGCTCCTCACCTACATTTTCGGAGAAAAAAAAAACTGCGACAGAATGGTCGATGGTCCGCATCCGCATCAACTCCTCGTTACATATGAATTCCGAGAAAAATATCTGCGACAGTATGGTCGATAGTCCACACTATTATACTGTAGCTCCTCACCACACCCACTTTTTCGGAGAAATTTACTATTACGGGGGACCATAGTTAATAGGACCTGTGGTGCACACAAAAAACCTATATATTTACCTATTTTTACCAACAATATTTGGTCCTATATACTATGGTCCCCCGTAATAGGCGGTCGGGGGTTAGGGTTTCATAGGGTTGTTAACATTTCGACTTTGCCTACCACCCATACCATGTACGAGCTATCAATAAACATGCCTTCTATTGCCACGCCGCCTTCAAAAAGTGAACCCCTTGTTTTTTTCAAGCCCAATGCCGCCACACGCCGGAAGACATTGCTCCAACGGGGACGGGGGGACAGCGGTGGCGGCGGCCGCAGCCGGCGCCCCTGGGGGGGCATAAAAGAGAGATACGGGCCACGGGTTCGACGAAATGGTCGACCGTCCACGCCATCGATCACTCCTCATTCCATCTGCATTCCGACGAAAAGAAAAAACAAACAATTTTCCGGCAAAAACCAGGAAGTTTTCGAGAAACTTCCTAATATTTACGGGGGACCATAGTAAACAAGACCTACGGCACACACAGAACGCTATATATTTCCCTATTTTTACAAACAATATTTTGGTCCTATTCACTATGTTCCCCCGTAGTAGGCGGTTGGGGTTAGGGTATTAGGGTACAAAGTGGTAAGTGTATGTTTGTGTACACAAACAAGCCTGTTTGTGCTTTATACAACTACTTTTGTCCGCGAGCATTGCCCCCGTTCGGGCTAAAATGATTTTTGAATGCCAAGCAGGGCTCATGTTGCCGACCAGAATGGCATCAATAATTTTTCAAGCTCAGAGGGGCCCAGGGTGGTGGGATGAGTATTGTTTCTTTTGTCGCATCGTGTGTATGAAATAATGTTGGGGTTTTGGTGCGGGGGAAAATGGCAAGAGCTCGTTTTTTGGTTTGCCACGTTGATGTTATAGACCCGAGCGGTCCTTGGTTACGAGCCAGAGGTTTTCTCGTTTAATTTACGCTCACGAAACCCAAAAAATAGGAAACCTCCGTGTTTTTTTGTTTTTGTTTTTGATGAGGCGACCGTCCGACCGACCGCCCGACGGACCGTCCACCGTTGACCAACGCACACGAGTCGGCGACAGCTAACTATAAATACCCTGATGGGCGGGTTCTCTACTATTACGGGGGACCATAGTTAATAGGACCTATGGTGTACACAAACACCCATATATTTACCTATTTTTACTAACAATATTTGGTCCTATTAACTATGGGCCCCCGTAATAGCGACAGCTATTATATGTCTTATACCTGGTATGTTCAGTACCAGGGTATGTTGATGAAAGCTTTTCGTCCGGGGACGGGCCGTTCGTGCCCCCTGGTTGAGGGTTTCCGTAAATTCAATATGTGGGCGTTTATTCTCCGAAGAATGGTCTGTTTGTGTCCTCTCCCTCAGAGCCACCCGACGCAAAGTCCGGTGTGTGAGGGTTGTTCTTCCTGGACAATTTGTTGCTGTACCTGGTAGGTTTTGTGAAGAGCGAATGCGAGTTTCTAATTTTCGACCGCACCAAAAAAGTAGGAGCCCCCTGTCGAAATCGCTGTGACGCCGGACTGACCCACCGACAGACAGACCGGCCGACGGACCGACCGACCGACCGCGATAAAAACCGTTTATAACCATCCACCCAGGGGTGCGCGAAAAAGAAGAGAAAAACGGTGCCACGCTCGCCACCACATCGGAATCGAAAGCAAACTACAAGTAGCGGGTTAGGATTTTTTTGTCAGAAATTAAACCAAAACGTATATTTTTTCTTCAGTTTTTCACGTGATCTTAGTACCCCCCTCCCCGAATTTGGGGCCCAAAAACAAAATGTGGTGTGTGTGTGTGTTTTGTTTTTCGTGTATTCTTGATTCATCACTTCCAAACATCGAGATGCTGCCTACCAACACCAACGAACACAAGACGACGACAGCAGGCGCCAATTGTCGTGGTCGCGCGAGTTTCTATTACGGGGGACCATAGTTAATAGGACCTGTGGTATACATAAAAACCTATAGATTTAACCATTTTTACTAAAAATATTTGGTCCTATTAACTATGGTTCCCCGTAATAGCGACAGCTTCGTATACCTTACACTCATTTTTTGTTGTTGGTGGTCCCGTCATTTCGCTGCCGTTCCCCACCACCATCGCCGCCCGAACCAGTCTGCCGGGAAGCTCGGGGACAGCCTCGGGGGTCCTTTTGTGGAGTGGTTGGAGAAAAAGTTCAACAGGTGGGTGCTGCCTGGAGTGTGTTGTACGGCAGTAGGCCGTGCATGTGCTTTGGTGCTGCTGCTGCTTTTGGCGGCGGACGTGGTGGTGGTGTTGGCGGTGATGGTTGTTGTTGTCGTAATGTTACTGTTATTATTTTCGGTTGGTCTTCGGTGCGCTGGTGCTGTAGTCATCTAGGTGTTGTCGGTGGTGTTTATCCATAGTGTCTGTGGTACCAGGTATGTTTGCTACAAGACGACACGTGACTCCCCGCCCCGCCCCCCCCCCCTGCCTGGTCGGTGGAGACCCGACGTGCTCCGTCCCGGCATTGTAGGGATGCGAGGGTCATGGTCATACGACTACGACCATGCATGATATCGAGTACACCCCCCCCCCCCCCCGCTCAACCCACTCCACCCCCATCCCTCTTTCTTTGTCACCTCAACCGCGACCCCTCATGTCCCACCTCCCCTCCTAACACCTTCCTCTTTCCGCCTTCTACCCCGCTCCCCCCCCCCCCCCTCCTTGCCCTACCCCCCCCCCTCCTCCCACCCTCCCTCCCGCCCTTTGTATGCCTGGCGATTTTCGTTTCTGCACTATTGTTTTCTGTTGTTTTTCTTCGCTTGTTTTGTTTCTGTTTGTTTTGTTTTTGTTTGTTTCGTTTGTTGGCGGGCTTTTGCGCAGTTCTCAGAAGCAGGCCATCCACGAGGGAGCCAACAGCCAGGGCTTCACGCTCATCAAGGGGCCCCCAGGTATGGATGGCTTGTGTGCTTTTTGTTCCTGTACTACTGTCGTACGTACACCTGAAGTATAGGTCATGCTGTCGAGGGCGGCCGCGCGGTTGTTTCCTGTGACGTTTTCTTGTCTGGTCTTTCCTGTTCCCTTTTCCTTTTTGTTTTTACTTCCTGTTGTGTTCTGGTCTTCTCCTTCTGTTTTTTTGTTTCATCTCGTGTTTCGTTTATTTCAAGCGCTACTGTCGAGTGCTGGTAGACAACAGCCGCAGTAGCGCAAACAACAACAACAACAACAACAACACAACCACGAACAGCACCAGAGCCAACAGACCACCGCACCCCAAACACGCCAACCGCAACGACAAAAAATGTCGGTGAATGCTCCTGGTGAAACAGGGACAGGAAAGACGACGACTTTGAAGGCCCTCCTCAACGCCCTCCACCAGCGGGAGTACAACCGCTACTACGACAAGCTCCTCAATCTCGCCAGAGTCTCGCCCGAGGAAACGCCTGCAGCCTGGGAAAAACTCAGTGAGTGCAGCAGTAGCCTGCTGTGGTGTGGGAACATCAGCGAATACAGTAGCCTACTGTGGTGTGAAAAGCTCAGTGAGTACAGTAGCCTACTGACTGTGGTGTGAAGAGCTCAGTGATGACTTCAGTAGCCTACTGTGGAGTGAACAGAAACCTACTGGAGTTGCATGGGGAGTTGCTTCACATGAGTTCGTGTTGACAAGGTCCTCAACACCCTCAGACAGTAGCCTACAGTAGTGTTAACAGTAGCCTACGGTAGCCCTGACGATAGATAGCCTGGGGTACGTTGATATTGGCAATCAATTATCCTCAACATCGTCAGAAACTTGGGCAGAGGACACCTCTGCAGCCTGGGGAAAGCTCAGTGAGCACAGCAGTGCCCCCCCCAGCGGTGTTGGCAGTAGTCTTGACAGTAGCTTATCGACAGGAGCGTTTTCAGTAGCTTCTAGTGTATACGTGGTGGGTGTATTTATGTTTGTGCGTGGTTGTGCTGGCTGGCTCTATCAGTAGGTTTTCGACTTTAATTTTTGTTTGTATATGTTGTTGGCTTTATCTGCGCGCTTTCCCCGAGGGCGTGCCATCTGTCTACAATAGCCTAGAGTAGTGTTGCCGGCGGTGTCCACAGTGGCATTAGCAGTAGCTCCACAGTATGTCAATATCGACAAGCTTCTCAACCACACCAGAGTCTCGCCGGAAGAAACTCTGACCGCATAGGGAAAATTCTCGGTGAGCACAGCAGCCTGCAGTAGCGGTGACAGTAGCCTTCAGTTGTGGTGACACTAGCCTACAGTAGTGGCGACAGTAGCCTACGGTAGAGGTGACAGTAGCCTATCGTAGTGGTGACAGCAGCCCGCAGTTGTGGTGACAATAGCCTGCAGCAGCATCGAATATTGAACATCGAATTCAATTGCGTTTTGATTGGAATTGGCAGTAGCTCTACAGCAGTAGTATTGACCGTAGCATACTGGGACGTCGGTGTGTACTGATCGTTGATATGGGTGGTATTGTCCGTGTTTTCGGTTGTTGTTGTTGATGATTTTTTTTCCTCAAGTTTGTTGTTGGGGTAGTTTTGCGTTTAGTCAAGGCGGCCACAATATTTTCGTGCTGCGCGTTGCGCCACCAGTGTTTTTTTTCTTGTATCCTGCCACCGCCAGTGCCTGCCTGGTTGATGAAAACCCGACTTGCTCCGTCCCGGCCTTGTACGTGGAGATGCGAAGGTCTATGGTCATACGTCTACGGCCATGCATGACATGAGTACACCCCGCCCGTCCCTTCTCCCCTCCCGCCTCACGGCGCTTCGCGCTTGGTGCAAGCAATGTCTGCCCGGTCGGTGAAAACCCCACACGCTCTGTCCTGGCATTGCAGGGATTCGAGGGTCATACGACTACGGCCATGCATGAGATCGAGCACATATCTCGTGTCGAGTACACCCCCCCCCGCCCGTCTCTTTTCCTCCACTCCCTCCCCCTTTCTCTCCCCACACCCTCTCCGCCCAACGCCCCCCTGCTCCCTCCCCCTCTCATCCCCCTTCTTGATACAATCCTCTTTCGGTTTCGATTTTCTGTCCCCTGCCCCCCACCCCCCACCCCGCCTCCCTGCTCGGCCAATGACAACGCCTTCCACGATTCAGAGAACTTTGCCCCCCACATTCTGGTGACGGCACCTTCCAACGTTGCGGTGGACAACATCGTGTCGCGCATCTTGGACGAGGGGTTTCTAGACGGTGCGGAAGCTTGTTTTTGCTTGTTTTACGTACCTGGTATGTGCGTGCTTGTTTTTATTTTTTCTTGTCGTGTTGCCGCTTCGCCTTTCGTGGTCGCAGCTTGCTATAGCAAGTGCATGCCGGTAAGTATTGTACCATTAATACTACGGGGAACAGTAGACAGGACCAACTACTGTGCTTATTACGAGGGACCATAGTAAATAGGACCTACGGTAGACACAAAATCCTATATTTTCACCTATTTTTACTAACAATATTTGGTCCTATGTACTGTGGTCCCCCGTAATAGTAAAAATACTGGAATATACGGGTATAGTTTTTGTTGTATGTATGACAGGTCCTGAATACTTTGGTCCCCTGTATTAGTTACCTGGTAGTTGTGGTCTAACGTGTTTTTTCATGTGCGTATAATGCGTAAAAAACAGGAGGGGTAATAACACGTGTTTTGATGCATGTACGGTACAAGACGGACATGTACCGTACGTTCGGAAAATTGAAAGCCGTTTAGGGTGTGGGTGCCAAAAAGTATTTTTACGGAAGAGCCTGTATTGGTACCCGCATAGCTGGTAGGTGTTTTCTTTGTTCGTCATGCACTTGATGTTTACTGTTTTTGTCCCGTGCTGCCTCGTCTTGTCTTGTCCTGTCCTGTCCTGTCCTGCCCTGCCCCGTCTTGTCCTGTCGTGTCCTGTCCTGTGCTGCCCCGTCCTGTCCTGTCCTGTCCTGTCCTGTCCTGTCCTGTCCTGTCCTGTCCTGTCCTGTCCTGTCTTGTCTTGTCTATTTGCTGTGATTGATTCAGGCAACGCAGGGAGGTACAACCCTTCGATGGCACGGGTCGGAGCGGGCAACGTCGGCACGCAGTGAGTCCGAATTGGTTGCCGCTACTAATGCCGTACACGTTTAGACTCTGATGTCAATCATGTTGATGGGATCTCATCGCCCAGCGATCACCAAACAGGTGAGAAAAAAAAAACGGTCTCAGGCGGAAGAAAACAAGCACCACCGCAATAGACGCAGGTGCTGTGTAGTACGACCAGTACACAAGGGAACGATACTACCGAGCCGTGGTACAGCACCATCCCGTATCGCTTGCAACCCAATCATACCAGGAACATACCGGTGGTATTGCGTACTCTATGTATGAGGGCACGCTCGTACAGGTGAGGACTTTTTCTTGCATGCATAAAAATTGATTAGCGGAAAGCGCGAAAGCGTGAGTTAGCTACGTTTGATGGAAATCGGCGAGCAGTGGGAATGCTGAACCCTGTGCGCGACAAAGAATGAAGGCTACGTACCGGAGGGGGGGGGGTAGTAGGGACGACACCTGTGACCACGGCTTGTCCAGAAGAAGACCGCTGAGGGTAAAACCTTCGAAGGGTTAGGCTGAAAAGTGAAAGTTACGATTAAAAAGAAAAGAAAAGAAAAGGCACACCCGAAAAAACAAAAGAAGGGTACAAGTATCAAAAGGGTGATTCTATTTATGTACAAGGGTGGTAACAGCTGTTACGGGACACCCTATTACGGGGGACCATAGTCAATAGGACCTATGGTATACATAAAAACCTATATATTTAACCATTTTTACCAACAATATTTGGTCCTATTAACTACGGTCCCCCGTAATAGTGTTCAGGACCCATCCTGTACACTAAAAATCTATATATTCCAGTATTTTTACCAAGCTTATTTGGTCCTGACAACTATGCTCCACCGAAATGCCGCCTTTTGAGACTTGAGAGAGAGAAAAGAGTCAAAAAGGGGCGGGGAAGGAACAAAAACAAATGAAGATTGTTGCGTACTAGGGCTGTAAATCGGAGTGCGGAATATATATATATGTGTTTATATATGTATATATATATTTTTTTCCTTTTACTGCTGCCTGCAGTGTACCACTCTGTCCCTGGAGGTAAGGAGTGTTTGCATACTAGTATTCAATAAAAAATACCCCTATGTTTAGGGACAAAACGGTATGTATAAACCCACAATCGGAGGGCAGTCCTATAAAACAGTGGGAGGTTGTATGAGGACGACACAATAATTATATATATGTATGTATTGTAGAGAAATAATGGCTTTTATGGACTGTCCTCAACAGCGTGATCTATCCCCCTGTTAAAAACGTATCCAGGGGAGAGAGAGACAGAGAGAGAATCTTTGTGCCGTGCAGTCACGTTGGAGCGGAGTAGCAGACTGCACAAGCATAACTACCGTAGCTGTCAGGCTGGTAGCTGTCGCTGCTATCCCAAATGTGTTGTACCCACGAAGGGAGTGGGTACATCGGTTTCGGCGAAGAGGCCGATCGGTCGATTTTTTATTACTAAATCTGCCTCCTCTGCTTGACTTTCGAGTGAACCCAAACTACAGTAGTAGCGGAGCAAAGCCCCCCCCTCTCCTTTCCTAGGATGCACCTGGCATATATATATATATATATATATATATATATATATATATATATATTAGGTTGAGTTGGCGTCGGTTGGCAACAAAGCAATCGCATCCATTTTTTTTCCGATTCCGATTCCGACCCCGATGTCGACTGAGTCGGATACACCTGCACGATTGAAATCGGGCAAACTGGCTGCGATTCACTGAAGCCCTGTTGATTTTCAGTATCATTGATTTCATTCCTTTTTTGTTCTTGTTGTTTCCGTTTTTGTTTGCTGGGGACGGATCAGGGTGCGACCTGTGGCCCTCCAGTCTCAGGTGTCGAGCGCCCTGAGGCAGACCACCCAGGAGCTGACCATGCGCGTGGAGGCGGTCAACCTCCAAATGTTGGAGCTCAGGGAGTCCGTCAACAGGTCCCTCCAACTCCTCAGGGAACTCATTACCGTAAGTGCCCGCCTTGGTGCCTGTCAGCCTTGCTGTGTGACTCTCGTTTCTGCAAGTGTGCGGCTTGCCTGCCTGCCTGCCTGCCTGCCTTCCTGCGGGCAGCCCCCCCGTCTTTTTGCGGACGGTCGGGGGTTGTTCCGGTTGGTACAGTAGGTTCGTTGCAGTAGTTTGGTACAGTAGGTTTGGTACTGTAGGTTTAGTGTGCAGTAGGGTGGTTGCATTGGGTTTACTCCGTGTCTTTTTTTGGAGGGTTGGGGGTTGGTTCGGTCGGTGTTTCTGGTGCATGTGTTCTTTAAATAAAACCGTTCCCTCTACCCGTCGGCAGATTGCACAGCCAGTTTCCTTGCCGATTCTTCAATCCTAGAGAGGTACAAGTTCTGTGGTCACAAAACTACGCCACAAAAATACTACGGTGTGATGCAGTAAGCAGAGTGGACAATACAGTGTCACTTCGTTGCAGTAGGTTTTGGTGCAGTACGTTTTTTGCGCAGTCCAATTAATACAATCGGGTTTGCTTCGTTTATTACAGTAGTTTTTTTTTTTACAGCAGAGTTGTTGCGGTAGGTTTTAGACGATCACAGTAGGCTTGATGCGGTACGGCCAACGCAAGCAAGTTTGTTCCAGCAAGTGTGATACAGCAGCATTTGCTGCCTGGCAGCTCTTGCTACCCCATGCGAAGATACCACACACGCGCGGACAAACTGCGCCAAATCTTCTTGCAAAACCCGTCGTCCACGCTTGCTACTCAAACACATGATCCATCAATTTGCATCTTCGCTCGCCCGATCGCACAAAAAAACAATCGGTCACCTCCCCTCCCATTCGCCAACACCTTGGCTCGGGTCGGGCTGCTTGCTACCGCCACTTCCCCTTGCCTCTCCACCTGTTGCAGGCATGTCATCACGAGTTGCCGTTTGGGTGGGAGGCGAGGGTAGACCGTGCCACCTTCACCGCATTTTTTGTCGACCATGCCAACCAGGTAATTATGGGGTTACCGATGAGGTTTTTTCCCGGTGAGAGTTTTCCCGATACAGCAGTAGTGGTTACTGGGGCTGTGTGCGGGTTGGCTGGACTTTCGCTGCCGCTGTTCATAGTAATTATCAGTGGGGTGGCGAAGTAAGCCCACGAACTGAGTTTTTTTCTCGGTCAATTGAAGACGGGCGTTCAGCCGCAACCACGTCGAGTCAGATAGCTACAAGGACGCAGAACCCCGCAAGTACCCGCTCGCTCCTGACTGCGTTTGTTGCCGTTACGTATTACCGTGATTTCTACCTAACCATACCAGTGCATCCAGTGTCCGTCCTGATTTCCTTATCCTAGAGAGATAATAGTTCCGTGGTCAAAGACTGTGCGACGGAGAACGAAATCGAGTCAAAAACAAAAATAATCGCAAATGAATGGGTGAAGCAGGCGAAATGCCAACGTACCGAGTGTGAGAGCACGACAGCATAAGCTAGACCAGAAAATGAGAACAAAAAGGCACTAAAAATTCGAACGTAAACTAAATAAATGTGAAATGAAGCAGAATACGAGTGACGCGAAGAGGTCAGGAAGGGTGCCATTACGGGGGGCCATATTAAATAGGACCTACGGTACACACACAAACCTATACAAATCGCTAGTTTTACTAACAACATTCAGTCCTATTTCCTATGGTCCCCCGTATTAGAAGAGGTGTAGCACCTATTGATAGTAATAATTGATAACCAGAAGAATCACAGCCCTAATAGTTACCGAGGCAGTTACCGATTATGTATTTACCGATTATGTATTCACCGATTAGATAGTTACCGATGAGGTAGTTACCGACGAGGTAGTTACCGATGACGTTGTTTCTGGTCAAGTAGTTAGTTGCCAAAACAGTTACCGTTGGCAGTTACCGATCAGAGAGTTACCGAGGCAGTACTTACAGTAGTTCCGTACCGATGAGGTAGTCCCCGACGAGGTAGTCGTTGATGAGGTAGCTACCGATGAGTTACGGTAGCTGCAGATGAGACAGCTACCAATTAGACAGTTACCGATGAGGTAGTTACGGACCCAATTACGGAGGCAAGTGGCTGGACACATACATTGAGGGAAAGTGCGGAGGTGGTTACCGAAGCCGTTCCTGTGGCGATCGCCGACATACTGCAGTTACTGATGTAGTTACCGTGACAGTTATACCATAATCCTCGCGAGCCGGCGCGCCGCTCGGTGGTCTTGCGGTTGAAACCTCGCAAACTACCGTACCACACGGCTAATACGACAACACCACCCCTGGAAAGATTTATCCGCGTCGATTTTCTCGAAAGAGGGACACACACATAAGTACACAGATACAGTGGTTGCTTTGGGAAGATCCAGTCGATACATTTCAATACGAATAGTCGTGTCTGTTTGGCGTGTTTCGAGAAAATCAGCTTGGTATTTCGTCGGAGGGGTTGTGTTGTGTTGTTGTATCAATCGTAGTTTTTTTTTTTTCTTGCGTGTTTCATGGTAACACCGAGGTTGGTCTATTTCTCGAGTTCCAGTCCCCCCGACGAGCATTTTTTTTCTTTAATTTGTGTATCAGGTACTAAAGTTGGCTGGAGAAACCGCCTAGATTTTGGTTGTACGTGCACAATTTCAATGCGAGTTGACGAGGAGAAGAACATGTTGAGCTCTTTCCCCGCGATAAAATTAAAGGCATGCGCCGCAGATGGCGGCGGGGAGGGGGAGGAGTACCCGCTTTTTTGTGTGACCTCAGGTCTGAGTCGCGAAAAGCGACGGGACTGAAGAAGTATGGTAACGACAGTAGATGGGATGAATAGAAGGAGCGAAAAAACGCCACCGCTGTCACCAGGATCACCAACATCCTGACGAAACCATATCACCACCGCCAACATCAACCACTATCAGCATCATCACGATCACCACAGCCGAAATTGTCGTCCTCCTTGTTATCGCCATCACTAGACTAAGCATCACCATTGTCACCCCGCCCCCCCCCCCCCTTCGCTGGTCATACGACTACGGCCATGCATGATATCGAGTACATATCTCCTATCGAGTACACCCCCCCTTCGCTACCACCCTTCCCCTCTTTCTTGTTCGGCAGAGAACGACCCTGGAGCCGCCCGACCCGCCCACCCCAGGACCTGACGTCAGAACGGTGGCGATAGAATCCATGCCGGAGTACAGGGTAAGAACAACCTTACGTGGTGGTGGGGGGCGGGTGGGTGGAGAGGTCGTCGTGGCGGTCTTAGGGGAGAAGGGGGGTTGGGGGGTGTACTCGATGTCATGCATGGCCTTTTATCTTAGCCGTATGACCATAGACCCTCGCATCCCTACAAGGCCGGGACGAAGCATGTCGGGTTGTGACCGACCAGGCAGACACTGCTAGCTTGCACCGAGCGCGAAGCGCCGTGAGGTGCCTGGTGAGTCGCATGAAGGGTGAGCTGCATCCTACTAAGAACCGCTTGTGGGGCGGACTTGCATGGGGATGACAGCTTCAATGAATTAGTTTGATTTCCGGTGTGGCCACTTCCAGAGACAGCAATGGGAGTAACATGTGATTGCCTCTTGGGTGTCTTATCGTAAACACCACGTGATACGACCAATCCCCTCGTGCGGAGTTGAAGCTCTCCATCCCGCACAAATGATCTAACTCGACCAGCGGCTGTGACCGACCGCCTAAAACAAATTAAAAAAACAGTGCCCTGGATGTCTAGCTCAAGTAGTAAGCAGCATGTTTTACAGTGTCGTTACGCCAACCTAACTTATATGCAATGTATGGGGGGGGCGGTAGTGATGGTAGTGGCGGTGGCGGTAGTGGTGGTCGATAAACGTAGTGGTGGTGGATGGTGGTGATGGTGGTGGTGGTGGCGGCGGTGGTGGTGGTAGTGGTGGTAGTGGTGGTGGTAAGATGACTGCGCAAAGTATTCCAAAATATTCTTCTACAGCGTGCGAGACGTTTTTTGCTGTTGGCCATACCAAACCCATACCATACTATTACCACACTACCAGGTATTTCATACGTTACGCTATAATTCCGAACCGGGTACTGTGTTTCCTGTTGGATGTAGACCGTTTGGTTTTGTTCGTCTTGTTTTCTTGCTATGTCTCGCTGCTTTGTCACCTTCTCGCTCGGTTGTCTCACTTCGCTGCTTCGTTGTTTTGTCACATTATTGTTCGGTGTTACGTCGCTCTGCCGTTTGGTGCAGGTGTACGCGCAGCACCTGACGAGAGACCTCGAGTTGTACGAAAGGCTGAACAAGGAGCATAAACGCCTCACGTGAGTAAGCCCCACCCCCCCTTCCTTTCCCCGCCTTTTGTCTCCCTTATCTCCTCTGATCCCTCTCTAGTCTTGTGTTTTAGATTTCTTTTGCTCTGCTTCGACGCCGCTGCCTTCCTACATAGGCTACCCGAGGGAACCTCATGCTATAGTTTTCCTGTGATTTTTCCTTCAACTATTACGGGGGGGGGTAACCAGCAGTGATCAGGACCAAATATGGTTAGCCGCTCGCCCCGGTGGTCTAGCGGTACCCTCGACTGCTGCTGCTATTCTAGCGTTCATTTCGAGATTTCGAATCCCACCGTGGCGAGGTTGTGAGTTAACACTTGAAAAAAGAAAAAGAAAAAGGAATGAACTGCTGATAGCCTGGGTATAGCGTGGGTAGGCGCAAGTCGTGGCGAGTCGACGAGGGAGGAATGAGGGCTGAAGTCTTGTCTTCTCGCGATAAAAATGAAGGCGCGAACCGTGGTGGGGAGGAGGGGGGAGGGGAAGTGAGCCTGCTATACTGTGACCCCGGGTCTTATTTACGACTATAGGAGGGAGAGAGAAAAGAAGGGCGGAGGTAATAAATGGGAAGATAATAACACAAGTTGGCGTCTAAACATAGAGGGATGCCTGATTTTAGGGCCTATCGTGGGTTCTGATTTTTATGTTCCTCGTATTACTGCAAAAAGCATGCAATACCTGGCACCTACTGCAAAAAAATCAAAATTAGCCCATACTTGATCCACGGGGTGCTAAGCCTGGCCCGCCTGCTGTACTCCTACGCCATCTCGGGGGTTCACCATGTTAAGGTACAATTACCCCATTCTAAAAAATCCATGTAGATAGTCCCAAAAAGAGTAGGCTCGCTATTGCCCCATCTTGATGGCCCGACCCCCCTCCTTCACCGCCCGGAGAAAACAAAAATTGTGTGAAATTGTTACGGTACTAATGCGGCAGCTGTGAGTTCGATCGATCAAGTGGTTGATACTCAACATTGCAAGCTGGGTGATACCTGGCACGTCTTGGCGCGATCGTGTTTTTGGTTGTTGTTTTTCTTGTTTTTGATTCGTTGCCCCCCCCCCCCGTCGTGGTCGTTTTTTTTTTTCTTTTTTTTCTTCACTTCTTGCTTTGTCTTCGTTCAAAGGTTCGCGGCACGTGCGAAGACTGAACACAGGGAGCACGACGTGCGGCAAAGCCTGGAGGTAACCCTGCTGGTGAGTGAGCCCATTGCCTATGTCTGTCCATAGCGGTTGCGTGTGATTGCGAGGAACCGGTGCGGTATGGTTGGGGGTTGGGGATATAGGGTTGGGTGGCGGGATACTGTTGATTGGCTCTTAGTTTTTTGTGGCACGGTGAATCGGCCGTTTATTGGTGTTGTTTTCCCATTCCATCTGCCATATTTGCCCTCCATCTTCCAGCTATCCAGACGTTCCTTTCGTGACTCAGATCCGCGGTCACGTAGAGGGCACCCTTCCCCTCTCCCCTCCTATCTACTGTGCATGCCTTATTTTTATCGCCGGTTGATTGGCTGGTCCATTGGGTTGGCGATTGGTTAAGGCGTTGGTTGATTGCATCGCGTAGTACCCCCACACCGTCGTCCGTATCATACCTCCATACCATCTATTGTCCTGGTATACCGTCTACCATTCCATCACATCGTCACGCTTGTCACACGTTCATACTGTCTACGAATCAGTCATGCCGTCTACCATCCAGTTGCACCGTCGGCCCATCTTACAGTCATTTTTTCTACCATCCCGTCATACCGTGGCACCGTCTACCCTATCGTCGGACCGCCAATCCATAATATACCATCATACCGTCTACCAGCCCGTCAGACTGTCTACCATCCCGTCACACCCTCACACGTCGTCATCTCATCATACAGTTTTACCATACCGCCACACACCGTCATCCTCTCCTACCGTCTGACCATCCCGTCATGCCGCATACCGCCATGCCGCCTACCATCCCGCCATAACCCCAACCATCTTGCCGGACTGTCATCCCATCATGCGGTGTCCTACCGTCTAGCATCCCTCCATACCGCTAACGATGCCGCCATACCCTCTACCACTGCCCTCGCTCGCTCGCTCGCATGTTCGCATGCTCGTTGTGCTAGGACGAAGCGCACCTGGTTTTCAGCACACTTAACTCTTCCGGCCTGCCCTGCATGGACCATACCGCGCCCTTCGAGGTCCTGGTGGTAGATGAGGCCGCGCAGTCGGTCGAGGTTTCCACTATCATCCCCCTCAGGTCAGAGTTTTTTTTCTCGATAACGCTGTTTTTTTTTTTGACACTACTGTACATACCGTCAATAGTTGCCGTTTTGCCGTTGCGATTCCAGTTACTGTTGACATTACCATTAGTGACCGTTGACAATGCTGTTACCGTTGCCGATAGTGTGGAAGTTACCGCTACCTTTGCCTCTGCCTTTGAAGTTACCGTTGTCTCTGCCGTCAACGTTGCTGTTCTCGTTCCCGATTCCGTCGCTAATTACAGTTACCGCTGCCGTCGTCATTTCCGTTACCGTCTACACTACCGTTGACGTTGCCGTGGCCAATTTCCGTCACATTTTGCATCGTCTTTGCCGCAAACGTCACGGTTGCTTTTGTTTTTTGGCCTTGCCGTTGCTGACGCCGTTCGTGTTCCCGTTACCGCCGCTATTACAGAGCCGTTGACGTTTCCCGTCGTCATTATTACTGTTACCGTTGATACTACCGTTACCATGGCCGCTGCCGTTTACTGTCACAGTTGGCGCTGAGTTTTTGCCGTTGACGCTACCGCTCCGTTTTTGTTTGGATTTCTGATTCCCCCTTCCCACTCCCGTTGTTTTTACGGTTACGGTTGCCGTTGTCAGTTACCGTTGACACAACCGTTCCCGTTGATACAACCATTTTGTCGTAGCCGTTATTTCCGATTCCGTTGCCATGACCGTTGCCGTTACCGCTAAAATTGGCCGTGGACCACAGGTTGGGCTGCAAACACTGCGTCCTTGTGGGCGACCCTAACCAGCTCCCGGCGACAGTTTTTTCTCAGGTGGGCTGAGGTCGGAGCGTTTGACGAGATTGACGCGGGTGGGGGTACTCATCATGCCACGCATGGCCGTAGTCGTATGACCGTAGACCCTCGCATCCCTACGATGCCAGGACGGAACACGTCGAGCTGTTACCAACCAAGCAGACATTGCTTGCGCCAAGCGCGAAGCGCAACGTGGTGTGTTCGGCGAGTCGCATGAGGGTACTATAGGGTGAGCTGCATCCTACTATTAATTATACAGCAAGAACCGCTTGAGAGGCGGGCTTCGGCATCTTGGTGGGGGCGGGGGACGTTTGGGGTGGTACTCCTAGATGCCTGGTTCGTGAATCGACGTATCGATGGGATGAGCAGCTGGAGTGCACACGTGTTTGGCGGTAATGCCCTAAACGAACAAAGCTGGTTGGTCTCGTAGCCCTACTCTATGCCTACGCACGCGGCTCACCTTTAAATTAAAGCATGTTGCCCTTTCTTTGTTCCGTGGGACGCGCTTTGTCCCCATCCCTCCCTCCCTCCCCCTCTCCTTTTCCCCCTCTCTCCCTTCGATCCTTCCCCCTCCCGAAATCACCGCTTCCTTGTTAACATATGTTCGTTTGCTTGATGGGGAAAAAGGGCGGAAAGCTTTCGCAGTACGACAGAAGCCTCTTCCAAAGGCTGGAGGCGAACGATCACCCGGTGCAGCTGCTGGACATACAGTACCGCATGCACCCGACCATATCGGCATTCCCGAGGTATGCATACATGTATGACGGTATACTATCCTTTATTATACCGCCCTCGGCCTTGATACGGTAACCCGTTCATCGCTGCTTTTTTACCCCCACACTTAACTCCACGTGCCTGTATCATTCTCTACAAAACACGGCAGGTTGACAATGCCACGTCTCTAATAGAGAAACAGTGAAAATCAAATTGAAACAGCCCCCCTGCAAAGTAAACACTCAAGTACTATATATATTGAAGTACAGGAGGCCCAATGCTCGTAGAAACGCATGACGTCTCTTGTAAAAATACCACAAAAATTGAACTACGGCAACCCCCTCCCAAGATAGTATCCTAACGATAACATACTATCACGGTAGAACGCAATATTCAGTTCCTAATATGCTTGGCAAACATAATGTAAATGTAGCTGGTACAGGTGTTTGTGTGTATGATGGGTCCTTGATTACTGTGCCCCCCCCTATTACTACGTGCATGTGATTGGTTGGCGTCCAACAGCGCCGAGTTGCTTCGCGTGCCTGACGCTGTTATACGTACGTAGTCGTCCTTTGTGTCCCCCCCTGTTCGTCTCTGTGATTGGTCCGCCAACCGCCACAGCCATGTACATATGCGCCAGCGCGCTCTTACCCAAAACCGTGGGTTGTAGTTGTTTTTTTGCTAGGGGTTAACGCCTTGGCCCTGGACGAAAGGGGCTGATCCAAGCTTGCAGCTACGAGGCACGACCGTGGGTTCGGTCGTCCCGAACATTCACCCTTACAACTTCACGCCTCGGACAGGTAGATGATGATCTAACTGTATACAGATAAATCACCTCGTTCCATACCCACTCGGCATGGGATGTTATGCAAGACCTGTTTTAGTACAGGACACATGATTGCAAAATCAAACGCAGATTGTTCGGCTCCCACCCAGCAACGTGAGCTGTACAGTAGCTCCTACAGATGAGGAACGCATCTGCCCTGAAATACGTAGATCATACAAATGGGAATCGATTATCTGCCCGAGAGCTGTGAACAAATACGACGATAACTAAATGGTGATTACCGGCGTCGGTGACACGAAGCTCTCGGGCTGCTGGAGTTGTATGCGGGTTGGGTCCGAACTCCGTTGAAGGAGATGTGCGGCACGCGTATGTAACATGATGCGACTCGTACTCCGGCATGCTCAAAATACTGTAGATAGACGGTTTTTGATAATACCGCTCTTCTTGCTTATATTTGTTTTCGTTTGTGTGTGTTGCCTTTCACGTGGAACCGTTTCGTTTTGTGTACGCATCAAACACATCCAGCACGCCTAAATGTCGTTGCTGGTCATTCCGGGGGTCATATCGAGGGAGTGAGCTGAAGCAGCAGAGGGGCCGCCGCAGCGTGATGATGATTATGACGACAATCATGATGGTGATGGGGAGAGGGATGGGGATGGTGACCCATCTATTAATAGTACCACGCGGAACTAAAAACTAAAGCCCATCATTTTCTTTGGCCCGGCCTAAATCCCGATGGTCACATTGGAGAGCCTAGCGAACAACACCACTCCCCCGCTCCCCTTCCGCCTTCACGCCTCGCCCGTCGCCCACCCCATGCCCTCCGAAACCTCGAAAACTTGCTTATGCACTTATACACGACAGCGCCACTTTCTACGACAGCAAGCTCAAGGATGGGGATAACGTCAAGCTTCCGGCGTACTCTCGTGCATTCCACACGGTGAGAGAGACGGTGCACCACCAAAGTTGAAAACGTAAACAAAACACTTTGAAACAAAAATCGCGACAGCTTCTTAAGATCACAGTTTTTTTTCGAAATGCCTCCCGAGAAGAACGCAGGAGTACGTACCTTTTGGTGCGCCAGATGGTTGCCCGTCTGTTTGGCTTTCGTCGGGTGGAAACCACGGTTTCATGCGTAAGATGGCACATGCACGCACACAGTTTCTTACGGTGGGAGCACGACGAGCATTTTTTATTAATTCGAGCGAAAAAGCATGCCATCTCTGCGGGTTTGTGTGGAGATGCTGTAGGGAGCCAACCCTCTCCCTCTCCCCACAGTCTTTTGCCCCCCCTCCCCCTCTAGCTTCACCCCCCACCCTTCCGACCTTCCGACCCCCCCCCCCTCCCGACCTCCCTACCCCCCCCTGCTCATCCCCCCGCCTTTCCCTCCCCCCCCCCCTCCTCCGCCTCCCTCTCCTTCCACTAAAACAACAATCAACCACCACCATCGCCTCGTCCTCAGCACCCTATATTCCAACCCTTCATGTTCTTCGACCTGACCACCGGGGAGCAAACTCGGAAGGGGGGGGGAGGGTCTCTCAGTAACCTCCCGGAGGCAAACCTGGCCGTTAACGTCTACCTTACTCTGAAACGCTCTTTTGGAGGCTCCGGCCCCGCGGGGTCCGGGGACGAGCACGGCATCGTGGGAAGGGTGGGCGTCATCTCCCCGTACGCCAGGCAGATCAGTGTTTTGCGAGATACGTTTAAGGTGTGTGGGTGTGTGGGTGTGTGGGTGGGTGTGGGTGGCCGCGAGGCCCGAGTGGTAGTGGTAGTGGTACATAGCGTTGGCGGTACTGGTGGCGGTAGCGGTGGTGGTAACCGTAGCTGTAACCTAGCGGAACTCGCAGCGGTATTCGTAGCTAGAACCGTAGCGGTAGCCGTAGCGGTAGCCGTAGCGGTAACCGGAACGGTAGCCGTAGCGGAAAACCGGAACGGTAGCCGTAGCGGAAACCGGAACGGTAACCGTAGTGGTGACGGTAACCGGGGAGTTTAGCGGCAGTCGAGTCGAGGCGGGGATGGTAGCGATGCCGGCGGCGATGGCGGTTCGCGGTGGCCTACGTATCCCTGGTTGGCTGGTTTAGTTATTGCGAGTCCTGTCTATCGATCTCTTCATAGCGCCGATGGGCCGTCAAATTCACGAGAGGGGTGGAGTCGCGCGCGGGGGTGGGGAGAGGCATGGTGTGGAGGGGTTTGGGAGGGCGGGGGTGAGGAGGTCGCAGGGGGTGGGATGAGGAAGGGGAGGTGGAACTTTTGGTGACAATAGTGCTTTTACGGTTTGTGGGCTGCGGTAGTTTTTTTTTGCTGTCTCTTACTGTACACTAATATACTGTTGGCAGGAATGGCGCGGTTGGTGCATTTGCCTCCCCTCTCCCCCCCTAATCCTTGATCCCACCCTGACTCTAGTCCCACCCCATCCTCAAACCCCAACACCAACCTCTATTCTGCACCCTCCCCTCCTCCTCTGAACAATAGCCTCTAAACCCCAACGCCAACCCACCGACCCCGAACCCCTAACGCCCCCTCAACTCCGTACCGCCTCCGCCGCGCGACAGGAGCGCCTTGGGCACGACTGGCAGGACGAGGTGGAGATCAGCACCGTGGACGCCTTCCAGGGTCGAGAGAAAGACGTCATCATCGTGTCCACGGTTCGGGCCGCCGGGTCCCGCGGCATCGGTTTCCTCGCCGACGTCCGCCGGATGAACGTCGCCCTGACTCGCGCGCGGCACGGCCTCTTTATCGTCGGGTCCGCCAGGGCCCTCTCGGTCAACCCCAAGTGGTCGGAGCTGGCCGACTTGGCGCGGGGGCAGGGGGGGCTCGTGAAGGTCAGGGACCCCTTTTGTGACCTCCTTGGGCTGACGCCAGAGAGAGGGCGCCCGGCCGGGGCGGCGGGGGCAGGGGCGGGGAAGGAGGTGGGGGCAGGGAGGGGGGCAGGAGCGGGGAGGGGGGCAGGAGCGGGGAGGGGGGCGCCGAACTTGTTACCCTTGATGCCAGGAGCGACGGCGGCGGGTGCGAGGGTCGGAGGGGGCGGCAGAGGAGGTGGGGGGAGACAGGGGGGGAGAGGGGAGGGCGGGGGAAGGGGTGGGGGCAGGGGGGGGGGCGGAGGCCGAGGAGGAGGAGGTGGAGGTGGAAATGGAGGGGACGGGGGAGGAGAAGAAGGGGGGAGGGTGGAGGGAGCGAGGCCCGTCGAATTATTGTACGCCGAAGCCGCGAGGCCGGCGAAGGCCGCGTCGTCTGGGGTAGACGGTGCGCCAGTGGTCCCGCCGGAGCGATCATCGGCGGAAACTACTGTGGTTGCGGTCGCTGGGGCAGCAGCGGCGGCGGCTGTACCAGGCGTGGCAGCTGCGCATGCGGGAGAAGAGGGAAGCGTTGGAACGGTAGCGACGATATCCCCTTTGCGAGCGACGTCACCTCTGCCCTCGGCACAGCCGGTGGCGGCGGCGTCCTTGCGAGCGACCTCACCTCGGCCCTCGGCACAGCCGGTGGCGGGGGCATCCTTGCAAGCGACGTCACCCCTGCCTCCGGTAAAGCCGGAGGCGACAGCGCCCTTACGGGCGACAGCGCCGTCGCCCGTGCCTCCGCCACAGCTGGTTGGGGCGGCGGCGGCCGATGAGACCGCAGAGGCACTCGCGCTAGCTGCGAACGCTGTACGCACGAAAGAAGAGTGGGGGGGGGCGGCAGCGTTGCCAGATTCCACGGCGGCGATGGCAGCGGTGGCGGTGGTAGCGACGGCGGTAGCCGCACCGAAACGTATCAGACTGCGACTGCTGCCTCCGCGAGTACGGCCGGAGCCCTCTGATGATGGCACGCCAGCGCCAGCGGTGGCAGCAGCAGCGGCAGCAGCAGGAACACCACCACCAGCAGGAACAGCAGCAGCAGCAGGAGGACCAAAAGAGCGAGCTGCGGAACCAACTGCTGGGGCAACAGCACCCTGCGCCGTCAAGCGAACCGGCGACCCGCGACCCCGGCCGCGACCACCGTCGCACCCCCGACCGAAGCACCTGTCTGACCCTCAGACCGTCAGACCGCAACAGCAGGCCGCCAACCCCGCCACCGCTCCCAAAAAGAAGCCCAAGCCACCCCCTTCCAGGAAGTTTGCCGCGCCTCCCCCTGGGGGGGTGGCCGCGCCCCCCTCCTCGAGCACAGGGGCCGCTAGAGCCACTTCCCCGGTCCCTCCCTCATCTTCTAGTGCAGGGGCCACTAGAACCCCTTCCCCGGTCCCTCCCTGTGCGGTATCGCCGATTTCCTCTAAGAGACCGGGCGATCCCCGAGCCCGACCTCCTCCATACCCACGCGGCGGCAGCGTCGAAAAGGAGGCTTCTTCGAGCAGCGGCGAAAATCTCAAGCAACCATCGGCGACGACGACGACACCCCCGCCTTGTCCTCGCCGCCCGCCGCCGCCACCTCCGCCACCGCAGCAGCCGCTGCTGCAGCAACAGCCGCCGCTGCAGCAGCAACAGCAGCAGCAGCAGAAGCAGCAGCCGACACTGCCTACACCGCTCGTCGCGCTCGCTACCGCCGACGCCTCCTCCCCGTCCTCCCCCCCCCCCGGCCAGGGGTTGAGAACATCCCCGGTTCGACCAGCGCCTCGCTCGCCCGCACCGCGGGACCCCAGGAAGCGTGAGAGGGGGATTTCCGACATGCCTGTTGGCGAAGCCGGGGAGAGAGCGCCGCCGGAGGCTAAATTGGGCGACGGCGGTGGTGGCGGCGGAAACGGGGGCGTTGTGGCAGGGACGCAAGCGAGCAGAAAGCGCGCGCGCTCGGAGAATGTTGAGGGTTTGGCGGGAGATCCGGGTAGGGTCGCGGAGTCGGGGGGCGCTGCCGCCGCCACCGCCGCCACCGTCGGGGGCGATCCGCAGGCGCCGCCGCAAGTGCCGCTGCAGATATCACCTCAGATGCCACCACAAACGCAAGGTTTGGTGGCTGTGAGGCAGGGAATGCCCCAGGCGCCGCCCCAGGGGCAAGATGTTGTGTCCGTGAAACGGGAGTTGCCGCAGGGTCAGGGAATGCCTCAGGCACCGCCGCAGGCGCAAGGTTTAGTGACCGCGAAGCGAGAATTGCCGCAGGGACAAGGTTTTATGGCCGTGAGCCAGGCAATGTCTCAGGCGCTGCCTCAACCGCCGCCACAGGTGCATGCGAGCGGGAAGCGGGAATTGCTGCAGGCACAAGGATATGTGGCTGTGAACCAAGGAATGCCTCAGGCACCGCCGCAGACGCAAGGTTTAGTGACCGCGAAGCGAGAATTGCCGCAGGCACAAGGTTATGTGGCCGTGAGCCAGGGAATGCCGCAGGCGCCGCCTCAACCGCCGCCACAGGTGCATGCGAGCGTGCAGCGGGAATTGTCGCAGGCACAAGGTTTTGTGGCCGTGAACCAGGGAATGCCTCAGGCACCGCCTCAGGCACCGCCTCAGGCACCGCCCCAGGCGCAAGTTTCGGTGACCGCGAAGCGAGAATTGCCGCAGGCACAAGGTTTTGTGGCCGTGAGCCAGGGAATGCCTCAGGCGCAGCCTCAACCATCGCCACAGGTGCATGCGAGCGTGCAGCGGGAATTGTCGCAGGCACAGGGTTTTGTGGCCGTGAGCCAGGGAATGCCTCAGGTGCCGCCTCAACCGCCGCCACAGGTGCAAGGTTTTGCGAGCGCGAAGCTGGAATTGCCTCAGGCACAAAGTTTTGTGGCCGCGAGCCAGGCGATGTCTCAGGCGCTGCCTCAGGCGCCGCCACAGGTACTGCCTCAGGCGCCGCCACAGGCGCCGCCACACGGTTTTGTGGTCGTGAGCCAGGGAATGCCACAGGCGCAACCGCAGGCGCAAGTGTTTGTGGCCGTGAGCCAAGGAATGCCCCAGGCGTCGCCGCAAGCGCACGGTTTTGCGGCCGTGGGCCAGAGAGTGCCGCAGGCCCCTCAAAGCTTCGTTGCCGCGAAGTCGGAAACGCCTCAGGGTCAAGTTTTTGTGGCCGTGAGCCAGGGAATGCCGCAGGCGCCGCCTCAGGTACCGCCGCATGCACCGCCGCAAGCGCAAGGTTTTGTGACCGTGAGCCAAGGAATGCCCCACGCCCCCCCCCAGGCTCCAAGTTTTGCGGCTGTAAAGCTGGAAACGCCGCCGGCTCAAGGTTTTGTGGCCACGAGTCAGGGGATGCCGATGGGGGGTGGTGGGGGCGTGGGCGTGAGCATGCATCCGGGTTTTGTTGCTCAGGGAGGTGGGGTTGGTTCGGGTGTAGTTGCCGCCAGCATGGGGGGGTGGAGCGGCGTGGGGGGCCCGCCGCCGCAGTGGCAAGCTGGAGGTGGGCCGCTCCCCCCCCCTCAGCAGCAGCAACAACAACAGCAACAGCAGCAACAACAACAGCAACAGCAGCAACGACAACACCAGCAGCAACACCAGCAGCAGCAACACCAGCAGCAGCAACACCAGCAGCAACTGCAGCAGCAGCAGCAGCAGCAGCAACAGCAATTGCAACAGCAGCAGCAACAGCAGTTGCAGGAGCAGCAGCAGCAGCAGCAGGCGTGGCCACCCCAGCCGGAATCGGGGTGGGTTGAGGGGCCGAGAGGGGGGGCACCCGCAATGACAGGGGTAGCGGGCAGCGAGGGGGGGGTGAGTGAAAGGGAGGGAGAGGAGCAGGGCGAAGAAGAGGAGGAGGAGGAAGAAGAGGAAGTGGGAGGGGGTGATAGCGATACGGAAGAGGGAGAGATCATCCTCTAACTTGCGTTATTTCATGCTGGCGGCTTAGGCTTTACTTGCCATGTGTGGTTAATCGCCAGCGTTCTGCTCTCTGGCCCGGAGGTGGCAGCTATTAAATAGAGAAGACGTGAATTGGTGCGGTGTCGCGAGTAGAGCCAGTGTAGAGCCAGGCGTCCCCCCGTCGGAACGGCAGAGGGTGGGCCATGTCCGCGTGAGGTGTTGTTTGTGATTGGTTGGATTTTTGATAGAGAACATATAGCTCGTGCTCTTGTTTTTTGCTGTGTTTTTAGTCGTCGTGTCCCTGTGCGCGATGCCGCCATTCGGGGTGAGAGAGATGACCACGTACGATAACCCGCGATGTGACATTTTGTTGTGTCGTATCGTGGGGTGGGGGTGGTGGTCGGTGGGACGGGACGGGTCGGGGTTTTAAGCGTGCTGTGAGTGCGTGAAGCAAAGCAGCCATGCGCTTTGGGTTCTGGCAAGGTTGCTGTCCCCCCCGTCTCCTCCCCTCCGTGGCAACCCCAAAATACGGTATCTTCGACCTCCTGGACGTTGAAGCAGCCAAAGTTTACTGGTACGGTATAGCAGCACCCCTTTGTGCTCGGCGGACGGAAATAGATGCTGCTCCAAGTTGGGTAGGGTAAGGTTCCTCGGCGACACGCACGCTGGCACGGGCACGTTAGAGTGCCGCCTTCCCTGTCCGCTATGAGTAGTCGTGTTGTGTCTGACCGCCTATTATGCAGTAGTCCGAGTCGAGTGTCATCCGTTGGGATGGATGGATGGATGGGTGGACGGATGGATGGATTAACGCATTGATGGGCCGATGAATCGAGGCATTTTGCCTGAAGGGGCGGGCGTACAGTGTGGTGTTGGACACTCCACGTGCGTACGTACGCGCGACGGGTTAATACAATTTGTCTGTTGGACCAAGGACTTTCTACGTAGGACGATGTAAATGATAAGACCGCTGTTCCCAACTGTCTTTTTTCGCTTTGACGAAAACCTTGCACCGCCGCCTCTCTCCGCCAGCTGTACATCTCCTCTTTTTTTTTGTGTCGATGTCAGTCACTGATCACATGAGGCCACGGTGGCACCCCCCCCCCCCCCTCCCCCGATTGACCACTTGGCTCGCTGGGTCAATCACAGGACCTACACTCGCTCTTCTAGCGCTTGGCCGAGCAACCTGGGGTAGGGTAAACATCCCCCTCCCCCCTCTAATGTGGCTTTACGCTCACTCGTATCTGGCATTGTGCTCTGAGTGGAGGGCTCCACAACCCGGTTTGTTTTTCCCCATCCACCCCAAGTCTACTGGGGTATTTGTTTTTTGTGTCTTGTTCCAAGCTTGTTCTGATTGTTTTCGTCCGACCAACTATCATGAGTAGCATCTTCACAGTATGTACCAGGTATGATATGACCCTTTTTTCAATCACAACAGTTAACTGCCTCCAGGCTGACTCTCAGGCAAAATGTTCAATTCATTTTCGTGAAACGAACCCGTATGATTTGACCCCATGCGAGTATCGATCTCATACCCAACACACAGCATACACACGCGTGGCAATTGTTGATTCGCAGGTAGCGACCGAAAAGCAGGTACCGGGTATTATAATATGACGCACTGCATCATGCAACAGGCATCACGTACCACGCAGCACGTGCCTCGTGCAGTAGCTTGCAGAGTTGGGTATATATACCCTGGTATCGACTGTTTCGACAAAACCCTCCGAATCCTCGATCTAACAAGTCAATCAAGGTGTTTTTTCTATATGTTGTTGTTGTTGTTCTCACATTAACTCACAATTCAATGCAGTCCGTGGTCGCAGGACAGTAGGCTCCAATAACTCTATATATATACCTGGTATATTTTTTAACATCACATTTACTTTCCAGCCTAGCTCGTATTGATAGGAGGTTTTACCCTCAGCGATCTTCTGGACAAGCCGTGGTCACAGGTGTCGTCCTTCTCCCCCCAGGCACGTGCCTTTATTTTTGGTCGCGCATAGGGTTCAGCATTCCCACCGCTCGTCGATTTTCATCGAATGTAGCTAACCCACGCTCTCGCGCTTTCCGCTAATCATGTTTTTTACAACAAAATACATGCATTTGTTTGCGGTTACTTACCTTACATGGAGGAAAACTCTTTGTTTTTATGTTTTTGTCTCGGGTGATCCAGAAATAAACCCTCAGTTTTAGTTGTGACTTCATGTCCAAAGCTGTTTGTTCTTCTGCTGATCAGTGATATTTTACACGCTGTTGTTTCGCAAGAAACGGTTTCAGGTTTCACCATTTTTCGACCAAAACATGGAACCACATTATTTTTGTAAAAAATTATCCATCAACGCCTATTTCAGAAAAAAAACAGGAGGAAACGCATCGGAAAACGGCATCGAAGCAGGGCAACAGCCTATATTGCCGACACCATACCCTCGACACCAAGCAGGGCATAACATTGCTGCTGCCTTAAACGGCAGCACCGACAGGTGAGAAGCGGGAGCTGGGGGGGGGCGAGCCGTCTCTATGAGCAACAAGCTACATGACATAGAACCAACAGTGTGTGCTGTAAACGATGAGGAAATCGCACACCCTTTTCATGACGAAGAGTTTGAGAGCAAAGATCGTGTTGACACTCCTCCCGTTTGTGTGCATTTTTTTTGTTGGGTCGACTTAGAAGTACCTACTGTAGGTGCGGTGCTGCGTTGCATTGCGTTGCGGTGCGCAGCGCATGGAAGGGAGTGCATCGCCAGCGAGAGACTTGCTGTTCTATATTGCTGTGTGTGGTAGAAGTACATAGTCTCGATCCTGCCCGATCGGCCGGCTCCCCATGAAACATTTTTGAATTCGCTTTCTTCTTATTTTCGTCTTGCGTATAGACTTTGAGAGCAAAGATCGTAGACACTAGGTTGCATCATCACGATGTCTGGTCTACGCCAGGCTCGTTTCGTCTTGCCTCAACTGGGAGGACGGGCTTGCCTCGCGCGTGCCATGCCTTGCCTTGCCTTGCCTTGCAGAGTGGTGCAGTGCTCCACAGTGGAGGCGCTGCTAGAGAGATGCCTCGCTGCTTCACTACTTTGGTGTCCCCCGATCCTGCCGACCCACGTCCACCGCCCCCTCTCGCCCACCCAACTCCGCACCAAGAAAACATGTAAAAAGCGCCTCTCTGTCCGTAAAATTAAGGAAAATTTAGTATTAATATTAATGTTAAAGTGTTTCTTAAATTTACGGACAAGTTAGTCTAGTCTGTCATGCTACACTCGTACAAACGCCCTCTTCTAACCGTTGCTGTTTTCTCGCGGCAAGGGGGTTGAATGCCTCGGGCAGAGGCACAGCAGCGGGGGGCCACCATGATCCGGGCTCTGGTCTTGGTCCCGGTGTACTGCGCTCTCTGGGTCTGGAGCACAAGCCGCGCATGGCGCTTTCTGGGTCCGCATAGCAGGTGAGAGAGGGATTGCGCATGTTTGTATCATGTGTTGTGGTGGAGCTCCAGGTACAGTAGTCTTCCGTTGTGTCCGCAAATATAAGGATCATTAAGTATTACTATCGATATTCAAAATTCCTTATATTTACAGACATAGCAGAACATATTTTTGCATCTTTGCCACAGGGGTAAAATCGTGCGCCAGAGGGATTGCCGCCGTGTTGAGTTTGCAGGTGGTTAATCCCGCGCGAGCCCTCCCCCCTGCTTTGGAGCAGCAGGCCTCATCTGTCCCAACGCGCACAATGATACCACAGCAGCAGCAGTGTAGCCCGGTATATGGCTCAAGAGCCGAGGCAAATAGATGGATGAGCACGAGCACGATTTTTCGAACGATACTCTACAGCAGTAGTTTAATCATGCAGTTTTTCGTCAAACATGGTTGGTGGTGTGATGGAGGAGCCGTGGGCGAGGTCGCGAGCCCAGAGCAAAGTTGCCAGCGGTGCCACCCACCGCAAAAACGAACAGACCCCGAATACCCCCGACAACCGTTCATCATCATCCGGCTCGTCGGCGTCCACCGATGATTTTCACCGCATGAGGGAGAACATGCTCGTACATAGCGTTCACGTGTCTTTATGTTTCGATCGTGGTGAGTTGCTGTGAAGGTGTTACGACTACTACTGTACCTCCTCAGCTATACGTGATAATAGTAAGGATAAAAAGTAGATCGATTACCCAGCACGGGGTAATGCTTGTACCACTTCCCCCCCCTCTGAACGGCGGGATCTTTGGGACGTATGGTACCGTATATGGCCGTACGTTGACCTACTACCCGCTTCGTTTCAAGACCTGGAGAAGAACCAGAGGGAGATACCGTACGTACCTGATATGTTTCTAGGGACGCACGCGCAAGCGTTTTCTATGAAAGAAACAACGCTCGAAGTGAGATTTGAACCGTGTCCCCAACGACGCCAAAATGTGAGGGTGCAACCTACTGAGCAACTTACACGTACAAGGCTAAGAGGTTGATCGATTTCCCAGCCCAGGGTAATCCTTACAATACGCACATACCTGGTACTACTAACTATACAGCCAAGCATGGAAGACTTTTTTCTATTGTATGTGTCTTGTATTGTTGTTGTTCTCACATTAACTCTCTGATTAAGGAGTCCGTGTTCACACAAAGGTGCTGGAGCCCTAGGGAGACCCGAAAAACAAAAAAAATCGAAAGGGTTAGGGTTAGGGTTAGGGGTTTGTATACCTGGTACCAGTACGAGTACACAGCCTGCATCCGAAGATCGTTCGGAATGCATCAATCTGTTTTTTGTTCCGTCGTGCTAAATCCTGGACCCAGGCAGCAGGCATGTGCAACCCGCGATATCGATTCCCATAATACGTAGCCGATGACTGATCCAGGGGTACCCGAACAAAAGTATCTCAACGAACAGCCACAACTTACCTACCCCGTATGTATCGCGAGAAGCGTTCTATTAATATATGCTGCTGCAGCCAGCCGCTGCACCATTTTGCTGTTGTGACGTTTCATGGGCGCTGGCATGCGGCATTCCCCATCATCTGTGTATGTCCGGTCGTGTTTATATCCCGTGTTGATATGGTGAGTGCACAGCAATTATACACACGTACGTATGCATCCCGTGTTTGTACCCGTATAAAAAGCTCACGCAATTTCCAATTCTGCGACCAAGTCGCGGCAATCGTCCACTATATTGTAAGCCACGACCCTGTTGGTGGCGCACAGCGCGGCTACTACTGCTGTGATGCCATCACGATGACATCTGATAATCAATCGTTTCGTGTCCCTTCCGTCCCTTTTTTTAACCTTGCGCTCCAAGGAAACACCGAACAAATGCATACATACACCTTTCCTCTTGGCAGTCGATACTTCACATTGGCGCTCGGCACGTTCCGCATCCCCGTCCCCGCCCTCCCGGCAATGTATGCCATCCCTATACTATGGTCTGTATAATAACGTCCTTCCCTATCCCCCCAAAAATCGAAACCTGGAACGGATGCCGTATCGTGCACGGAAATCGTTGCTGGGTGCCCGGCTCATTTGGACCCCGTTGGCGTAGCCGAGGCCGCCAGGCATGCCGCGGATAGTTATGATTCGCGCACGGAATCGTGTTTGCCCAGTAGGAAAGGGATGAACGATTGACAGGGTGATGTTATAAGGATACCACGGGTTGGGTAATCGATCAGCAGGTGACACCTTCACATTTGACCTCGTTGAGGACACGGGTTCGAGTCTCACTTCGAACGTTTCTTTCATAGAAACGCTTGAGCGCATGATCCCTAAAGACACATATATATATATATATATATATATCATCTCCCTGATTACTCAGGTATTGAAACGAATCGGGTAGGCCAGCGTACGGCCGTATACGGTACCGACTCCCCAAAGATCCCGACGCTCAGAGGGGGAGAGAGTGTTAGAAGGATTACCCGGGACTGAGTAATCGATCGATATTTTACCCTAATATCTCAGTAGGTGACACCTTCACAGCGATGAAGCATCGAAACAATCGATCGATTGTTGCTTTCCCCCAAGGCGAGGCGTTTGAAGCCTTGAACGTTTTTTTAACTGCACTCCTGCTTTTGGTGACAAACTACGTGAAGTCAGTGTGGAATAGTTTTTGCAACATTATAATGTTTAATTCCCCCCCCCCCCCCCCCCGCGTATTTTATATAGGTTGGGTTGGCGTCGGTTGGCAGCGACACTGTGAAACATGCCGCTCACTACGTGAGCTAAGCAACCAGGGCACCGTTTTTTGTTTTTTTTTCTCTTCATTTTTGGCGGTCGCCCACTGCTGGCTGTCGAGTTAGACCTTTGTGCGAGGTGAAGAACCTTTACTCCGCACAAGTGGGAATGATCGTATCACGTAGCGTTCAAGGTAAGGCACCCAAGAGGCAGTTACATAGTACTCCCATTGCTGTCTCTGGAAATGCCTACACCGGAAATTAAATTAACTCATTGAAGCTGTCGTCCATATGCAAGTCCACCTCACAAGCGCTTCTTAGTAGGATGCAGCTCACCCTTCATGCGACCCGCCAGACACCTCACGGCACTTCGCGCTTGGTACAAGCAATGTCTGCCTGGTCGGTGAAAACCCGACATGCTCCGTCCCGGCATTGTAGGGATGCGAGGGTCTATGGTCAAACGACCACGGCCATGCATGAGATCGAGTACATCTCTCCTATCGAGTACACCCTCATCGTTCCCCCTATAAATTAAGTATAGGTTGGGTTGGCGCCGGCTGGAAAATACACTGTAAAACATGCCGCCCACTGCGTGAGCTAGACGACCAGGGCGCCGTTTTTGTTCATTTTGGCGGTCGGTCACAGCAAGCGATTGAGTAGATCATTTGTGCGGGGAGGACTGCCATTACTCCGCACAAGGGGAATGATTGTATCACGTAGTGTTCAAGGCAAGGAACCCAAGAGGCAGCTATTTAGTAACCCCATTACTGTCTCTGGAAGTGGCCACACCGGTAAATATGTTAACTCATTCAAACTGTCGTCCATATGCAAGTCCGCCTCGTAAGCGGCCCATAGTACAATGCAGCTCACCCTTCATTCGAATTGCCGATCACCTCATGGTGCTTCGCGCTTGGTCTGCCTGGTCGGCGAAAACCCGACATGTGCCGTCCCGGCATTAGGGGTGCGAGGGTCTACGGTCATACGACTACGGTCATGCATGATAATGAGTGCGCCCCCCCCCCTCACCTCCTCCCCTCCCCCCCCCTCTCCTCTGTTCCCTCCGCCCCCGCCCCACCTCCCGCTACTACCTCCTCCGCCGTTCCCCTCCTTCCGCCCCGCACCCTCCACTGCGTTTGCCACCACCGAAGTGCAAGGAAACTCACCCAAAAATGCGATCGCTGGATACAGGAGTGCTTCAACGACAATTGGTGGAGAGACGCCATTTTTCGCACCGCGGCGAAAGAGAGGCGGGCTGGCTGCGCCGCGATGGCGGGAGTCGAATCGTGTCCCGCCTACTTAAAGGAACTCCGCGATATCACCGACGAGGCTGTCGGTACGCGCAGCACTAGGTGGTGGACGAGGATCGGAGGTGCCTTTCGCGATAGAGCGTATGCGGCCGGTCGCGCTTGCGAGAAGCTGTGGAGACGATCGTTCTGCGAGGTAAGCCAGTTTTTGAGACGCGCGAAGTTAAGGGAGAAATTGGTGAACAGCTTTGGCGGCGATGGTCTCGGAGGAGATGTTCGCGGTGCCGTGTACACCGCCGGCCACGCCTGCGAGGAGCTACGGAAGGGGCTGTTCGGCGCCGTAGGCCGCTGTTGGGAACGCGCGAAGGTCAGGGAGAGGTTTTCGATCGGCCTCCACCGCGATGGAACTGGCGGCGGTAGTGAAAGCGGTAACGGTGGAGATGGAGGTGGTGGGGGTGGTGGTGAGAGTGCTGGTGGCCGTGGTGGCGGCAGTGGCAGGAGTGTCTACGAGACCACGGAAGGCAGTAGCAGTAGCAGGGACGACGGAGGCACTACCAGCAGCAGCAGCAGCGGCAGTAGGAGCAACATCAGTAGGATCAGCAGCAGCAGCAGCAGCAGCAGCAGAGGCAGCAGCAGCAGCAGCGACAGCAGACCCGGCAGCGTCGGTGGCAGCAGGGTCAGTACCGGTGGAAGCGACGACGAAAGCGACGACGATGACGGCGACGACCTTAGTGGCGACGACGGCGATGACCTTAGTTACGGTGGCGACGGGTGCGACTGCGATGATAACCCACACCAAAACGCTACCGACGAACTAGTCGCGCTAGCCCGCACCCTCCGCACACGTCACTACAAACACGGACACCCCCAAAAAGACAGGATCTTGGCAGCTCAGCGGGTATTGGGGCAAATGCCTTCGGGAGTCATGAACCCGGGGTCCTTTGCGCGCGCCGGCGGGTGCTGGGCCCTCGTATGGATCGTTGTGGGCTTGGGTTTCTATTACAAGAAGGCGGGGCGTTTTTCAAGTCAGGCAGCCCAGGGAAGCGCACGGGCGAGGGGTACAGCCGCTGGGAGAGGCAGCAACAGCTTAGTGGGGGTGAGAGGGAAGGGGCTGGGAAGAAGAGAGGGGGCGCGCTGGGGGTGTTCGCAGGGGAGCGGTAGCCCTAAGTCAAACGCTCAGACTGATAAGAACCGTTTCGTCGTGGATTAGGTCGATTTTTACGTAGAGCTGATTTTCCTGGGCGAGCCAATGTAACGGTCGGTTGAGTAGGGTTTCTATGAATGACGCGGGAAATACTACTGTGCAGCTACTCCAATGCATAACCATATTAAAAAAAAGATGGGTTCGTTCAAATCGGACCAGTTCCCGCGGGGGGGGGGGTGTACTCGATAGGAGAGATGTACTCGATCTCATGCATGGCCGTAGTCGTATGACCATAGACCCTCGCATCCCTACAATGCCGGGACGGAGTATATCGGGTTTTCACCGACCAGGCAGACATTGCTTGCACCAAGCGCGAAGCGCCGTGAGGCTTCTGGCGAGTCGCATGAAGGGTGAGCTGCATCCTACTAAGAACCGCTTTTGAGGCGGACTTGCATATGGACGACAGCTTCAATGTGTTGATTTAATTTCCGGTGTAGGCATTTCCAGAGACAGCAATGGGAGTACTATGTAACTGCCTCTTGGGTGCCTTACCTTGAACACGACGAGATACGATCATTCTCTATTGTGCGGAGTAAAGGTGCTTTACCTCGCACAAATGATCTAACTCGACAGCCAGCAGTGGGCGACCGCCAAAAAAAAACAAAAAAAAACGGCACCCTGGTTGTCTAGTTGACGTAGTGAGCGGCATGTTTTACAGTGTCGTTGCCAACCGACGCCAGCCCTTGGGGGGGGGGTTCCCGCGCGGGGGGGAATGTTCTTAAGGTCGATGCGGGCCCACCTCTTATTTTGAGACTGCGAGCAAGAGAGCGGAGACAGTTTGGTAAGTTCGGTTGGTGTCCAGCATAAACGGCTCCAGCAAAAAAAACGGCGACAATAGCGGGAACGGTAACAGTAAACGGTAACAGTGAACGGTAACAGTGAATGGAAACGGTTGACGACAACGGGAACGCTAACGGAAACGGTTACAAAAACGGTATATGGTAACGGCAACGATCTCGGTAACGGTGGTGGTAACGGTAACTACGGGAACGCTAACGGTTGGCGGTAATGGCGACGGTAAGGTTAACGACAAGCGTGTCGCGCGACGTTGCTCGACTTACACCAGTCTGATGGAATTTCCTTGCCCCCTCATATTATCTCCCCACGCCAGGGGTCCGAGCCAAGCGCCCGCGGACAGAGGCGTTCCCCCGGAGAGGAGGTGTACGGAACATGGGAGGGCTGGGATACCGCTTCTATGAGGGAGTTTTTAGCAGAGGAGGTAAGGTCACACCTTGTCCTTCACCCCCGTTCCCGATCTCCGCCCCCCTCGACCGGCACCGCCTTCTTTTTCAAAGGGTTATAACTACTGTAGTAAGTAGCATGTTCCCGTCCTCGTGTGTCACCAATGGCCTACAAGCTGGTTCAAACTGAACGCCCCAAACATTCTCCGCTTGCACTATTCACTCGAATGTCGCATATCTGGTATTATACTGACCGCTTAGAACAGCATAAAGCGGTAACACTGCCAATTTTGTTCTGCTAAGAACCTAGGGCTAGCGCTTGCGGCGAAAGTGTGTCCCGGCCAACCACAAGCCTTCGAAAAGGTCAGTACGCGGCACCGTGGAGAGAAACCGCTTTATTTCCCACGCAGTTACACCAGCCTACTCGAGGTACTCCGAGGCACGCCTGTAAAACGTTTCGCGAAAGCATTCGAAGAATTGACAGCGTAGGGCCAATATCAAGTAACATGTAACGATAAAAAAAAACGATCCAAAGTGAAACTACTAGGTATTGTTATGGCAAGGCCACGACGTAAAATTTGCATTTTCCAGCACAAATGTCATAATGTCCACGTCGTTTCTGTAGACCCTGAAGTTTTGCACACGTGTTCTCTATGCCCTTTCCGTACTTTGACCGAAACGTGTTTTTTCTTCTTGTCTTTCGCCGATAAGAAGTAGATCTGAGGAGGCCCAAGTTCCCCCCAGAAAATCCCGAATGACTAAAAAAAGATAACAGGAAAACCCCGCCGTGCCGTCAATTTGTGGCAAGGGCTCACAGAACACGTGAAAAAGTTCAGGGTCTGGCTTGATAAGACGGCGTCGTCTCTTGGCCGAGCTCTTGGCCGAGGAATATCCACACGGTGGTTCGTTAGACTTGATTCAGTCTTTAGCATGGTTTGGTTCAGTTTTTGTGTTCTGATTGATGGTGCGAGAACGAATAACCGGCCAAAATCCTTGGCTACGTAGCGACGTTCTTTTTTTGGGGGTTGGTTCGATATGATGATCGAGGAACAGAAAAACGAAACTAGACGGCCCACGTTGTTTGTTCTAGATCGCCCGTTCGCTGTGATGTTCGAGAAACAAACAAAAACAAAACACGCGACCGATCAATGTTGGTCAATTCGCGAGTCAGTCCACCGGGCCCCGGCCGTCCGGCGGCCGGCGACCGCCTCCACCCACCTTCACCACTCGCGCAAGCTGTACGGTACATGTGGGGGGCTTTAAGCAGAAGTTTTTCTACATCGAACACATCACGATCTACTGTAGAGAGGCTCGACCTTAACCTGAGGCTACATATGACATGCTGTGCAGGATTTTTATAAGTACAGATCCAGCCCAGGAAAAACGAGCTAGATCATGCAGAATATAGGTCTTCCACCCGGTACGATGAGCTGCATCGTATGTAAGGCACAGGTCAGGAATCTATCTGTCCGGAAACGTCTGGATAGTTAAGCGGGGGGTGGGTGATCTGTACGAGGAGTGAAAAGTTTCCCTACAGCAGTATCCGATTACGCTGCAAACGACGATATTTCTATGTATGTATTGGACTAGATGATGCCTCCTGCCCCGGCCGGTGGTCCTACCCAAACTCCCCTGCGTCTACACATTAGTTCGCCAATAGCCATGCACCAGACGCTGCGTTGTCTCACCCAAACTTGCTTCGTGTTGCGTACCAGGTATAGTTTAGGCGCGGGTCGGTGCGCACGCAGAGAAAACTGCCTCAAAAGCTGGGGACACCAGCAGTGGCAGATTATGTATACATGTGCGGTGGGCAATAAACTACACTGCAGTAAGTATACGTAACTTTTAGCCTATGGGCGGGACGTGCTGGTTTGACCGCCCTTCGGCCCCGAAGCTCTCTTATCTTGGGTGTTCTCTTGGATCGAGGAACCCGCTGTAAACGCGTACGAGGAAACGAACGCCACGGTAGCGCACGCCGCCGAAAAATGCAGAAGCAAGCCCCAACCATTCGGGAGCTGCTGTAGCTAGCTGGGGAACTATTTGCGACCAAATAGGCGAGCAAGTCGCTGTCTGATAAGCCTTCACTGACACTGACACTGACTGCCCCGGACTACGGCGAAAATGCAGGCCTTGAATGCTAGGAGACCGCAGGTTGACCCCTCGACGGACCACCACTGTACACTCGAACTAGTCCCACAATATATATATTGAGAACGTTTGTGTGTAATATTCTTATGCAATGGCCCTCATATTGCGGGACAGAGAGGTGTACTAGTAAGGATAGAATGACGGCCTTGACACGTCCACATAGACCGGTCTTCTTCTCCTGTGGTATGTTTGCCTTCGACGGAGACGGGCAAAAATGAAACCGCAAAAATCTGCGGTTCAAGAAATATCGCGACCACCGACCCGTTCTCGTTTTTCTCCAACTTACACAGCTTTGTGTTGCGCACAGCTGTAGTACTTCGATTCGTCCGAGCCCCGAGAAAAGGGTTGATGGCCAGTAGAGTTCTCCATGCTGTAGATGTATCATTTTCTGGGGTTCTTATCCGTAAAAAGCGGGAAAACAAAACAGGCCTCTGCTTGGCTGTCTTGATCCCACCCGGACTTGATCCCACCCGGATGTGATCCCATTTAGTACCCTGCTCCCACCCACAAGGGTTAAGTATACAGCCGGAGGCCTTGAGTGCAAAGCGCGAACCGCAAACGGTCAGAAATCGTCGAACGGTCAAAACTCGTCGGGCACATAGAAAAAAACCCGTCGCAACCAGGGAATCGAACCCAGCATCTAAATCATAAGCGATTTTAGTCACAGTACGTGCTTACATGCACGTACAAGCATATACAGAGCGTAGGAATATTCCTAGAAAATTATTAAGGCTCTTCGCGGGTCATGACCCGACCGACCCGACCCGCGGGTCGGGTCACGTGGTGTCCAAAATGTCACGGGTCGGGTCGGGTCGGGTCAGGAAGTATTCAAATTCTCACGGGTCGGTTCGGGCCGGGTCAAGAGGTTTTCAAATCTTGTGGGTCGGGTCGGGTCGGGTCAAGAGGTGATGAAAAGCTCACGGGTCGGGTCAGGTCATGGCCCGCGAGCAGCGGGTCACTCGCGGGTCGGGCCAACATGACCCGCGAGTTGTTTTCTACTGACCCGCGGGTCGGACCCGCGCATTCGGCTCGCGGATCCGACACTTGAATCACTTCCCGCTCTCTTAAACAAAAGCTGCTCCCGTACCAATACTCAATAATACTCCTTTGGTATCATATTCGAACATTAAAACACCGACAAATTCGTATACATACGCATGCCCGCACCCATTCATACCCACTACAGCCAGGTCATACTTTTTCTTTCTTTGTCTCTCATCCCATTCATTATCTTCGCACATCTTCTACTCTCTCTCCTTCCAACTCGTAACTCAGATCCGGGGTCACATAGCAGGCTCTTCTTCCCCCTTCCCGCTACGGTACGTGCCTTCATTTTTATCGCGAGAAGATTTCAGCCTTTTCTTCCCTCGCCGACTCGCATCGATTTGTGCCTACCCACGCTGCAAGGCGCTCTCAACAATTGAATCCCTTCTTATTTTTGCAAATAAAGTCAAAGTCCGACCCACCTGGGGCTCGAACCCAGGACTCAAACAAGTAGAATTCGAGGTTAACCACTTGAACCACCGGGGCGACGGGCTACATCGCTGCGGGGCACTAAAATGAACATTAAGTTGTTTTTGAAGTGCCGACCCACGGGCCAGGTCCGCGGGTCGAACCATCGGGTCAAGATAAATGGTCTCGCGGGTCAAAGTGGCCCAACCCGCATGACACCCGTGTCTCACGGGTCAGTCGGAAGGTGGCGAGTCGGGTCGGGTCGGGTCAGGAGGTTCTGAAATCTCGCGGGTCGGATCGGGTCGGGTCATGAGATTTTCAAATCTCACGGGTCGGGTCGGGTCGGGTCAAGAGGCTTTCAAAATCCCGCGGGTCGGGTCGGGTCAAGTCAACATACCTCATAAATTTCACCGGTCGGGTCGGGTCAGGCCCGACCCCACCCGTGAGGTTTGACCTGACCCGCGAAAAGCCCTGAAAATTATCTCCTTCGACACAGTAGTGAACCCAGCTCTTGATACCCCACACATATTCCTCATTCCCAGAAAAATCCTAGGATGTTGGGGTCAGCGGCTCGCGGGGAATGGGTAAACTGATGAACATTGTTATTCGCAGCCCGTCCAGGTTAGGGCGAAGGCTAGGGTCATATTACGGGGGACCATAGTAAATAGGACCAAAAATTGTCAGTAAAAAAACGGTCTAGGTTTTTGTGTGTACCCTAGGTTCTATTTAATATGGTCCCCCGTAATAGTTTAAGTCAAGCGTATATAACCATTTATTTTTCAACGCTAAGCCAAGGTCTACGTATGTGGAACACCCTTGACTAGAGGGACATTGCCCCCGCCCCAGCCCCAATACATGAATAGCTAGTATATATATTTCCATCTCTTGGTCGATGATGTACCAAGGTCTACGGGACGAACACCCCTCGACTGTTTATAACGGGACATTGCCTCCCCCCCTGGTCGGTGAAAATCCGACATGCTCCGTCCCGGTATTGCAGGGATGCGAGGGTCTATGGTCATACGACTACGGCCATGCATGATAATGAGTACCCCCCCCCCCCTCCCCCCTCCCCCCCGCCCCCCCCCTCTCCCCCGCCCGCGCAATCCTCCCCGCTCTTCTGTCGGCGACGAGTTTCAGGCGCGTACTATGAGAGGCGCGGAGGTGAGGCTCAAGCAGCTGGCGACGTTTCGAAACAGGCGTGAGCTCGTCCGCCTCGCGTATGAGTGGCACGTGCCGTTCCTTTCACGGGTGAGTGGTGGCCTAGGCCTCGGCCTGCGCGATGAAAACACGGTTTTCATAAATCAAGAGAAGGCTGCATGTACCTTAGCCCCTTCGGGACCCCCCTTAAGGCATAGCGACCAAAACAAGGAATTTTTTTTCTGTGTTATCAGCCGTCTACGAGAAGCTCGGGCACCATTTTGTTTTCATCATCCCCCAACGACGCAGTGGCATTTTGTGTATGCCTGTGTACCCCCGTCTGAGATCCCAGCGTTGACAGCAAGGTTGAAGTATCCCACTATGGCAGAAAAATACGGTCAGCGTTTGATGTTGAAATTAGGGCCCAGACCGGGATTCTTTTCACGGCCAGAGTAGTACTTGACCTGAAAAAAAAAACAATCCCGACCCTTAGCCCTAGCGCTGACCCCGACCGCTTGGGGTATTCGTCGCGATGGAGACGTGAAACGGGGAATTTATACTGAAAGAAGGCTCTGGCACGCGTTTTGTATGACCTGGCGAGGCGTTCTGTGATTGGATTGACAAACGGGAAGGAGAGATGGACGCAATTTCCCCGTTTGACATGGGGTCTCCTCGGGAAGAGAGAGGAGGTGTGCTACGGTACACAGAGGAGATTTTTCGCTTGTTCCGCAAATGTTGCAGCGTCACGTGTCGTGTCAGAGATCACCAGAGAGGAAAGCAAGAAACGAATAAAAACAACGGCGCACCCTGCTATTGTTTCTGCCCTTTTTCTCTCAACCTTTGTTTTGCTCTCATCCACCCCCCGACTCCTTCCCTCCGTCCCTCACTCCCCCCCATCTGCCCCCTCCCTCCCCAAAATAAGGCGGACTTCAAAAAGCAGCAGGAGGCGGCAAAGCGCAGCGATTTTACCATCGATGACAACGGGCGCCTCGTCCCCCGAAAGCACCGCACACCGCCGCCGCCGACATCGCAAAAAACCCTTCCACAGCGAAACCCGGGGGCACACACTCCGAGTCCCCGCACGCTGTCCGTCGACCGCCCCGCCATGAGAGAGTTTCCTCGCCTGCAGCATCTACCCTCGCTGTCTGAGGTTGTGAACTTCGCTCGGTACGGCCGGGAAGACGAGACAGGGAAAGGGGCAGGGGGGCAGGGATCGGCCGGAATGGGAGATGGTACCGGCGGCGGGAGTGCCGGTAGAGGCGGCGGCGGCGACGGTGGCGGTGGAGAAGGAGGTGTTCGGGTCGGGGTTCGGAGCGGCGGGACAGGGGGGAGGACCGAGCCTGAGGGAAGGGAGCGGCAGCGGGAGCGGGAGCAGGGGGGCGAGGGCGGGGGCAGGGGCGGAGTAGGAGGGAGTAAGGGAGGCGAGGGGCGGGAGGGGGGGTCGATTCACCGAGCGGTCGTTTGGGACTGGGGGTTCCGAAAGGGGGTGGCCATATACACGGTGGAGGTGGAGACCCTGGGAAAAGAAGGAGAAGTTCGGAGGGTGTATCGAAGGTCAGTCCGAGAGGGGGGGCGGGGGGGGGGGGGGGGGAAGGGTGTACTCGATGGGAGATATGTACTCGATCTCATGCATGGCCGTAGTCGTATGACCATAGACCCTCGCATCCCTGCAATGCCGGGACGGAGTATGCCGGGTTTTCACCGACCAGGCAGATGTTGCTTGCACCAAGCGCGAAGCGCCGTGAGGTGTCTGGCGAGTCGCATGAAGGGTGAGCTGCATCCTACTACGAACCGCTTTTGAGGCGGACTTGCATGTGGATGACAGCTTCAATGAATTGATTTAATTTCCGGTGTAGGCATTTCCAGGGGGGTGGGGGTGGGGGGGGAGTGCTCGTTTGTTGCTCACCGTAGCCATTTGACCATTGACCACGCATCCCTTTGGAGACGGAGCACCATTCCTACTCCGAATAGAGACACCTCCAACACTTGGGGCGCTCATTACGTGATTTCCATACAATATGTAAAACCTTTTGACGTGTCGTATCCTCTTTCTGTCTCGTCGCCTGTGGCCACCATCTGTCTCCTAGGATAGCGATCGTTTTCTTGGGACCGTCGGTTTTAAGGGTCCGTAAGAAATTTGGGCCGGAAGAATGTTGGTATAAACCGCTTCTCAAATCAAGCAATCCCTCCTACACGAACGAAATAAAGGGAGTAATCAGGAGCGGAGGGGGCGACGGAATCAATTTTCGTCGGCGTTTCTGTTTTCTTTCGCCCTGCTAAACCATTGAGGATACTCTGGTGGTTGTCATATAAAAATCGAAAAACAATCGATACAAGTACAAACAAGCAACCAGGGGACACATTTCATTCGTGGAAATTGTGGAGTAGGCCATCGAATCTCGGGCACAGTGAAGTTGAACGTTCACAGACAGACGCGAGCGGAAGGTGTTGAGCTGCTAGTTGCGAGGACGAGCGGTGACAGCACAATATAGCTACATCCTTCTTTTTGACCACGTCCTCTCTCGTCTGCGGCTGACCAAAACGACGGCGCACTCGACAGGTACACCCACTTCCGCGAGCTCTGGGAGGCTGTTTCTCGCACCCACCCCACGGTCAAGGAGTTCGGGTTTCCTGCGAAGGAGGCGGTGTTCGGTTCGAGGAGCTTCTTCACCGCAGCGCTGAGCCCGGGAAATGTCGAGGAAGTGCGACGACGCAAGTTCACCGAACTGCTTTCGCTTTTGGTGGGTGCTTTTTCGCGGCGATAGTTAGCCGAGAGCGGGGGGGGGGGGGGGGAGGGGAAGGGGGGGGTGGGGGGGGGCGAGTGCTAAGACTGACTGGCCCTTTTTACAGTAGCTGCTGTGATCGTTGTTGTTATGACGTTTGTTTTCCATCCGGAAATGTGCAGCATGAGCTTCAGCTTCAACGCTGATCACCCATAAATGTCCTAATATAAAATACAAGAAAACACAAAAAATAGCGAATATTGTTTGCATTGTTGTTGTAGTTGTGGTTGTTGTTGTTGTCGGGACGGGGATGTGGAATAAGACGCGATTTTTTTTTCAACATGTTGTCCTCTCTCGATGTTTTTCGTTGTTGTTGGTGTTGTTGGCGCGGTTGAAGTTGTTTGTGCTATTGTTATTGTACGGGGCCGTAGAACAGGACGCATCTTGATCATCTTTTAGTCGGACGGTTGCGCACAAAAATAGAACGCAAACGTTCTGTGTAAAAACCATAAATCATGAAAGGGAAGCGCAAAACCACGACGGTGCACAAACGAAGCGTACTAATGTAGGGGTTGCGCTTCTGAGCGTAAAAACAGCTCTCTGTGGGGGGGGGGGGGGGGGTCGTCAGTCATTGCATCAACCATGGCAACTGAAGAGCTACCCGTGCTCTTTGAATCAAAAACATATTGTAAAAAAACATGCACCCCATTCAACATCTTCGCCGTGCTTTTTCTCTCCCCTCTCTGTTACGGGGGACCATAGTTAATAGGACCAGATATTGTTAGTAAAAATGGTTAAATATGTAGGTTTTTATGTATACCATAGGTCCTATTAACTATGGTCCCCCGTAATAGTAGGGGCTCAGATCCGGAGTCACATAGTTTGTTATTTAGCCCTAGGGTTAGGGTTAGGGTTAGGGTTAGGGTTAGCCCCCCCCCTACTACGGTTGGTGAGTTGCATTTATATCGTGAGAAGATGGCAGCCTTTTCTTGTATATATACATATTATATATTATATAAAGCCGGTCGCCCCGGTGGTTCAAGTGGATAACCTCGAATTCTACTTGTTTGAGTCCTGGGTTCGAGCCCCAGGTGGGTCGGACCTTTGACTTTATTTGCAAAAATAAAAAATAAAAAAGGATCTAAATGTTGATAGCGCCTTGCAGCGTGGGTAGGCACAAATCGATGCGAGTCGACGAGGGAAGAAAAGGCTGACATCTTCTCGCGATAAAAATGAAGGCACGCACCGTAGCGGGAAGGGAGGAGAAGAGCCTGCTATGTGACCCCGGATCTGAGTTACGAGTTGGAAGGAGAGACAGAAGAAGATGGGCGAAGATAGTAGATGGGATGAGCGAATATATGGCGTATTCGCTTGGACGGGAACTACAGTAGGGGTAACACCCCCTTTTGTGCGAGCCTCTTCGCTTGAGGAAGTCCTTTGCCTGCGCCCCCAAAACAATGAGGCTGAGAAGAATTCTACGCTCAAGATGAGCCAAATGGACGGTAGTACGTAGGCCTGAGTAGGTATGAAAACGAAAAATATTGTAACATGATGTTACTATTAATCATGGAATCACACCGATATTTTAATACGTTTCTTCTGTTGAGGAACCCCCCCCCCCCGTCAGTCAGGTTCCTTATTTTTCGGCCAAACCATGCTGCGTCCATCCTAGCACGCGTTTTTTCGTATGTTCTTGATACTATCTGTTAACGGTAGATAATGACATTGTGTGTAGGGATTACCGTTACAACGAATGGAGGTCCTCCGACTAGGAGCCTCAGAAGATTCAATTGCTGAAATTGCCGTAAGTAGCACTCTCCAAATTACGAAGCGAGAGTTTGATGCGACGCGCGTGTAGCAAATCCCAGCGTAACATCACCAAAGCTACCACTTCTTTTGTATCACTGAACCACGCGTCCTCTCTCACTGGCGAGGTTTTCTGCCCATTCCTCTTTCAGTGCCGTCGACCTTTGACGAGTCGTCTACAGCGATGGTACAGGCTGCTCTTAGTTTATGTGCATCTTGCACGGCAGCCCGTAATCTGCGGTACCTACCCATGGAGAGCGTCTTCGCTGTCGTCGTGCTTGTTGCCGGAGCCATCCGCGCTCCATATCATGTCACTTTCCTACCCGGGCGTCGAGAGCTGTCTCGTACACAAAGAAGGTAGACACCCAAAACATCATCGCTCTGCGCCCTGTTGGTTTTCGGTCCTAGCATAGCGTCCTCATCCCGACAAAACGCCAATCCCGGTTGCATCGGTAGGGTCGACAAATCATCCGCCGATAATGCCCTCAACCAACAAAACAAGAACTCTTGCATCACCCGCCCTCAACTCAGCCCCCACATACCCGCGAAAAAAAGGGAACTCGAAATACAGCACTCCAATGGAAGATACCCGTCCCAACTACCCCCCCTCTTTTTTCTCCTTTCCCTCCCCTCCCCTGCCCTTCCCGGCCCCCTTCCCCAATTCTGACCGCTCCAACGCGCCTTGCGCACCCTTAGGCTTGCAGATTCGACACTGTAACGGCTTACGCCCCCTACTTGCAGTTTCTGTGGGAAAACTCTTGCAGTGGTGCAAGGGGATAAGAAGACAAAACTACCCCCCCCCCCCCCCCCCAACGACTACGGCCATGCATGAGATCGAGTACATATCTCCTATCAAGTACCCCCCCCCCCCCCCCCCTGCTTCGTAGTCACACGTCTACGACCATGCATGACTCGAGTACACCCCCCCCTCTCCGCCCTCCTCCTTCTCCTTTTCAACGCTCCGAACCGCAGGTTGATCTCAAGCCTCGGCCGCCGGAGCTCCGTGCCTTCCTGAGCCCTCGTCTGGCCGAAGGTCAGCCGAAGCGTGACCAAACACCGGGGGTAGTTCAGTCACCGAGTGGCGGGCGAGTGGTATCGCCGGCCCGAGGACTAGCAGTTGGCGGCAGCGGCGGTGGCGGAGTAGGGGGGGGATGCGGAAGAGTCGGAGGGGGGGGGGGGGGGAGGGAGAGGGGAATGTGGGAGGGGAGGAGAACGTGGGAGGGGGGGAGAAAGTGGAGAGGGAGGAGGAGGAGAAGGAGGAGGGGGAGAGGGGGGAGGAAGAGAAGGAGGAGGAGGAAGAGGAGGCGGAGAAGAAGGACGAGGAGGAGGAAGGGGAGGGAGGAGTGGAGGAGGAGGAGGAGGAGGAGGAGGGGAGGGAGATGACCGTCACCAGCAGCAGGCACAACAATCACCTGGAGGGCCGCGTGAAGCAGGCATGGTCCTGCGAAAAGGAGCAATCCCCCTTGCGGACAGTGTCGAGCTTAAGATTCTCTGCGCGTGCACCGGCGTGCTGCAAGCTTGCATCGCGCTGCACGCGCTGGGGGCGACATCCCTGCTCGTGGCGGTGGGGGTGACCCTCGCGCTCGCTTCTGTGTCGTATGCCGCTGTCGCCGTCTTCCCCCGCTGGGCGTCCGAGTGGAAGCGATCTGTCGCCGGCAGCGTGGCTGCTAGGGGCAGCGTTTCCCGCGACGACCAATCTTTGCACGTGGGGCAGCAGCGACTCTCACGTGGTAGTGGTGGTGGTGGTGGTGGCGGTGATGGAAGCGTACGGCGGATCAACGGTGCCCGCCCCAGGGTCCCGGTCAGAGCTGCGGTGGGGGGTGGAGCGCATGGGCCGAGATTGACCCCATCACGAGCCGATCGTAGGGCTAACGACGGACGAAGCAGGGGCAACGGCAGAATTTATCAAGCAAACGACTCTCTGACAGGTGCTGGAGGTGTTGATATCGGCGGTGGCGGTGGCGGCGGCGGCGACGGTTGCGAAGTTAACGACGGCTGCGAAGTTAACGGCAGTGGTGTTTTCTTGGCCGGGGGCGTTTCGTACAGGTGGTTAATGATCACCATGGTGGCAGAGATAGCGGTAGGCGTGGCGCTGTCATCGGCGTACGCCTTCGCAGGCGTCGGGCGGGGCTTCGCGACAATTGCGCGTCACCTGGCAGCGGCGGTGGTGGCCGTCGTCGAGGCAGCTGCAGCGCTGGTGCTGCCACCGCTTGTGGCTGCCTGCGCCACGGCTCGGGCGACGCAGGCCGTTCGCTCTGTCCGCTCCATCACCGCCGAGAACTCGGGCCGTGGCAGCCCGACCAACGCCGAGGAGGAAATATTCCCATCTGGGGAGGGGTTGGACGCGGCGAGGTTGCCTGGGCATGCTGGTCCGGTGCAACATGTGGGTGGTGTCGTTGCCGGTGGCTTTGGCCGGCGCCGTGGTGACCCCGCTGTGGCCACCGTTCCCCGTGGCGCTTCCCCTGCGCCTCGTCCGGGCGGTCGCAGGGGCGGCAGGCGCGTGGATGGATGCTGTGAAGACTCGAGCTGGGACGTAGGGCGAGGAGTCGGGCTGGCCGTAAGAGGGGTCGGTACCGGAGGCGTAGGAGGCGGGGAGGGGGTGGAGTAAGCGCAGCCGACAAACGACAGTGTGGCCGGGACGGGCACAGCGTCCCTACAGATTGACTTTCTCGCTTTCTGATGTCTCTCATTTGCGCGATGTCAAGAGGCATGTCAATATCAAGCTCTCTGTCTGTCAAGGCTAGTCCGTCTGTCTAGACACAGGTCTGCCTGAAACTAGCAGCGGGGATACTCGTTTATTTTTCGGATCCCTGGGTAAACACGCACGTGGGGACTCCGGCGTTGCTGTTACAGTGCAGCGCGGTGCGGCGTGGCGCGACGTATAGGATGAAAACAAAAAATACAAAGGTAGTGACGTGCTCATGGGGGAAGGGTGTGTGCTCAGTACTCGCGAGCAGCAACGATTGTGCCCAGCGCGGGCGACCGCTGGCGAATGAGGACCACCACTACTGCGTGCAAAGTGTTCGCATTGGTGTGTGTGGTGCCCAGTGCCGCGATCGAACGGCGCAAGAGAGGAAGGAGTAGGGGTGTTTTTTCGCGCGTGGGGTCCCCGGTCATCTTTTGGTGGAAGAGCTGCCCGTAGTCTGCGCGTACCGCGTGGTTCCGTTAGCCGTGGAAAGAACGAGTAGATATTGGATAAGAGGGCTCTCACTAAGAGCTTAGCGCTGGTGGGCATTCGGAGCTGTCGCCCACTGTTGTGCGCTCACAGGCGGAAGGGGACCAGCACAAAAATAATATTTTTGGCAGATTTTCGGTCGCATGGCGCGGATCTCACAGCTTCACCCGGCTCAAAAAAAAGAAGGCATGCCCTTTGTTTCAGCCGGTGGCATAAAATGAGCAGTTGGTTACGCTCGTTTTGTTTGTTGGTGCCGTCGACACGTACCCGCCCCCTGTCAGAGGGCCACGACTCGTGGACCTAGTTCATGGGCATGCAGCCTCGCCCTCATTCGACGCTTGACCAGGACGGCGCCGTGTTGGTGATTGCTCCTGATAGAGCAACTCATGCGCAACTACTAGCTCTGCCTGGGTTGAGGACGGTCGATTTTTTTGTTTAGGCGGCCTGGCTGGGAGAGATACAGCGGGAGCACCGCGTCCGCGGCGTAGAGGGAACGCTTAATTAAGCTTTCGAGTGCAGGGTGTTAGCGCGTGTGGTAGTGATCATCCAGCCCCCCCCCCCTCCCAGAGGGCGCTCAGCACTCTGGTTCGCTGGCAGCATGCCCTGCAGCACCGGCCCTCAGAAAAAACGTCAGGGTACTGGCCCAGGCTAGTTTTCTTCGTTGAAAAAAGGAGTGTATTCGGCGCTAACTTCAGCGTAATTGCTCCCGAAGGTGTTATTTCCTCCCTAGGAAATCTTCACAGTGGCTGTGTGTTTTTCTCGTGAGGTGCTTTCGTATGAGGGAGGAAGTATGTACCGGTATGTTTCCAAGCGAACGGAGCCCTGCCCGCAGTGTTTTCGCACGCGCCAGGTAAACACATCGTGGTGTGCGCCGTTGACAACCCGTTAACAACCGGCTGTTGTTGTAGCTTTAGTTTTTCGCCTGGAATAAGGGATCCCTTCAGGCCCAAATACATAAAATAATAAGAGATAAAAAACACCAAGTAAGTAGCTGCCCGCCGTGGCCGTTGTTGCCAATGTGGAGTTGTAGCTCCGGAGCGGGCAGGCGTTGGGCTACCTGTAGGATGTTTTTTTTGGGGGGGGGGCGTGTCAAGGACTATTTTGGCATCAAGGTACTAGTTTTAGTCTAGGGGGGCGGTCAGACAAGGGCGTCAAGTTGCGATCTCCTCTATTTCTTTATACTAGCGTGTTTTGATCGGTAGAACCTTGCGCATTTGTGCTAGTACCATTCTTATATATTCATGATACATATATTCGGCGACTGTTACTATAATGGGGATAAATATTATCTATGTGCAGGTACAAACATTGCGCGGGTAATGGGCAGATAGTACAGTAAATGCGGGTACCATACGAGTAGCAGAGCAGTCGCCGACACTTCTGCTGGTGCCGCTCGTCGAGGATTCTGCTTTCAGCAAAAATAAATGTCTTCTCCTGTGGGGGGGGCATGGTTGGGAAGCCGAGACCAGACGCGACAGCGGCGAGCCAGCTTGCTCGGTATAGTCAGTACCTGGTAGGTGCGTAGCCCCCTCGAAGCGACCCCGTGCGTAGTAAGTCGGAGCGGCGGGGCCCCTTGCACATCAGCGACAACGTCCCTTATCGTGGTTGGCCCCGTGTAAGTGACCTTGGCGATTGTTTCAAGGGGCCATACGTGCCTTACGAAGGGCTTTTTTCTCCAGGGGCGAAAGGACTGCGAAAGGTGGTGGGTCCTTCGTCCACACCTGGCACTAGGAAAGCACAAACCTCGTTGCTGTAGCAGCCTATCTTTTACACGGCGCGTCATTGCCAACGCGTGGCAAGTCGGATAAAGACATTTCGTGCCCGCATTTTCCTGATTGGTCGATGTTTTGATAGGTGGAAAGCCCTTGGTTGACATGAGATGACAATAGTAATATATGCGTGGCGTTTTCCAAGGAGGCGATGCGCTGTCTCGTTTTAAGGGAGCTGTGGTGGCTTTTTTTGTTGCTCGTTGCGTCCACTCTAGCTGACGAAGTATTTTCAAGTGGGGAACACGGCGCGCAGAACTTGAGGAGGCCCCGTTTGTACTTCTATGTACCGGGCTTTTCGTGGGTCATGACCCGGCCCGCGGATGTCCAGCGGGCCCGACCTGATCCGATCCGACCCTACGCGCGAATTTTTACCTGACTCGTAAAAAACCCTGCTATTGCACCGTCTTACTTCATTGCGGGGCCCCTTAAACAGAGCTATACGTTTTGTACTCCTTTTTTGGGACAGCAAGCAGCACCTGCACCACCACCACCACCACAACCACAGGGGGGCAGAAACTTCGGACACACTGATGCGAACCCGCGGTACAAAAGGCGGACCAAGACTCAAACACACCGCGTGGAACGCCCATTCTTCGACGCTGTCATTCGTACGCCAGAAAGCCCGCCTCACAAGAGGTTATACCTTGGTAGGATGCAGCTCGCCCTTCTCGCGACTCGCCCTAACAGACCACGGCGCATTACGCTTGATGCAAGCAATGTCTGCACCTGGTCGGTGAAAACCCGACGTGCTCCGTCCCGGCATTGTAGGGAGGCGAGGGTCTATGGCCATACGACTACGGCCATGCATGACATGAGCACACTCCATCCAACCTACGCGGGGTGAACTGTAGATAGGCAAGGCGGCCTGTAGTAGGGCATGACGTATCTGCCGAAGACCCTGAATTTTGAATATTTTTACATTTGTGATTTCCATGGGTCTGAACGTTTTCGGCATCCATTTTGCGTGACTACCCCCCCCCCCCCCCCTCCCCCGCCCCTTTCCCCCGACCCACGTTACGTACTCCACGACACCTATCCTCCTGAACATCCTACGGGGTGAGAGTTGCAAGTAAGAAACACGCCCAATCGCAAACCGTGATATTTTCGGCGAAAAACGTAACCTTATTGAAATTATTTTGTGTCGAAAACAGAATAAAAACGTGCTTTGTTCTTTGAAAACGCGTGGTGCACGCGTGTCTTTTCACCATGAATCGTGATTTATGCGTTATTACGGAGGACCATAGTTAATGGAACCTATAGTATACATAAAAATCTATATATTTAACCATGTTTACTAACAATATTTGGTGCTATTAACCATGGTCCCCCGTAATAGTCAACCCTTTTACCCCCCCCCACAAACTTCTCCGTTTCGGACGGCGCCGGGCTTCGTGACGAGGGACGTCGTTAAAGGTTCTGCCCGCTTGTCACAATATACATGTTCATATTGTTCATCATGTGGTCAACATATCGTTTCCGTAAAAAAAAAAAAAAAAATCGTGTTTGCGAAGGCATGCATTCGGTCACAGACAAAAGAAAACATTGCGCGACCCATGTAAACCAACACATCGTATATACCAGGTATTACCGGTTTAGAAGAAGCTCGGAGGCGTTGTTATCATGTTATATAACTTTTGTTAAGCACCTCCGCGTGACCCACGAGCGAAGACCAAGGCGCCCGAACCTGACTCCCACCTCCCGCAACACGACGCACCCAAAACAGGCACACACAGCAAGCAGGACCCGTCGGTGGCAACACCCACACCCTGTGATACCGCCACCACGCTGCTGCTGTTGCTGCTGTAGTTATCATACGAGCGCACGTGCCCCGGGTAAAAACACAAAATGGGCGCTCCGTTGCAAGAAGGAAGAGGCCGCCGCCCGCCCCCCCCCTCCAAAAATCCCTCCACTTCAACGACAGCGTCTACAAAATCTACGGCGCTCCCCGTGCATAGTATCTGCAGAGTCTGTCTGTCTGCCACATGGACACACAAAGGGACCTACCTACCTTACTGACCCGCTAAAACAAATATCGTCGCGTCATGTCGATGTCGAACACACTAAGCAGACGGTGGGTGTGAAAAAAAAAACTTCTCGTTCCCTTTCCTCCCCTTCCCCTCTTGTCTTCCCTCGGCAGTGTCACGTAACCCCCCACCCCCTCCCCTCTCCGCTTCCCCTTCCTCCCTCACACCCTTCTTTTCACGACCAAATTATGCCTTCTCTGTACGTCGAAATCCGGGTAACCCAACGCTCACACAATCCTGCCGATTCAAGGCGGGTACGGTCGTCGAGCGGACGAGACCATGCCAGCGAGCGATGCGCGCCTCGTAGGAGCCTGCAGGGGTATTGGCGGAGGAGTACTGGCAAAGTGCCTACATTGTAGGCACGGCGAGCCAGCCGAGAGAGCCCTCGCCACTGCTGCTTCTGCTTCTGATACTGCTGCTGTTGTTGTTGTTGTTGTTGTTGTTGCGGCTGCTGCTGCTGCTGCTGCTGCTGCTGCTGCTGCTGCTGCTGCCGTGTCTGCCACTGCCGCGGCTGCTGTACCGAGCCAGTATTTCCCCTCTCCCGCGCACGCACGCAATGCGCACCGCCACCACTACTACCGTACATCTGCGGAAAAAACAATCCAGCAAAACTTCCCACGCTTCTTTCCGCTACTCACTCGTGGACTACCTACGCCACCCTTTCACCCCACCCCACCCCTCCTCACGAAGAAAAAAAAACGTCACGCGCGCTCCCCAACACCGCGCGTACAACAGCCACCGTAAAAAAAGATCAAAGGAAAACAACAACAAAAACAGAAAAAAAAAACGAAAAAAATGTGATGGCCGCGGCGGCGGCGGCGGCGGACCGATGGTCCCGAGCGCGGAGGGGGGGGGTGGGGGGGAGGGAGGGGGGGGGGGGGGAGGGGCTGGGAGGATAAGCTTATCTTCACCACATACACGCGCACCCCCACCCGTCCTATCTTATTCCCTCCTCTCCGTGCGTCGCCGAACGGGGCGGCCGAGCACGCAGCAAAAACGGCTCTCTGTAGCCACCGGGAACAGATTGAGCGCGCGCGCTCGGTCAGTCGTTCGGTCACCCCCTCGTCCTACCCCTTTCACCCCTACGCAAAACACAACCGCTTCGGTTGCCTCGCGTAGACATCTTGGATACCTCTCAGTGGTATGCGAGCGAGCGAGCGAGCGTGCGCGCGGTCGATCGGTCAGCCTCAACATTGAGCACCTTTGAAAAAACATACACACAGGCACACCTCCCTACTTACCTCCCTACCTCCCTACCTACCTCTGTCAGCAAAGGCCGACCCGCGGCCGGTTTTAAACGAACGGCTTCCGTGCTCGCTTGCTTGGGCTCCTACCCCACCCCACCCCACCCCAACCCACTACACCCCGCTGTGTCACACAGAAGTGAACTTTGGAGCGCGGCCGAATCCCTTTTCTTTTCAGAACAAAGAACCAAAGCAAATAGGTGTTATGACACCACCAAAGAATTTTGCAACGCCATGGTCCTCCTGCTACTACTGCCGCCGCCGCTCGTTGTCTTCTCATGGGGTGGGCAACAAGTTCCCCCCGGGTCTCTGAATAAAATAGGCTTAAGATAATCGCACCCCCCCCCCCGCTGTTCGAAAACCCCAACGTATAGTACATATTGGTCTGAGACGGTAATCTCCAGAAATAAAAACGTTTCTCCACGCAAAAAAAAAGCAAGAGCATCCAACATTCAAGCCGAGGGGAGGGGGGGGACGCGCGCTTTCTCGTGGAACCCGTTATCACCCTCTGTTACCTGAAGCAGACAGAAAAATCCTCGAAACGTACGCCAAGCCCGTCGGAATGAACGGACATATTGTCCGTCGGACCCAACGGGCACATAAGGAGGCCAGCCGTATGCTGCCCCCGTTGTCCGTTGGAATCAGCGAACATATTTTCCGTCGGAACCAACATACATACCGTTCATCCGAGCCAACGGACACATTAAGAAGCCCAGTCGTATCCTCCCCCCCTTGTCCGTCGGGACCAATTGATAACTGCTGTCCGTCGGAACCAACTGATATATTGTCCGTCGGAACCAATGAACACATCACGAGGCTAGCCGTATCCTCCGGCTGTTTTCAACTCTGAACTCTCACATGGTCCTACGGTGATGGTAGCCTCCCGATTTAGTTTTTGCTTTTACGTAACAAATACACGCATTCAACATAGGGGGGGGGGAGGGGTACCTTCCTCCTTCGGGGGGGGAAGCTATCACCTCCCCAGACCTCGACGGCGTAAACTCGAATCGTAGCTCAAGTCCTTTGAAGCCAACGGACGTATTGTCCCATCAGAGCCAACGGGCACATCTATGGCGAACCCGAGCGATTATCAACCGACCTGACGAAGAATAATCTCTCCCGCCCCCCCCACTCGAAAATATGAAGAATCAACGATACAGGCATCCACGACGAAAAAACAAAATAAACGATTTACTGAACAACCCGCTTACTGTTGCCTCTCGGGCTGGCCGGGAACTGGCTGTGTACCCGTGCGCACGCATGACCGGGGGTGGTCAGCAGCGCGCGCGCGTGGGGAAGACAAGAATAAACAGAAACAAATTAGCCAGTGAGTATCGAGCGTCGTCCGTCTCGACACCAAAAAGGGGTCCATCCAAACCCAACAAATCGCTCACGTCCAAATCAACCGACCCACCAATCAACCAACCAATCGACCAACCAACCACACACCGCTCTCACACAACGAACGCCCAAAACCAGCACCAGAAATCAAAACCGAACCCCCATGAATTAATCATCTAGCGCGGTTTTTCTTCCTGGAAGAAGACTTACCGCCGCCGCCGCCACCTCCCCCCCCTCCCCCGCCGCCACTACCACCCCCACCACCCGACCCCCCCTTGCCCCCACCCCCCACCTCCCCCAACGGCGGCCCGTTAACCTTAGACTCTTCTACTCCTCCTCCACCCCCTCCCACGGTTACCGTAGGCAGTGCCGGCGCTGGCACCGAAACTCTAGCTGCCTGCCCGCTGTTGCCAGGAGCAGCCGAAGCAGCAGCAGCAGCGGCAGTGCCAGAGGAGCCGTTGGCAGAAGGAGAAGAAGACGCACGCGCATTCACGTTTCCGGTGCTACCGCCGCCGCCGCCGCCACCACCCCCACCACCAGCACCAGCACCAGAACCACCACCGACGACGACCGAAGGGGTCTTCTGCTGCTTCTGCGCTGCTTCGAGGGTCCGCTGTTCCTGCGCGGCCTTGACGATCTTGGTCGTGAGGGCGCGGACGTTCTGCGTGCTCTTCTTGACGAGGTGGTGTTCGTCCCCGTTCACGGACTTGTACCTACAAAGCGGACACGAGGGACGGAACCGGGGGGTGGGGCGGGGCGTTTGTTCAATAGCTACGTCACGGCCGCAGTCGTATGACCATATAGACCCCTCGCATCCCTGTCTACAACGCCGGGATGGAGAAACGTCGGGTTTTCTCCTAAATCAGGCGGACATTGCGTGCGCACATGCACGCGCATTACACTCACGCGCATGCAACGAAACTGACGGTAAATGATCACACGCGCGCACACACACAACATTACACGCAAGCATATACACACGCATGCGAACACATTAGACATAACGCACACGCGCGCATAAACACACGAAATACGTTCAACCCTGTTAGGACTGCAGTCCCCTTCTGGGGACAAACCCGTCGACTTCCAAGTAATTTGTCCAACCAGTCGACTACCAAGTGACTCGCCCCCAAAACGGGACTGCAGTCGTGCAAAGGGTCAACTCGTTTGGCAGGGGTACGTACAGTAGCACGCTGTGCCCGAAATAAAAATCAGGCTCAAATTTGTCCCGAAAACGGGACTGCAGTCCTAGAAAGGGCCAAATAGTATGACAGGGGCATGTAGCACACTTTGGCCGCAATATCGGGGCTCCTCAAAATACACGATTTACACGGTCTCGTTGCAGCACCGCTACAAGCAGTGGTTTTTGCTGCTTTGCTCATGTAAATTGTCGACCCCCTTTGGAGCCTCGAGACAGCAAGCGAAGCAACTGGAACAACCTTGGTGCCTGCTATCAACCGCCGACCGAGCAGTGACAGGGAGGAGGGACATATGGTTTGCGCCCTCGCCGACGCGCCACCCCCTCGCAACAACAGTTGCAACTCGGACACTAATGTTCGTAAGAACCATCTCTCCCAATCACGCGGTGTCAGTTGCTGCGATCGTCATCTCCCCCCCCCCCCCCCCCCCCGTCAATTTTCACGTCTCACGTCCCACGAGGGATACGTTAACGCTTCTAGTACTGCCAGTCCCGTTTTAGGGACAACCCAGTCAAATCACAAAGTAGTTTGTCCCCAAACCGGAACTGCTGTCCTAAAAGGGTTACTGTTAATATGAATATTAATAGTACACCCGAAACAGGAAGCATCATACTAGGTACACAAATAGTGTATCAACATGTTCCTATCCCTCCTTCTCACCCTGCATGGGACAGCCTCTCGTGCTTGAGGGCGTCCGTGTAGCCTCCCATCGCCTCCAGGGTTTCCGAGACGCTGTGGTGCACCCGGGGGTTGATCATGTGGTCCCCTGGCTGCCTCTCGAGCGCTTCTTGGTAGCACCTGCCGCGACAAGAACAGGCAAAAAGGGAAATAATACCAGGTAAATATATATATACGAGTGACACCGACCTCTAAAATTGTAAAAATAGTTGTATTTTATATACCAGGTATTATATATAATATACTATATATATTATGTATAGTATATATAATATATATATATATATATATATATCCGTACCACAGTACTAATAATTCCAAGTATACTCGTGTAGATGCCACTGGGAAAAGTCGAAGAAAGAAGCGAAAAGAAACGTCAGAAAAATATGGCAGCTTCGGGGTATATACTCGTAGCTTTTACATAGTAACTCGCGCAGCAGGATACTTTGTAAATGCTGTCGTCAACTCGAGTGCGTTGGTGGAAGGTGCAGTACAAACGAACAAAGATCGTCCTTGCTTGTTATGGAGCCAAAAGACGGGAAAACGGTATATACCATGGGAGCGTTACGGCGGAGGCGGACGCTTCAGGCAACTCGACCGCGGTCCCTGTTTTTTCGCCGCCGTCAAAAAGAAAAAATCTAGTACATATCTAGTACAGTACTGCCGGTCCCTTTATAGTACCGATATGCTCCCGCCAACAATGCCGGCACTGTAAGCGGCAACCGTCAACATATACAGCACACTACCAAACAGGCTACTTCCGTAAGGCCTAGCGATGCCACCGGCACTATAGCGGGCACTCGGCACCACTTAACCGAGAGTGTATACAAAGGAACCACCACTGTATACGTACTCGCTCGCAGTAGCGAGGACAATGGGGGTTCGTCAAGCGCGTGACCACAGAGAGGTTACGAAGAAAAACGTAGAACGAGCACGTTGTAAACAACCAGTCCGGTGGTTCCCCAAAATACGCCGTTTACCACGAGGGCAGGCACGTGAACATATACGCGGTTGTGAAAAAACAAAACGTTGTACCGAACTCGTGACATGTATAACCAGAATGGTGGTTCGTTCGTCAATCACATCGCTACTACGAGGTCATCATCACGAAAATAAAACGAACGTGAACAATGTGGAAAAATAGTGGTTCGTCAGGGATGTGATTACGACGAGGTTGTGAAAAAAATGTCCTCATGGACGCCATTCATTGCCTCTTGACACCCCCGGCCCTACCGCCCCGCCCGCGTGCCCAACTCCAACCTCAGCTTCAAAACTGAAAGCTCAAACGTTTTGGCTTTTGAAAGGACTCGAAGCAGAGAAAAGAAAAAAATACAAAAATGGGCATTAAACTCCAGGGGAGGCAACACAGGTATCAAGCACGAGCATCACCAAAAAAGCTAAAACGTCAGCAACACCCAAAACAAGCACCTCCATCAACATCAAAACACAAGGCCAACACGACCACACCACGACTAATTCTTGCATACTTTTTTTTTGAGATTATCTTCTATCCCTGATGTTTTGGAGCGTGCCTGAGCCGGGAGAACGCCCACTGGATTCTTGACGACGAGTTCATGTGAGACCAAGCAAATAACAGTACCAACACACCACCACCGCCGCCATCACCACCACCACCACACCGCCACCACCACCACCACCACCACCGCCGCCACCACCACAACATCAGGCCAACACCGCCACGACAACACCAAGCCAACACCATCACTAGCACAGACCACACCACCACCACCACCACCAACACAACCACAGACAACACCGAACCAGCACCACCACAGCCACAGACAACACCGAGCCAGCACCACAGACAACACCATCCCCACACCCAACACCACCCCCACACCCACCACAGAAAGGAGTCTGGAAGCCGCCCACCTGAGCGCCATGATGAAACACAACCACCGACACCACCACCAATACCGAGGGGCCGTACAAGAAAAAACAAAACAAAACAGAAAAACCACGACAGGTGCAGTGGTGGTCCCTCTATAGTGCCGCCTGAGCATTACGGGGGACCATAGTTAATAGGACCTGTGGTACGCATAAAAACCTATATATTTAACCATTTCTACTAACAATATTTGGTCCTATTAACTATGGTCCCCCGTAATAGTAATAGTGGCCGGCTTCCCGCTATATAGTGCCGGTGGAATCGCTTGGCGAATCAGATGGGGTTCACCAGGGGTGGAACGTAGTGTGGCGGTGTGCGGAGTAGTGCCGGCTGCCGCTATAATGCCGGTGTTGATGCCTGGCGCACACATACCGGCACCGAACCGTTGGGTTGCCGAGGAGCATGGCAATCAGAACCAAAAATGTTGTGTCTAAACTTTGGCTGATTACCGCGCACATGCGCTGCTGGTTGTGGTCGCAGCCGATCAGCTCAACGACCGCAAACCACGATAATCACGAGTACCGAACCTCGGAACTCTGGGGGATACAGCAGCGGCGGTCTCTCCGCAGTGCCGGTATGCGCCCAATTTGTCCCCCCTACAGACGTGTGCGGGCGGGCGGGCGGGCGGGCGGGCGGGCGGGCGGGAAAAAAAAAAAAAAAAAAAAAACGGTCGGGTTATTATTACCCTTTTTGTTTCACCTGAGTGCCATGATGGCGCTCCCCACGTCCTGATATACCCTCCCCATCATGTGGTAGCCGCTGGAAAGCTCGGGGTGGTTGGGCCCCGCGGTGAGCTCGACAAGGTAGCAGAAAGCGCGCATGTGTGCCAAAGCCCTGTACGAAAATGAGACAGGTTTAAGACGTTCGGTTAGGCTTGGGGGTTAGGGTGGCTCGGTGCTGGGATTAAGGTCGGGCATAGAGCAAGGGTGGTGGTAGGACTAGGGTTAGGGTTGGGGTTGGGATTATGGTCTGGGTTGGGGTAAGGGTAGTGTAGGGTCGGGGGTACGGCTGGGGTCAAGGTACCTCGGGTTGGCAGTAGGGTTGGGGATAGAGTAAGGGTTGGAATAGGACTAGGTTTGCGGTGGGGTTGACGATGGGGTCAGGGTTCGGGTTGGGGCAAGGATAGTGCAGGGTTGGGGGGAGGGTGGGGACACAAATAGGGTTAACATCGTTTGGGTTGGCATTAGGGTCGGGGAGAGGGTAAGGGTTAGGGTACGGATAGGGTAGGGTTCGGGTTGGGACTAGGGTTTGGGTAGAGCAGGGTTCGGATTAGGGGTGGGGTTAAGGTGGCTTGGGTTAGCACTAGGGTCGAAGATAGAGTGAGGGTTGGGGTGGGGTTGGGGTTGGGAATAGGGTTCGGGGTAAGGATAGTGCAAGGTTGGGGGGGGGGGGGGGGGGGTGGGGGGGGCAAGGTTAGGATTAAACTGGCTCGGGTTGGGATTTGGGCCGAGGGGTAAAGGCACGTTTAGGGTAGGGATAGGGTTGGGGATAAGGTTTGGGTTGGGGTAACGATAGCGTAGGGTTGGGGTTAAGGCTGGGGTTAAGGTGGCTCGGGTTGGGATTAGGGTTAGGGTTAGGATACGCTTAGGGTTGGAGTACGTACGCTTCGGGTTGGGGTTAGCGTTCGGGTGCGGGTAGGAGTCAAGGTTGAGAATAGAGCTAGGGTTAGGGTTAGGGTTAGGGTCGGGATTAGGGTTGGGTTCACAGGTGACCGGGACCCCCCGCTTGCACAACGCGTGCGTAGAAAAACATTGTGGAGACATCGAACGAACACTGTAGCACACCAATACGCGCACCGAACTGAGAGGTTATCGACACCTCGCGGGGTTTCCTACGGTGTTCAAATGCCTCCACAAGGATGCTGTTTTACGCCAGAACGACGAAGCACAAAAATCAGACGCACCGAATAGAGAGGCTCTCGATACATTGTGGGGTGTGCTACATTGTTCAATGCCTCTACGTACCGTGATTTGTTTACGCCCACATTGTGCAAGGGGGGGGGGTGGGGGGGGGCTGTATCGATAGATGATATGTACTCGATCTCATGCATGCCCGTAGTCCTATGACCAAAGACATTGTGCAAGGGGAGGGAAGGGGGGGGGGGGGGGGGGACCTGTGTTGGGATTAGGGTAGGGATTAGAGCTATTACGGGGGACCATAGTAAATAGGACCAAATATTGTTAGTAAAAATAGATAAATATATAGGTTTTTGTGTGTACCGTAGGTCCTATTAGCTATGGTCCCCCGTAATTGGATTGGGGTAGGGTTCGGGTTGGGATTTGGGTTCCGGTGGGGGCAGGGTTAGGGCTGGGTTGGGGTTGGGATTACATGGGGTTAGGGTTAGGGCTATAGGGTTTAATGGGTAGGGTTGGGCTTGGGGTCCGGGGTTTCAGAGTAAGGGGGCGGGTAAGAGCGTACCGGTAGTCGCGAAGGAAGGCTGGATCGGACCGGCCGTTTGATGACGTACGCGAGATGGTTGAGAGAGAAGCACGACACCAAAAGGAGCAACAAATGCACAACGAACGCGCAAGAATTCGTGCGCTGCAATAAACAACTAGCAACAAAACGTGGAACATCGGTGCGATTTCCTGTGGAATTTTTAAGCGACGCTGGTTCGCATCGCACACAGCAGGTACAGACTAGATACCATAGGCCAAACATTGGGCAAAGAAGCAAGGTTGCGCCACATAGAGGTCCTTGAGCGCAACAAACAAAACGAAACAAAGCAAAACGACTTCGAAGGAGAAAAAAAACGCCTGCTCACTTGTCGTAAAGACCCCCCTGCATGTAGTACTGCCCCAGCTGCTCGTGACACTTGACGACCTACCGACATAAAATAGTACACCCCCAGCGGACACGGAAGAACAAGCGAGCGCGCGAAGAAACGAGGAGGGGCAGAGAAGACAAAGTGCGGCACCGAATTATGCATGATATTGGTCGACGAGGTCCTTAGCTTTCGTGGGCGAGGGGGCAGGGCGTGACACACGGGACGTGGGAGGCCACCACGACGAGATCTGGTGAATGATAACAACAGCAGCAGCAGCAGCAGCATTCCCAACAGCAACAGCAGTCAGTGGTCATCAACAGCAGGAACACCACTAGCAGCAGCGTCAGCAGCAACAGCAACAACCTCTATTCCAACAGCATCTACACCATCGGCACCATCTACACTACTCGCAAGCAGTACCCCCAGCAGAAACATCAGCAGCAGCAGCAGCAGCAGCAGCAACCGCAGCCGCCACCCCGCCAACACCTCCCACAACCACTTTATGCACCACCCCCAGAAGCATGACAACAGAAACCGCCGATATCACCACCACATCGTACACTACCCACCACCACCACACACCACCGATAACAACACCAACCCCACCGTTACTCCCCCCCAACACCGCCCCCACCACCACCACCAACACCAACACTAATGCCAACACCACCATCACCACCGCCTTACCGACAACAACACCACTGCTACCGACGACAACAACACACGACAATAACACCACTACTTACCGACGACGAGTCTAGCCCCTCCAGCTGCTCGTAGTAGGCGAGCGCCTTCAACTGCAGCGCCACCGCAGCGTCGGCGTCTCCGCTGAGGTACATGACGCGCGCCTGCAGGTTCAGAGCGGCTGGGTACTTGGTGTGCATGCCATCGCATGCCTGGAACCGACCCCCAAAAGTAACAAACCAGAAACAAAACAGGCGGGGGGGCGGGGGGGGGGGGTGCTCATTTGCTGCTTGCCATAATATTTCGGCCATTGACCGCGCACCCCTTTCGAGACGGAGGGAGAAGGATCAACAGCAGGTTTAACGAACCAATAGTAGAAAGGGGAGGAAGGCGGGGTCGACAACAAAAGAAACGAGCGAAAAACAGAAGGAAGCGGGGGGTTGGACAGCAAGGATACCGAAACCAAAAAAAGGGAGGGGGCGTGGACAGCAAGGGTGACGAATCAGCAAAGCGAGGGGGGGAGCGGGGGGGATGGGTTGGACACGTAAAAAATAAAAACCGGAAGCACAGCATATTTCCAGGAGGGAGCATAGTAGTAAAGCGACAAGAAATAAATCAACAGAATTCGCGCAGTTTTTTTTTTTCCCGATGTGAAATGCGTACCTGGTGGGAAGCCGTGTAGATATATATATATATATATATAACAGCGACAGCCGAGACTTAACTCCTTCGCCATTTTGCAAGTTGACTTTTGAGGGTTGGAAAACGAAATTTGGCAGAGTTGTGCATCATGACCATACGAAAAAACTCACGACTGAACTGTTTTGAAAATATAAATAATTGTTCGTTATTTATTACGGGGGGGCATAGTTAATAGGACCAAATATTGTTAGTAAAAATGGTTAAATATATAGGTTTTTATGTATACCATAGGTCCTGCTAACTATGGTCCACCGTAAATAGGTACATTTTCCCTATTTTACTGTTTTTTTGGGCAAAACATTGATCCTCCTTCATGGACGGAAAAAGTGTATTAAAAAAAAAGGCCAGTCGTGACCTTTTCATATTGTTGTTACACACAACCCTGCCAGATTTCATTTTCCAACCCTCGAAAACCAAAGATCAAAACTGATTCCCGTCAAGAGTGAACAGAAAATTATTCCCGAGGGTTTCCAAAGAGCTCAACACATTGTTGTAGTATTTTGGCAGGCGTTTCTTACAGCGGCCTTGTGCGGACACCAGTACAACACACGTGCTATATATGGACGGCTTCCCCTTGGTGATGTGATCATTTCAACACGTCTAGTGTCGAACAACTCCGTGAATCGACCGATATAAGGCCTGAACACAAACTATACATTGTAGTGTTGGAAACTAATCCCTATGAAATAACGCCTCCCGAAGTACTACAAACAATCCCCACGTATCACGAAACACAACTCGCACTCTTCGACGATGCGTTCCCCTTGTTCACGCGATCATGCGAACATCTCTGTAGCGTTGAAAACAACAACATGCTCCGCGCTTTCTTGCCCGAAGGTGGAATCTTACGTTTTTTCCTCGAACCAGCTCGTACATACTGGTGCATTTTGTCGGCGATGCCAGCCAGCATCCTTGCTTCGGAGGTTTTCAGTCAAAATGCGCGGGTTTCCTCCGGCATGTGCCCTATACCCCCGACCAGGTACGTTTTAGTAAATTCACAAAACAAAACAAAAATCCTCTTTTGGCGCCCACCTAGAAGCCTAAAAAGGAAACGATCAGAGGTACGAAGCATTTGAACCATTCGGGGGATATATGCATACGATTTACTATAATATTACGGGGGACCGTAGCAAATAAGACTTACGGTACACACAAAAAACTGTACATATGTCCCTATTTTTACAAACAATATTTTATCCTATTAACTATGGTCCCCCCGTAATACGAGCCAATACGAAGGGGTTTCTAAGTGAAGACGGCGCCCCAAAAAAGGGACGCCGTTCGAGATGGTTGAAGTGATTGACCGATCGACCGACCGAACTATACCGACCGAGCGACTGACCGACCGACCAAACTAGACCGAGCGACCGACCTATACCGACCGAGCGACCGACCAAACTATACCGACCGAGCGACCGACGTATACCGACCGACCGACCAACGCACTGAAGTTCACGGCAGTTACAAATATCCTGCCGCGTTTGTTCCCAGCAACAGCTTTACCACCCTTATATATACCAGGTACTAGTGTATATGACACCAGAATAGAGACCAGCCTTACCATCTTACACACATATCTCGAAGCGCACCACACCCTGGACAGTAGGCACAGATTTGAAACACCCCAACCGATGACAGGACCGACATGCATACCAGGTATTCAGTAGGCTATTTATCGCCCAGGGTGTGATCTCAATAGGCTATCGGCCCCGGGCGTGATTCAGTTCAAATCGTACATCCCATACCTGGAGGAGCAAGGTGGCGGCGTGCTGCGCGAAGTCGTGGGCTGTCTGCAGCCCTGCCCCCGATGTCAGGTGCAGATGCGCCATCTCAAGGGCTTCCGCGGCATCCGGCGCAGGCGACGAAGGAACACACGACTATCACGGAGCAACAGGAGCAGGCGGAGAGGAGCAGGGAGAGAAAATGGGCAGAGAGGTGGGGTGGGGTGGGGTGGGGTGGGGTGGGGTGGGGTGGGGGGGGGGGGGGGGTAGGAACCAATGACCTCACCGAGGCGTGACATAGTTGTTTCGTCCGTACCTTAACGACAGGGAAGACGCCCACGATGTCTTCGAGCGCGAACGGCTCGGCCTCTCCCAGGTCGTAGGCGCGGCTGGCCACTCTCAGCCCCAGCCTCTGGCACACTCTCCGCAAGAGCGGCAGCTTGTGGGTGCGGTTGCTGTCCTTGTCGTTGCTGCCACCCTTCACGAGGACAGCAGCGATGCAACGGGGGGGGGGAAGGAGGGGCAACGATGCCAGGCAAAAGGTAAAACGTGCACTGCCGTCAAGGGTTTATAGAGGGCCGAGCGTTCTCTTCACATTAATAAACCGTTCCTTCTTCTACCCGTCGACATCCAGCACACCGAGTGCCCGCATCGATTCTTCGTCGTATAGAGAGAAACAAGCTATGTGGTCACAAAACTACGACACACAAGATACTACACTGTTGTGCAGTAAGCAGAGTAGGCAATGCCGTGTCATCGTACTGGATACGACAGGCACGACATACACATTCTATGAAAGAGAGACAAATCGAAAAAAACACACAAAGCGGAAACAAACCGGAGAAAACACATACACACAAAAAATGTCGTGCTCCCCAGAATGAGATGCGGCAGACAATACTAAAACGAACAAAAGAAACAATACCACACTACACACAAAACAAGACTAAGAACCTACACAAATAGTTTGGTGTCAGGTCAAGACAAGAGTAAGGCAAAAATATCAGGCATGTATGCATGTATATGTATAGAGGATGTCCGAACGGGAACAAACAACGCGGGGCAATTGATATTTAACTATACGAAGCGGGACAAAAGAAAAGGGAAGTTAGCCCATGGGAGGGGCATGGATGCCCGAACGGGAGCAGAGAGCGCGGGGTAATTCAAACGAAATAAAAACGAACTGAAACGGCACGAAACATCTGAAAATCCAAACTATCCTCCCGGTCACCGAAACGGTACAAATCATCCCGCATTTTCTCTCTGTATCCTCCCGGTCGTAAAAAACAGCGTAAAAGTCCCCGCAATTCCCCTCAAAATCCTCCCGGTCACCGAAGCGGCACAAAACTTACCGCGACGCCCTTCCGCCCCTCCTTTTCCTCCTCCTCCGCCGCCTGCCGCTGCTGTCCCCAGAGTGTGAGCTGGTACCGAAACCTGAGCGCCACTTCGGCCGTAACGGATAGCCACAGCCCCTCGCGGGTGAGAGGCACGACTTCCCCGTCTTCCTTCATCCAGGAGCTCTCGGAGGGTATCGGAGACGGGGTTGCCCGGGAAGGCGACGTTGGACCGTTGCTGGCCGCCGCCGTTTCCTGTGGGATGGAAAAACAAGGGTAAGGAAGAGCGGATTCGGGTCATGGCATTGTAAGGAGTGGGGGGGTCTATGGCCGTACTTCGAAGTATGACTATATACCGCCGTCGTGTGGCAATGAGTCCACCTCCCCTCTTCTCCTCACCCGCTCCCCCCTCTCCCCCAATCACTGCGTTCGGTCTCGAAAGAGAAGCGTGGATAATTGTCAGACGACTAAGGCAAGCGACCAATGAGTGTGCCCTCCCGCTGCCCCCCCCACCCCTCACACCCGGACGTGCAACAAATGCCTGCCTGGTCAATGGAAACTCGAACGCGCTCCGTCGCGGCATTGTAAGGATGCGAAGGGTCGACGCTCACACGACCAAGCCCATGGATGGCAAATGAGTACACCCCCGGACACCTCACGTTTCGCTCCGCGCCTGGTGCAAGCAATGTCCGCCTGGTCGGTGGAAACCCGACGTGCTCCGTCCCGGCATTGTAGGGACGCGAGGGTCAACGGTCATACGACTACGGCCATGCCAAATACCGAGTACCCCCCACCCCCCCCTCCCCACTCCCCCTCTCCCCCTTTACCTTGACATTTTCGCCGGCGGCAGCCCCTCTCCCCCCCTCCCCCCCCCCCCCCCCCTCCCAAGAGGCAGTTGAGGAACTGCTGTACGGCGCGCCCGGGGGCTAGGCGTGCTCGGGGCGTACCCGCCGCCAAGTAGCGGTTGAACACGTGACTGGTAGCCCTGTCGCAACCGGCAGGCGCGTCGAACAATGGGAGGCAGAGTGACGGCAGTTGGGGTTGGTGTTGGAGTAGAGATTGCGAGCAGGGGATGGGGGCAGGGGTCGGGTTGGGAGGGAGTGTGGGGTGGGGTTAGGGGTCAGGGACGTAGGAATTGGGAGTGGGTGAGGGTGGGAAGGAGTGCGGGGTGAGGATGAGAGGGAGTGGGGGGTGGGGATAGGGGATGTGGGTAAGGGTTGAGCTTTGGGTAGGGGTAGGGGTCGGGAGTAGGGTCGGGGTTGGCGAATGGGAGGGTAGGAGGGAGTGGGGGGGTTGGGGTGGGGTCAGGGTCGGATTGGGGGCCAGGGTGGCGTCGGGGTTATTGGGGTTGGGAGTGGGTGGGGGTCGGGGGGTGGAGTGAGGGGGGGGGGGGGGGGGGGGTGGGAAAGTTGGGGGTGGGGGTGAGGGGAGGTGTTGGGGTTGGGGGTGGGAGGAAGTGAGAGATGGGGTAAGTTAGCGTCGGGATAGGGGTCGGCGTTGGGAGTGAGTGGGGGTAGGGTTGGGGTTGGAAGGTGGAGTGAGAGGGGGAGCGTTGAGGTTGGGGCGGGGGAGGGGTTAGAGGTGAGGGCGAAGGTGAGGTAAGGGTGGAGTATGGGGGGGGTGGTTGAGGGCGGAGATAGTATCATCAACCATTACAGTCACTCACTATTTTTTTTTAATAGAACAACGAACGACCTTTTCCCCACCTGGCGATCATCTCCGTCTCGAGCATCTCGAGCCAGAACACCGGCATCCGCCAGCGTCGCAGCTTGCCCTCCGCTCTCACCCTGCCATATCCCCACAATACGCCAACATGAGCACCAACAATTAAGCATTTTTTTTAACAATGGTTGAGGAAGAAATCACTATTAATAGTAGCAATACCCAGCCACGTTGCAGAAGGACAAGGCCGCGGTAAGTATAGTGTATGTAACGTTTGGGTGAAAACGCTATTTTGATTGCCTCGCTCAAGCGGTTACCCGACTGCTCCTTCACGAAACATGTCGGAATTTCGAGTGGACGACACCACGTCAAACGGCTAATTTTACCAATTCATGGGTTGTTTTTGATGGTACTCGCTAACATATCAAACGAGCGAAGGGAGCGAGCAGCTAGAGGAGCAATAGACGGAAAACATTAACCGCAAAACACGCCCCCCTCAGCCAAAAAACTTGAGTCACGATCGACCGACCGATGTTAATTGCTGCCGGGAAAGGAACGCACTGAACACGCACAAAAACACAGCACGACGCAACACAGCACAACTCCCTACAACATCCCGCAACTCCCTACCCCCACGCCACCATACCCCTCTCGACCCACCCTGCTCTCACCCCCCCCCACCCGACCCGCCCCCACCCACCCCGACACCCCACCCACCCCACCTACCCCAACTCAACTTCATCCTCCCCGCGGCATCCGCATAACATCCCATCCCACCCCACTCCCAACCCCCCCCCCCCACACACACAACACTCACGCTTCATCCTCCACCTCCTCCGCAACCGCAACAGCGGCGAGGCGTCCCATGTAGCGGACGTTGATGCCCGCCCCGTGCAGAACCTGGGCCAGCTCAGCGCAGTCAAGAGGGCATAGGGACCCCCTCTTGATCTCGGCCGTGATGAAGGGGAGCGCTACGTCCCATAGGTACTTGGCCGCCTCTCGGGCCAGGTTTTCGTCCGCCAGGAGTTGGTCAGGGTCCACGCAGCCCTTTGCGAGGAGGCGGTGCGCGGGGGTGGGGGGAGAAGGGGGAGGGGAGGGGAGGGGAGGGGGGGGGGTGGGGAGGGGGGGGTGTATGGTGTGTGTTAGGTGTTAGGTGTTAGGCCTAACGGGTGTTTGTGCCAGAGAGAAGCATGCCGACAGGCAGACGGCGGGTCGATCGGGGCGTAGCACGATACCGAGAAACCCGGCGGCAGCTATTACGGGGGACCATAGTAAATACCTGGTACCTGGTAAGACCAAATATTAGTAGCAAAAATAGCGAAATATATAGGTTTTAGTGCGTACCGTAGGTCCTACGTGATATAGTCCCCCGTAATAGGGCATCACACGACTGCCCGCTACCGCTGCCGCTGCCGCCACCCCGGCGGCTACCACCATCGTCCCCACTGCCGCCATGCAGCTACTACTACCACCACCGCCACCACTACAGCGACCGCTTCCGTTTCCGCTGCTTCCTCTTTTGTGCCCCGTGAAAAAACTATACGCCCCACCCCGCCCAATAGTCAAATTACTACGGCAAGCAGCAAACGGGTACGCCCCCCGCCCCCACAGGACAGATCTCCGCCTTCATGCGACTCGCCCAACACCTCACGGCGCTTCGCGCTTGGTGCAAGCAATGTCTGCCTGGTCGGTGAAAACCCGACGTGCTCCGTCCCGGCATTGTAGGGATGCGAGGGTCTATGGGGTCAAACGACTACGGCCATGCAGGATAGTGAGTACATTCCCCCCCGGCATTGTAGGGATGTGAGGGTCTATGGTCATACGACTACGGCCATGCATGATATAGAGTACATCTCTCCTATCGAGTACACCTCCCCTCCACCCTCTGCCCCCTATGGTCATACGACTACGGCCATGCACGACGCGATGAGTACACCCCTCCCCCGGCCTATCATCCGCTGTAGTCACCTTATACGGCATGAACACGTTAACGTTCATCGCCAGCTCCTTGCACCTCGCCTCCTGCTCCTCCTTCAGCCTGCCCACCTCCTCCTCGGAAAGCCGCAGTCCTGCCCCGGCCCCGGCTCCCACCCCTCCCTCCTTCCCTTCTCCCCCCACAACCGCAACTTCTTTATCTCCCTCTCCTGCTTCTGCTCCTGCTCCCGCCCCCGCCCCCCCGCCATCTGCCGCCTTGGTTTCATTGTCAACACCCTCGTGTTCGTCCTCTGCAGCGAGTGAGACCGCGGGGGAGGGGATGGTGTCTTCATCCTTGATGATAGGGATGGTCGCTGGTGATGAGGGTGTGGAGGGGGAGGTGGAGGGGGCATCCCCCCCCTCGACACCGCCTCCGCCGTCCGCTTTAGCCCCCGCGTCGGCTTGCTTGGCTTTCGGAAGGAGTTCCGACTCCCGCGCTCGGAACCACTCGGCCACCTGCATTATTATCGCCGTGGTTGTTGATGTTGTTCCAGTTTTTTTTTTGTTGTTGATGTTGTTCCAGGAATTGTTGTTGTTGTCATTGTTGTTGGTATAGTAATGTTGTCAGCTTGATGGCGATGGCCGTGTTGTCGTTTCCAGCATTGTTGTTGTTGTTGTTGTTGTTGTTCGTTCATAGAAAGTTGTTGCCAGTTTTTACGTCGACCTTGGCGGCTGTTCTTGATGATGTTACTCATGGCTGTTGCTCTCGTTAAACAGTTTTGCTTGTTATCGTTGAAAATTGTTTATTGTTTTCGTTAAAAAATGTTTCCGATTTTTGCGTGCACTGCTCTTCTTGTTCGCTGCTACAAATCACACGTGCTCCTCTGGTAGTTGATACCGCCGGTAAGGATGGTATCGTTGCTCGTGTTGTTTTCTACAAAGATTTACCGCCCACCGCTGTATATGAGTTGAGGTAAACAAAAAACAACCATTGTGGTTGTGGCTCCACAGGCCCTCTATACCCCCCCCCCCCCCCCCCCCCAGCCTGCCTGGTCGGTGAAAACCCGACATGCTCCGTCCCGGCATTGTAGGGATGCGAGGGTCTATGGTCATACGGCTACGGCCATGCATGAGATCGAGTACATCTCTCCTATCGAGTACATCCCCCCCAGCCGAAGACGAAAAAAAACGAAACCCAATCCTGGTCAGGTCAAGATACGTAAAATTAAGCAAACAGAATCGAATCACACCAATCGAATCAAGTCACGTCAAGCCAGGTCCAGTCAAGCTTAGCCGAACAAAACGAAAAAAGCCAGACGAACCACAGTGCTCACCTTGCGCCGGATGAACACGACCAGACAACCCACCCCAAGTCAAGCCAATCAAATCGAATGAAACCAACCAGCCAAACACCAACATCAGAAAATATTAAAATCCAGCCAAGTCGGGTCAAGTCAAGCCGAGACAGTGGAACCACATCACCCACCTTATGACGGGTGAACATCGTGAGGAGCTCCGGTCTAAGGACCGCCATCTGCTCGAAGCTCATGTCCGCCTCCGTCCCTTCTTCCCACGCCCCCTCAGGCAGCATCGACCGGGCAACCGCAACCTCTGCAGCCTGTTCAAGAGGGGTTTCCACACACGCGCAAGGCAGTTTTCAGTGCAGGTATGAGGCTCGCGGTTAACCCCCCCTCTTCCTCTGTACACACTGACACAGCATCAGCGCCATCCAGCCATCATGAGACCCTGAGCATGACCGAGGGCAAAGTTTTCCTGTCTTTCCTCCAGCACCCCCCTCCCTGCTACCTGCTGACACACCGCCACCCAGCCATCACAAAGCCCTGAGCACGACCAGGTGCAAATAACACCTGCCCCTCCTCCACCCACCAACACACTCCTACTACCCGCGAACACACCGCCACCCAGCTTTCGTAAAGACCCTGAGCGTGATCGAGCGCTAATTTCTCCTGTCTTCCTTCCTCCCTCCCTCCCCACCTCCCCTCCTACCCGACTGCCTTAACGCCATCTACCTGTCATGAGACCCTGGGGGCAACATAATTCACAGCCGCCCTGCCCCCCTCTTCTCCTAACCTTCATGTTATGCAAACGCCATCCGGCAATCAAAACGACCCTTGGGGGGGACCAAGTGCAAACAAAGTCCCCCTGCCATCCTTGGCGGTCCCCTCCTCCCCGCCCCCCTTCCCTGTCTCGCCGGATGATTTACCGCCACCCAGGTATCGTCATCCCTCCAAGCGAGCAAGTCCAAACTCCTATCGTCCCCGATCGCCTACCGCTATCCAGCCATTGCAAAACCCCGAACGCAAGCAAGTGCACACTCTAATCCCCGGCCCGTGATATCACCGTCGTGCACATATTGTATGTAAACCGTAAACGCAAAACAAAAAGGCCGACATAAATATGTATATATCCTAATCGACGACCCACCGCCTTTCTGCTCTGCTGCAAACCTTGTGCGCAAGCTAACGTGCAAATTCTTATCCTACCCGAGGACTGACCAACACCCCGCTATCGTCATCAACTCCAATTCGCAAGCAATATAAAAACTCTACACGACCACTATATATGAGGGGAAAACCAATAAAACCAAGAAAAACGCCCACATAACAGGGAAAAAATGAATAACTACGATACCAGGTACGGAAAAAATTGGCATCATCTATATCAAGGCTGCTCACGGGTCGGGTCAAACCTCGCGGGTCAGGTCAGGTTGGGTCGGGTCTGGTAACGGTGACCGGACCCGATCCGTGGAAAATGAAAAAGGTCTTGGCCCGACCAGACCCGGCCCGACCCGGCCCAACACGTGATATTTCGAACATTTCCCGACCACAGAACGTGCAAGTGGTCTACCCTACCCGATATGTCACCGCCATACAGGTATTATAAACCCCGAACGCGGGCGAAAGTGCCAACTCTGTATCCTACCCGGCAGCTTACCGCCATCGAGCTGTCGTAAACTCCCGTTCCCTTCTGCCCTCGGACCCAGTTGGCGTCGCGAGGGGTTAGCCTCGACACGTCCAGCAGGTAGGACCTGTGATTCGAAACAGCGACAACAAAAGGCGCAAGGCAAGGCAAGGCAAGGCAAGACAACGCAAGGCGACACAGGTCAACCAACGACGTAAGCGACACGACTCACGCCGAAGCGACGAGGGGCAGGCAGTGAGAACGCAAGCCACCACTCACCAACTTAAACTTTTTGTACTGGCCTATTACACCTATATCCCATTCAATACATTCGCCCCCTCTTTTTATCTGATCCTTCTACATTCTCGTAACTCAGATCCGGGGTCACATAGCAGCCCCCCCCCCCCCCACCCTCCCCACTACGGCCAACGCACGTACTACTGTACTTCCGTACTTCGCTGTTACTATTCAATAAAAATTGCTACAGTATCCATGTACTGTGCATGATATAGTCAACTGATACGCTCCTTCACCTTTGGCTGCTCTTATCCAACCAGGTTTCCGGTGTGACCCTCTTAGTACAGCAGTTCCGTTGCGGGGGCGAAACACTCGAAATTCAAGTAAGATTAATGTGCGTTGGCACTGCAGCACTAAAAAAGGTTACCTCAAGAGAATTTTGGCGCACATTGGCGTCCCTTTTTTTTTCGGAGCAATAGGAAACAATTATCACCCCCCAACCACCCCCACCGTATTTACTCCGTACCTATGAAGTACCTACAGTTTGTAAATACCTAAATTGCGAAGCTTCTGAAATTGAAGTTACCTTATACCTTGAAACAAATTACAACGAAGTGAAAGAATTACGAAGTGCGAACTACGAACTACCTGGTACGATTGATAGCAGTGTCGCCGGATTCCGAAAAAAAACAAAAACCAACCAATCCCCCTTTCCACGTATACTACATCCTTCGTGCTTTCTACTGAACAGTGATCACTATTCCGGGGGACCATAGCCAATAGGACCAAATAGTGCTCTTAAAAATTGTTAGATAGGTTTTATATAGCTTTTTATGTGTACCATAGGTCCTATTAACTATGGCCCCCCGTAATAGAGGCAAAGACGCCCAGCTTATGAACTGGACCGATGGGATCAGTTCGGTCGATACTCCGGGCCAACAACTTGTACGTAGTCGCGGGACACTACTCGTACGCGCTGACTGCACTCTTTCGTCGCTTTCCATGCCCCCCCCCCCCCCCCCCACACGGTTATGGTACGATTCGGTTCGGGCAATTCGTAAAAGAACAAACACACCATACCTGCCATCGCTGCCGACGATGCCCTTCATCTCAACAGCTCCCGTCACCTTCACCGTCGCCGCCGCCCCCCCCCCCTCCCTCCCCCTCCAAAGCGCCCACCTCACCACCCCCACCAGCCTCCGTATCAGTCCCCACCCCACCGTCTATCTTGGCCTCCGTCTCCCTGGCAGCCGCCGCCGCGGCAGCAGCAGCGGCGTCGGCGTCGGCGTTGGTAGTGGCGGAGGCGGTGGTCGCGGTAGGGGCAGGGGTGCTGAGGGTAGCGTTTTTCTTTATGGGCACGGCCTCCACCTCTCGCTCCGCGATCATGAGGCGCTGTCCGATCTCTCGGAGGAGGTCGGAGACCTTCTCGTTCTCGCGGAGGGGCTGGCCGTGCTCCATGGCCCCGTAGACCACCTTGTTCGTCTGGTCGCCCTGCGAGTTCATCGACCGTTTGGGAGGGCAGTAGAAAAGGGGGGGGGAGGGGGTGTTCACTCATGTCAACGCATGTCACACATGACCGTAGTCGTATGAGCATATACCCTAGCACGAGGGAGGGGGCGGTGCAGGGTCGGGGGTTATTTAGGTGCGTGCCTTGACGCTTTTAGGACCGCAGTCCCGTTTGGGGGATAAACTACTTGGAATTTGACTGGCTTGTTCCCACAGCAAGACTGCGGCTCTAACAGGGTTCGACATCCTGAGATCTCAAGAGCGACAAACTAGTGACAACTACAGCGATGGGCATCGCGTGATTGGAAGGGGGGGGGGGGTATTCGATAGGAGAGACGTACTCGATCTCATGAATGGCCGAAGTCGTATGACCATAGACCCTCGCGTCCCTACAATGCCGGGACGGAGCACGTCGGGTTTTCCCCGACCAGGCAGACATTGCATGCAACCAAGCTTTGCGAAACGAAACGTGAGGTGTCCGGCGAGTCGCATGAAGGGTGAGCTGCATCCCACTAAGAACCGCTTGTGAGGCGGACTTGCGCATGGATGACAGCTTGAATGAGTTCATTTAATTTCCGGTGTAGCCACTTCCAGAGACAGCATGACGATGATGATGACGATGATGATGCAAACCGGTGTCCGAGCTACTGATGATGCAAGGGATAGCACGGCACGGGCATGGGGCGCAACCTCATCCTGCCCCTTACTTCTATGCCGTCAACACTTCTCCTACAGTAGACGGGTGATAGCACTAAGGCCATCTCTGTCTGGGTCTCTATGTATTTACACATCCAAAGGAGGGTCGAGCCGTGCGGCCATTGACCACGCAATCCCTTTCGAGACGGAGCACAGCCCCTACTCCAAATAACAAGAAACCTACATCACTTGGGCGTTAATTTTACGCTTTTCCCCCGACCCCTGGTATGTAATACATGAAAAAACAAAATAGCAGGAGGGGGGAGGGGGGGGGATAGGGGGGTGTACTCATGTTATGCGTGGCCGTCGTCGTACGACCATAGACGCTCGAACCCCGACTATGCCGGGACGGAGCACGTCGGGTGTTCACCGCACCAGGCAGACATTGCTTGCTTGAACCAAGCGCGAGGCGGCAAGAGAAAAGGTGAGTGCCTCTCGTCGGAAAAGGGAGTAGTGCAGTACGGGAAGCAAGGGAGTGCAGTACTGGCTACTGTACGTACACCAGCTTGTCCATCTGGTCACCCTTGTGAGTTGTTGGATCGTTTGCCGGTTGGGAGGCAAAAAGGGGCGGCGGGATAGGCGGGAGGGGGGGAGGCAAGAATGAAGTTTTTTTTTGTTATCCTCCGGCGGATTGGTAAAAACAAAGTTTAAGCTCACCACACTTCCTCGTTCCAATTTCGTGTCGTGTGTCAAATTTAACCTATAGCTCCCGCTGCAACAGCGCAGAGCAGGCTGCTGTTGCTACTGGCGCTTGGGTACGTTGACCCGACCTGAAGACAAGCGTATTTCGCCGGAAAATGTACTGCTGCAGCATGAGTTGCGTGTCGTTCGCGAGACAAGGAGAGGGAGGAGGAACGCCCCTCCCCTCCCGCTCCGTAGACCACCTTGCAAGTCTGGTGCCCCCCCCGCCCCACCCCCATCCCCACTCGCACCACCCACACCACTATTAATACCACCACCCACCACCACCACCAAGCTCACGTTAAGGATGCCCGGGACGAGAGACTGCGCGATAAGGCGCCTGCCGGCGAAGTCGACGACCGTGGTGGCCAGGGTCTTGATGCTCAGCAAAGGGTGGTACGCCTCCCCAAGGAGGTTGAGAGCCACTACGCTCGATAGGTCCTGAAAGCGCCGAACCCAAACCGACGATACCCCAGCCCCCGGGTACCAGCACCAGTACCACCCCCAGCGCCAGACGACGAGAAGCAGGAGGAGCAGCACAAGAGCCGTAGACGAGGGGGGGGGGGGGGGGGGGGGACAGTAGCTACGAGTCAAGAGACCGAGAGAATATTCGAGTTTGTGACCTATTTAGCGTCGTATGCAGTTTATTTGTTCGAAGACAGCAACCCCCCCCTCCCTCCCCCTGCAATCCCAGTCCCAGCCTCAGCCCCAGTCAACGAGAAGAAAACAACACAAGATCCACAAGAGGAGAAGAAAAGCACAGCAACCGATTAAGAAGCTTGAATACGTGCAAAAAGTCTTTGGTTTTGGGTGCCGATTCTTGAAAGTGTTGATGGAAAAAAAAAATAGGAAATAGAAAACGTTATAGTATTCAAGTACGGCATCATAGGAACTACGAGAAATTCGAGGAACTGCACAATAGTACTACTACAGTACGCCATCCGTCCTCCCATAAATCACCTTGTGGGGTATATTTTCGCGAAACGACAGAACTATATCTCACCGACGACACGTCAGAGGTGGTTCCAGGACTTTGAACAACACTTTCTTCCTGAAACACTCGCACGTCTGAGCAGTGTTGATCCGATAGGCAGACCCAAAGCGAGACGATATTGTATTTCGTGCTGGGAACAAGAGTTGAAGTATTTATTTTCCGAGTTCGGGCACACGATATATCAAGTTGAGGACCGAAATAGCGGAGACGGCCGCCGCCTGGGGCTGGTAGGTCCAATCTAATCCAAGTCGGTCAAGGCGCACAAGAATATTAGTACAGTTTCTATACAGAACCCATACTTTGTCTACATATCACACCTCGAAAACACAAGGCACGCATAAAAAAACTTCAGCTGAGTCATCGTATGTAGTGATAGTTTTCTAGCACACCTGCGAGGCCGACTTGCGAGCGGCCGCTTCTCCGGATATGGCCTTGTAGGCGTCCGGGCTGTCGGCGGCGAAGCTGAAGAAGATGTTGTTGAACACGAACACGTGGCTGTGTTCGGCCTCCGTGGGGTTTGCAGGGGGGATGTGACCCTGCCGCACAGTTGCAGTAGAAATATCAATAGTAGGTTTAGCATAACGGTGTTAGTACAGAGGTAGAAGTAGTGTAGTACAATGGTAGCAGCAGCAGAAGCACCAGGAGTACGTGCAGTAGTAGTATTAACAGCAGTAGTCGTAATAGTATTAGTATTAGAGGAAGTGGGAGGGCGGCGGGGGTTGTTAGGACATTAGCGACAGCATAGCGCTACGTTGGATACAGCAGCGGTGCTACAGCAGCAGCAACAACAGCAACAACAACAACAGCAACAGCAACAGCAACGGCAACAAAGACATCTCACGTCACTGATGGCCAGAGCCCCGGCCGTGGCCGCCTCCTGGAAGTCGCTGAGCAGCTTGTGCAGCGCCCTCGACCTCGTCATGCTCTGCTTGGCCCACCACCAAAACAACGCAACACGACAGACAGAGCACCCACCACGCCAAGCGTTGGGACGGTTAGTGGCCACGTAGAGCAATCGGAACCGACGATGGAGAAAAAGAATCGTGCGCCGCGGAGGCGAGCTCCATGAACGAAAGGGAACCACAGTACGAAGGAGAAACACGCCTAGCCCCCCCCCCCCCCCCCCGCATGTTTACACGCCGCATTTGGCTGGCGCATATACCAGCACTATAACGGGGCGATCACTGCGTGCGTCTGGACAAAACTTACCAGCTCGGGGCCATCGTTTGGGTAGCTCGAGCAAACACATGTTAAAATGGCATCATATATAGGGACCTAGACGGATAGATTGTCTGTTGCAGGCGGTGCTCTGTCCCGTGTCCCACTGCATTAGAATTTCATGTTTTCATGTATTTCGAAAAACAAACAAAACAAAACAAAACAAACAGAAGAACAACCAAACGAACAACACAAACAACCAAACAGAGCAGTGAGATGGGAAATTTTGAACACGTTCCCTCGGTGTGACATACGTAAGTCGATCGCACGCTCCATACATTTTGGGTGTGGAAAAAAACTAAAACACGCAGCTCACCGAGTCGGGGTTGTCGTTGGAAAGCTCGAGCAGGCACTGGTACTCGTCGTTCCACTCTCTCGGCACGCCTCGGTCTTCAATACCAAACCCGTTCGACAGGTCTTCTTGGGCCCTGCTGGGATCGGCCTTGTGGCCGGCCCACTTCGGGTCTTGAGAGGAAAACGAACATGAAAAAAACAAGAAAAAAAACGGCGGGTAACAGCGGTGAGAGGCGAACAATAGAAAAACACACGATAAAAAATAGCAAACCACGAGACACAAAAAACGCAAAAAAGAAAAAAAAAAGAAAAAAAACGAAACGAAACCTGAAAACAACCGAAACTAAAAAAAAAGAAAAAAAAAAACGGGAATAAAAAGCAACTTCTCCGGCAACCTTCCCAAGAAAAAACGGGAATAAAAAGCAACTTCTCCGGCAACCTTCCTTCCGTCTGTCGCATTCATTCGTGTGTACTTTGAGGGTCAACGAGTCCTCTCGGCCGCGACAAGCCACCAGAGACTTCTCACCCTAGGGGTTACTTACTTACCCCCGCCTTGACTCGCCTCGCCTGCAATCAACGCGGCACCTCGTGGCAGAGAGTAATTTACACCGGTAAAATATGCACTACGTACAAAAAATTGCCGTCGCTGGCGGCGTGGCTCGCGCACAACCATGGGCGGGCGGGATGGTTCTGTGTTTCCTTGACCTCCTTCTACTTTTCCGTGGTGGAGTCAGGTCGGCTGATTGATCTCGCTCTCTGTGTGTGTGTGCGGTCTGGAGGCTTGTCTCCACACCCGGGGACACACTTCCTGCATCCCCGCCTTTAGGTTCTACGAGTACGAGCAAAAAAGAAACTCAGTTATCGGGAAAGCACATGCCGGTTCGTACACTGGGGCATAAAGCGACGTCAGCAACAGAGTACGTAGAGAGGCGTCGAGACGGCCGCACACCTATTATGGGGGACCATAGTAAATAGGACCAAATATTGTTAGTAAAAAGAGCGAAATATATAGGTTTTTGGGTGTACCGTAGGTCCTATTACTATGGTCCCCCGTAATAGACAGACATCGAAAAAAAATCGGGCAAAAAATTACAAAAAAAAACCCCGACGTTCTCTTGTTCTCTCTCTCCAACCAAAGCAAACATGTTCGTGCCGCAATACTTCTCCTTCCCAGCAATACTAGCTGACGGAAACCTGTCCGGCACAACGCAACCATTTCCGCTTCCTATATCAACCGCTCCCCCCCCCCCCCCCTCGGCCACAAACATCCCTCCTTGAGGGGCAAAACAGGACAGGGAGGTGGGGGGGGGGGGGGTGGGCGAGAAAGCGGTCGACAAAAATCAGATCCGGTGGTATTTATCTAGGAACTTGCCATTCACTTTCGTCTCCTTTTCCAAGCAGACCCTACTCACAGAAGGCGTCCGTTCGGAAAAGAAGGCAGCAAGCGTGGGCGCACCGGGGAGGGTTTCCAAATGAGGCGGAGGCGTGCAGTGGACTGGACGGCAGCGGGGAAAACATCTCACGCAAGTCTCTCGCGAGAACTAATGCGTGTTTCCGACCCCCCCCCCCGCCGAAACGCCATCCAGTCCACAGCAAAACTTCGATCCCCGCCCCCCCCGCGCGCGCGCGCTCGTGATGTTTCGTGCCTCCCGTGAGGGAGGGGAAGCATCATCGTCTTGTTCCATTGCAATCGGTCAGAGGGAAGAAACAAACACGCTATTGACGGGATGGGGGGGGGGGGGGGCAAGACAGAGGAGGGCACCGCCCGGTACTACAGTACCAACCCGTGCCGTATCGTATCATATCATATCATATCATACCGTGGCATACTTCGCATCACATGAAATATGGTATCAACCCCAACCACTCACCCGGCAGAGGCATGTTCCACTGGGGTTTGACCATCACAGCGTCCCCCCTCCCCTCTCGCATCGCCCGAGCCAGGGCGTGCACAGGGTCATCCGACTGGATTCGTTTCCATGCCTGAATGACGGCATTGTTCCACGCCTTCGATGAAAAAAAAAAAACGAAAACAAAGATTAAAACAAAAACAAACAAACAGGAGCAAGGCCGCGGTCAGCATAACAACTTATACAACCCCCCACAGAAGTTTCTCCTACTCTAATTAATTCCAAGCGATTCGTCGGCAAAACGCAAGCGCGGTGATAAAAAAAAAGGGTGTCCAAAGTCCGAAGGACGGCATCCCTGGGGTGTTTTCCCGAAGAATTTGGTTGAAACCCAATGCGGCTGTGGGTTTCCAATTTCGCTGGGCGTTTCTTTTGGTGTGTTTTCTACCACTCTGTCCCTGAATATAAGCACATTTGGTATAGTAATATTCAACGCACAATGGCCACAATATTTCGGGACGGGGAGATGAACAAAAAAAATGATCCATCAACCCTTGGGACCTACCTTCCCAAAAGAGTTTACCCAACCCGAGAATAGTTGCCCTGGGCAAAAGTGGCATTTTGGCGACTTTGTTTCGCTAACAGTACACCCTTGGGATCATCCTCACGTGTCGTTAGGAGGGAGTCATTTTTGTATACCAGGTGGGAAACAGACCACATGAAACCCTCAACCAAAGTGGTTTCAAGCAAGTTCTTCGCAAGCTACACCCTATTGAGTATCGTTGCCGGCCTTCGACGGGCAAAATACAAAAAAATACAAAAAAAAAAAAAGCTTCCGGTCTCGACGATGAAAAACAAAAACAAAAAAAAACAAAAAAAAATCGCCACCCCCACTTGTTTTTTTTTTAAATGTGAGTCCCAGACACGGGGATAGTATACTAAAATCGAGCAAAAAAAACACTATTTAATAGAAGAAAGCACGTTTTATCGATTTTCTTGACAAAAGTCCAAACCCGCTCGCGGTTTGTTTTCAATTTCCGACATCGTGGCGGGTATGCTTTTGTGTTCTCTCTTTCTACCATGCTCCCTTGGTTCCGCCGGTCACTTACAACTCCCACGTAAGGGTCTCCTTCTCTAATTTCAAGTGTTTTTTTACACCCAAAAACGGGCGATTGATTGCACACCGAAACCGAACCAAACCCAACCGAACCAAAACCACACCAGAGCATCCAAACGACGTACCACTACGTCCCTATATATTAGGACCGTTGTGATTGACTGCTACTATACAACCGCTCCTTGTATTCAAGGACAGAGCGGTATACCTCTAAGGGAGTTGAATTCGCACAAGGGGTGTGTTCGTTTTTTTCGTTTTTTTTTTCGGCACTCGATGATTTTTTGGCGGAACCGGAAAAAGGTTGCTGTCAACACCGAACAGACAATGTTAAAGGTGCTTTTTCGGAAATATCTGCGGCCGAGAAGAGAACAGCCTTCCGAAAACAAAATGTCGTTCGGCTTTACGTTACCCTTATACTGCCGGGGTGGAGAAAACGATTGCCGGAACAACGATCGCGCCTCTGGGCGGAATCAGCGCTCTTTGCGGTGGTACTCGTACGCACTACAAGCGGGTACTGCAATAACATCCGTCCGTGCGTGTGTTCTTCACATTGAACCGCTCTTTCTACCCGTCGACATCCGGCACAACCAGTGTCCGTGTCGGTTCTTCAATCCCAGTGAAGAGATACAAGTTATGTGGTCACAAAACGAACGTATCAATAGGAATATACGCACATCATCATACTCGGTCTAAAAAAAGGGAGGGGAGGGGGGGGGGGGGGGAAGCGTTTCTCACTCGTGACACGCTACGTGCAACCTCCGGATACACTTCTCTTTTCATGTGATTTTCGCGAATATAGACATACCCACTCCTTGAATTCTGCAGCTTCAGATTTTGTCTTCCTCACATACGGACGTTTATACCCTGCATGAGGAGGCCATATATAGCCCGTAGTGTGCGCGATCGAAGTATCACACACAGCTTGCAAAGATGACTTTCGACCAAATCCTCGATCTCATGGCTGTCGTTTCTCAACTTTATAAACGTGCATGCGTACCTTGGCGAAGCTAGGGCTGGCGGCCAGCAGGGTGGCGGCCAGCTCGTGGGAGTGGCAGGCGTTGCCGGAGGCGGGGCTGGGGTCGAAACTCCCCTTGCGCGTCCCGTTCACGTAGAACCCCCCCTGGGTACAGGTGACGTGGATGGCGGTCCCGTCAAGCGCGATCACCTGCGTGTGTTTGTTTGTTTGTCCATGAGAGATTGTTTAGTTGGTTAGTTGGTTAGTTGGCTGGTTAGTGGGTTAGTTGGCTGGGTAGTTGATTCGTTGGCTAGTTAGTTGGTCGGTTGGTTGTTGCGTTGTATTGTTACTGCCGTAGTTTGTTTGCTGGTTCGCTACTGTAGTCCGTTAGGTACTGGCGTAGATAACTTATTGGGCCACTTCAAGGCGTCGACCTGTGTGCTGTTAGCTACTGTAGAACTGTAAGTCAGGTGGTGTGGCTTAATCAATCGTACAAACGTCCAACGAAGCGAGTAGGAGACCCAGAAAAATGTACGCCCACCCCAATCCTAGCATGGGTCCCGCCCCCAACCAATCCCGTCACCCAATCACGATCAGCCAATCACAGAACCAACCAACTAACCAACCAACACACTCAATCAAACGAAGGCACCTCCCCCTCAACAAAGTTTCTATGTACAGTACTACGGGGGACCATAGTGGGACCATAGTTAATAGGACCTATGGTATACATAAAAACCTACCATTTTTGGTATACATTTATCCATTTTTACCAGCAATAGTTGGTCCTATTAACTATGGTCCCCCGAAATAGTACATGGAAACGACGTAATGAGCGCCCCAGCTGTTGGGGGTGTTTCCATGAGGAGAAAGAACGGTGCTCCGTCTCGACAGATGCGGGGTCAACCATCGAAGTACGAGGGCAAGCCAGAAATGAGTACGCCCCCTCCCCCCCCTGCTCTTGAGATGCACGTATAGAGCAAACAGTAATGGGAGAGGTGTAAAGCGCACGTAGACAAGATGGGTGTGATCCTGACAGACTCGCACCTTGACACTATTACGGGGGGCCATAGTTAACAGGACCAAATATTGTTAGTAAAAATTGTTAAACATATACCTGGAAGGTTTTTATGTATACCATAGGTCCTGTTAACTATGCCCCCCCGTAATAGGACTAAGAGATGTATCCTGATGGATGTGATCGTACCGAAGCTAGAACACGAAGGAGAAGTATGGGAAGGGAAGGAAGGCGAAACTCGTAAATCCGTTGAAAGCAGTACAGATGACAGCAGCTAAAACAAAACCGAGATGTTCAAGTACGACTAGTAATACAGTATTAAGAACAGAACTGGGAATGCGCCCACTCGAAGACAACTAGAGACACGAGGAAGTCCAAATAGCAAAATACAGCATGGAAAATGCCAAAAAAGAGGTTGCCAGCCATAGTTGATGATAGCTGTATGGTAGAAAGTAACAAAAGGGCGAGCGAATAAGGTGGGATAGCGTAGCTGAGAACGTATAGAAGGATACAGGGGGAAACCAAGAAGTGGTGATGTCCGCCGGGAAGTTTGGGAGGTACAAGGCAGAAGTAGAAGAAATAATAGAAAGAAGGGGGAAGGCTAGCGCTAAGAAACAAGGTGAAATCGGAAAAACACAGATATATACGGGGGGTTGAGCGAAGGAATAGGAACGAAAATGTATTTGCACGGCCCAATGGACTTCTCGAAAACGCCGAAACTACGATTTCGTGTAGGCGACCTGGACCTGCCAGAAATAAGAAAGAGGTACGATATACCAGTAGCCGGGAGGGGGAAGAAGATGCACAGATGCGCCCGTGTGGCAAAGCAATAGAGAGTAGAACTCGCATAGTAGGAGAATGCGAAAAGTGCAAGGAGGGACGGGCTGTGTTAGAAGAGGAGATGAGGGAAATAGACGAATGCGATATGGAGGAGTTTGATACACTAGATAGCAGCGAAAAAACAATCGCTATCCTAGGAGATAGATGGTGGCCACAGGCGGCCGAACAGGAAGGGCAAAAAGTTTCTATGAAATAGATGGAAACAACGTAATAAGCGCCCAATTGTTGGAGGTGCCGCTATTAGGGGTAGGAACGGTGCTCCGTCTCGAAAGGAATGCGTGGTCAATGATCAAACTACTAAGGCAAGCAAAAAACGAGTACGCCCCTTCCCCCCCACCCCCACCCCCACCCCCCGCGCCCCCCTCCCCCACCTCCCCCTCACCACCATCATCCCCACCGTCTCCACCCCACCATGACGACGACCACCACCACCACCTCCCCCCAACCCACAAACCCTCACCTCCAAGTAGATGAGGTCTCCCACCATCCTCCTCTGCGGGGGGGGAGGGTTCCACGCCGAAACAGACACGCCTCGCAGGCACGTCACCGGCTCATCCTTATCCTTGCCGCCCCCCGCCCCACCCCCACCCCCACCCGAGCCTTCCTCCTTCGCCGGGACTGCCACCTCGTCCACCGCCAAGCCCAGGCCCACGCCGTAGAAGCACCCCAAGCCCTGCAGGCAGACAGGCAGGCGAGCAATCAACCATTGTCGTGTCGCCGTCGTGAAATATCACATTAAAAAAGGACAACATATTTCGGGATAGGGAATCGATATGATAATAATCCGCAGTTTGTTGTTGTAGAGAGAATTAGGCGTTAGGGCTCATATTCTTTTTAGCTGGGTACGTAACAGTAGTACGTACCCGGTGGCTCACTTTGACAGCAACAGCTGATATTGTTTGGTTGATCGCGCTTGTGGGTGTACCAAGTGGATACTGCACGGAACGGTGCTGGCATTCTGGTAGAGCACGCGAACAGGCAGGGTTGTTGCTTGCAGCTGGACAGCGGTCGCTCGCTGGATCCGGTATTTCGTGAATTCGCCGGTGATATTTTTTATTATGTATTACGAGTACGTACTGTTTTCGACTTATTTCAAGTATCATCCCCAGCTAGCTTCAAAGAAGCACAAAAAAAAAGAGAAAGTGGTTTGCAAGTGCAACAGATCGTCGTAATCATCGTCGTCGTCGTCGCAGCATTGAAATGTATATGCAGCGGTACGTACGATACAATACCGGAGTACTCGTAGTACGGGGGGCCATAGTAAATAGGACCTACCGAACACACAAAAAAACTATATATTCACCCATTTTTTCTGACAACATTTAGTCCTATTTACTATGTCCCCCCGTAACAGTGTCTCGTACAAGTTACTTAGCTCAGCCACCTTGGATAAATAAAAATAAAATGGTTGATAGAGGCCACACTTGAAACTCTTCATGACGCCTTCATTTTCCGAGAATTTCCCCGATTTTTTCCCCGAGAATTTTCGCAGGTGGTCGGGCTTAGGGTCTAATAGGGTTTGAAGTCTAATGGGCTTGAACCATTCTTGTCGAAAAAGCTGGGCGGTCTAGTCGTGATAAAAAAAACTCGGAGAAACGGGTGGGGAGGGAGTTTGAGCGAGTGCCAAATGTGTCATGTTCCGGCGGGAGATAGATGACGATGTTCTCACATTAGCCCCTTCCCCTCCCCTATATACGTAGCCCGTGCTCACCAAACACGGGTACGTATAAAAAAAAAGTTCCGATCGAGAAAAAAAAGAAAAAGTACCAGGTGCCAACTATTGCGGGGGACCAAAGTAAATACGACCAAACATTGATAGTAAAACTACGTAAATATATAGGTTGTTTTATGTATGGTAGGTTCTATTTAATATGGTCCCCCGAAATAGTGGGTCCCCCTATAGTGCCGGCTGAGTAGCTCCGGCTGCCCCCTATATATCGTGTCTGTGCAATCGCTTGGCACAGTCGGGAATGGTACAGTGTGGCATCGTAGTGCCGGCTGCCGCTATATAGAAGTTACGGGGGGCCATAGTTAATAGGACCTATGGTATACATGAAAACCTATATATTTAACAATTTTTACTAACAATATTTGGTCCTATTAACTATGGTCCCCCGCAATAGCTCCACCGCTGTCAGAGTTTGTTCCCCCCCAACACCCACCCGTAGCTCGCCCGATCGAAGTGTACCTCCCACGCCGCTCTTCCGACAAAACACGACTTTCGACAAAAAAATCTCCATTTCACAGCTGACATATTTCACGCTCAACAAATATAGTGCCGGCATTGTTCGCCGTATATTCCAATCGCTCGGCGCCTTACGAGAATATGTATAGCCAAGTGTGACGATGTTGCGGGAAGTAGTGCCGAATGCCGCCATGAATATAGTGTCGGTGTCGTTGGCTGGCGCACACAGACCGGCATTGAGGAGGCAACCGGCACTACCATCACACACAAAAAAAAGCTACGCGCACAGCAGCTTCGAGAGAACGGTTTGACACACCTCTGCGCTTGAGGCTGACGAACGGAACCAACAGCCCCATGTACAACACAATCATCAACCAAATGGCAATATTCACAGCATCCATCCCGCTGTCTCGTAGACGGCAAGCGTGCCGATCTCTTTCTCGAGCAAGCGGTAAAAAGCTCTACAGCCACCCCCCCCCACGCCTCGCACACACCTCGTCCCCGACCGGAACGCGGCTGTCCTTCAGCCGTCCGCGAATGTCCAGGGCTCGCTGCACGCGTTGCACCATGACATCCGTAGCGGCATCGCCGGTCTCCTGGCCCGGCTCTCCCGAAGACTCCCCCGCCGCCCCCGCTCCTCCCGCAGCCGCAGCCCCTGTTGCCGCTGCCGCTGCGATAGCGGTGGGCGACCCCCCCCCCTCCCTCTCCTCCTCCTCCTCCTGAGGTGGGCGTGGCGGCTGCGGCGGCTGCTGCGGCTGCGTCTTTGGCTGCAGTTGCGCGGACGTTTGTTTTGGAATTTATTTTTAGGGAGGGGGGGAGGGAGGGAGGGAGGGAGGGATCGGGGAGGAGAGTTGGAGCGAGTAAAATAAAAGGTCAGTGTAAAAAAAAGGTCAATTTTGCTCTCACGTTTTATGACCTACATATTTTGAGACAAAGACACACTCCTCACTTGTGCCCGCATGCCTCTGTATATCGCCTGGCTCGTGCTCCCGGGTGGGAGCTGTGATAAACTGCACGGTATTGGGACAAGTTTCCTGCGTTGGGTCTGTACTATTGCAGATCCTTCAAATAATCTCGTCACGGCAGGTTAAGATCTAGATGGTCCATCTGAAGATGATATATCGGTACATGATGTATCTGAGGATGATCTTTATGTAGATGATCCATTTGTAGATGATGTATCTGAAGATGATCGTTATCTAGAAGATCTATTTGTAGATGACCTATCTGTAGGGGATCCATCTGTAGATGAACCACATCTGTAGATGATCTATCTGTAGATATCCCATATCTGCGGATGATTCATCTGTAGATGATCCATGTGTCCGACGTGTGCAATGTTGCATCAAGGTTTCACATGGGAGAGACGGGGAAGGGCAGCAACATCATTATTACATGAGGGACGGACGAGGCGGAGGGAAGAACTGGACGGAACGAAGGGAGGGGGGGGGGGTGTACTCATATCATGCATGGCCGTAGTCGCATTAGTGGCCATAGGCACTAGCATCCCTACGACACAACGCCGGGACGGAGCACGTCGTATTTCTTTCACCGACCAGGCAGGCACCGCTTGCACCAGAAGCGCGAAGCAAACAAGTGTTCCGGCGAGAGTCCCATGAAGGGTGAGCCGGCGGCATCCCTAAAAACACCGGCGCTTGTGAGGCGGACGTTTCTTGCACACGGATGACATCATTCTACCTCCCCCCATCCCCGCCCAGCTCGAGAGCCGCCCTGCGATAGAGGGGGGGGGAGAGGTTGCACTTGCGAGCCCACACTCTCACACCCGGTGGGGGGCTCCACAAAAGAGAGGACTATTGTAGCTACCCAGCATATTTGCATGCCACACACATTGCAGCAGCGAAAGGGCTTTCAACCCTTTTATTTCGGGGGGCCATAGTAAATAGGACCAAATATTGTTGGTAAAGATAGCGAAATATAGAGTTTTTTGTGTGTGCCGTAGGTCCTATTTAATATGCCCCCCCCTCGCAATATTACGGGGGACCATAGTGAATAGGACCAAATATTGTTAGTAAAAATAGGTAGTTATATAGCTTTTGTGTGTACCGTAGGTCCTACCAGGTATCAGGTATGTACTATGGTCCCCGGTGATAGGACAAACGTCGGCCCCGTTTCGGGGACACACCCCTCACGTTCCCCAAAACGGGACTGCACTGCAGTTTGCCCTAGAAGGGTTCTACCTCACTCCACTATCACACTATTATAGGGTGATAATATAGCACACCCCCTGTGACAAATTTCAGACCCCGTTTCCTCCAAAAAGGGGGTGAAAGGGGTGCGTTTTTTTTTTGTTCAAGCGCTTGTCTTACCCCCAACGAAGGAAAAAATGGCGCTATCATACCGTTTAACACTTAAGACACACACACACCCTGGCCTGGGACGATTTTTCAGACCCGGCTTCCTCCGGAACATAAGGGGGGGGTGCCTTGAGGGGTTGCACAAACAAACGAAAATGGTTTGTCTTTTGGGGATTATTTCCGTCGAGAAGGTTGCACAAACATAGACGCATCGCTCGTCGTACCCAATACGCCCCTCCCTGTTGTCGAGAAACTCAGCTTTGAAAATCGTCCGAGAGAGGAGTGTGTATCTTGCGCGTTATACGGCATATAAACTTCGAACCATTCTGTTGTCGGAGAGGGCTCTCTCTGTGTGTGTACGAGCGAACTCAACGTTGTTTTAAGGTATCTGCAAAAACCCATTTTTCACCATGTATCGGCCCAGGCAGACAAGATTCATATTCAAAACGCCACACATGCCAAAGGAACAGAGAGGTGCCCCCCCCCCCCCCCCCCCCCCCCCCTCCGCCACTCCCCCCCTCCTCGACTTCCAACCTACAATTCTGAGCAACTCCCACCTTTCTTCGATTTACCCCCGCCACCACTCTTTCCCTTGCCCTTCTTCCCGCCACCGCCGGAGCCGCTTGTCTTCGCCGCCGGTCCCATGCCCTCAGCACAAGGAGGAGGGTACCTCAGGAGCTCCCTTTATCCCCCCCCCCCCCCCCCCCCCCCCCCCCCCATCGAAAACACATGCCACAAAAACAAGACACGATTTACAACAGACAAGGGACGTGCAGAAAACGCGCGACAAAAAGAAAAGAAAAAAGTACGTCGTTTGCTTGTTTAAGCTCTTCCATGTTTGACGGGATTTATACCGAGTGAGGCGTGCCCGCGAAGCGGGGGGGGGGGGGGGGGGGGGGGGGGGTGGGGGGGGGGGGGTAAACATACTGTTGGGATACCACTATGGATACCTTCCTGTTCGACCGTTGCGGGCGATATCTTCTACAGATATACCTGGTATCATCTTCTGGTTTCATAGCACATGCCATTATTAGTTCATGCCCGTTACAGGCGCGACTAGAAACGGTCAACAGGAGAGGAACATATCTCGGGCATTACTGCTTCCGGACTCGGGAAGGGCTTCGGGCAGGGAGGGGGCGAGGGCGGGAGGGACGGGGAGGGATACGGATACACCCACAGAAAACGGTAACGTTTGGATACCTTTTTCAGTTCGACCGGTGCGAAAGACACCTTTAGTTAAACGGGGCTTTGACAATACAAAGTTACTCCCAAAACACTTCGTGACCGTCAGCTATACTGTATGCACATGGGGAACAAAACCTCAAGTTCCTGTGCCGTATTGTCCCGCACCTAAACACGCGGTACGGGCAACCCTCACCTAAACTTGGCGACGTGCTGCCTGGCCGTGTGGGTCGTGTAGGAGTCCAGTTCCATGCGCACCTGCACGCACGCGAGGTACAGCAGCCGCGGAGACAGGAGGACGGGTGTTGGCTTGAACGGCGGAGGGGAATGGGGGGGGGGTTCATTGGTTGGGTATGCTGGGGACCTCGTGCACGAAGAGGCTGACTAACTAAGCCAGCCGCCACCGCCGCCGCATCGGAACCGATACAGAAACCACAAAAAAAAGGCGAGGGAGTTTATACCGAAAGCACGACGTCGAGAGCGACAACAGCTAGCACGTCGTTCCCGTTACGCACAGGCCCCACTGAAACACGAACACCACCCAGCAAAACCAGACAGTGAGGCCAGACTGACCCTATTACGGGGGGCCACAGTATATAGGACCTAAGGTACACACAAAAACCTATATATTACCTATTTTTACTAACAATATTTAGTCCTAATTATCATGGCCTCCCGTAATAGAGCTTACCGCTTATTCGGGACCTTGGTTTGATACACACAACCCGGTACTGTGTACGTGACCAAAAGGAACAGCAAGCTAGAACCAATGGTTGATTGGGTCTGCTCGGCTGGGGGTTAGCCATACTTTACACAAGTGACTCTCAACCAAGTTTTCGACTACTGCAAGTGGTACGCTTTGAATAGTATCAAATACCAAAGGCACCCACCCACAACATGACCAACAATACCAACACACAAAGGCTAACCTACCCCCCCCCCCCCCCCGCCCTCCCTCGCGCCCCCCCCCGCCCCCCCCTATTATATATAGGTCGGGTTGGCGTCGGTTGGCAACGACACTGTAAAACATACCGCTCTCTGCTTGAGCTAGACTATCAGGGTACCGTTTTTTTGTTTTTTTTTTGGCGGTCTCCCACAGCTGGTGGTCGGTTTAGATAATTTGTGCGAGGTAAAGAACCTTTACTCCGCACAAGGAAATTGATCGTATCACGCAGTGTTCAAGGTAAGGCACCCAAGAGGCAGTTGCATAGTACTCCCATTACTGTCTCTGAAAATGCCTACATCGGAAATTAAATCAACTCATTGAAGCTATCATCCATACGCAAGAAAATCCGCCTCACAGACGGTTCTTAGTAGGATGCAGCTCACCCTTCATGCGACTCGCCGGACACCTCACAGCGCTTCGCAAAGCTTGGTGCAAGCAATGTCTGCCGGGTCGGTGAAAACCCGACGTGCTCCGTTCCGGCATTGTAGGGATGCGAGGGTCTATGGTCATACGACTACGGCGATGCATGAGACCGAGTACATCTCTCCTATCGAGTACACCCCCCCCCCCCGCCCGGCCATCATGGAAAAAAAACACCAGGGATGGTTACGTAAAACCAGTACCAGGCTCTTGGGCGGGTTATCAAAACGACACGCCGTGTTTTCGGATAAACGTTTGCGTTTGCGGGATGTTTGCGCTGGTCCCTCGCGGAAAACGCCTCCGCATGTACTGGACACCTGTATGCTTTTGAAACTTTTAGAGCAACATTTATTAGGCTTGCGGTTCTCGCAATCGGTTTCCTACGCTTTGGCCCGATTTTCTCTTCCTTGTACGCCATTACACATCCCTCATATATTGTGGCTGGCTCTCTATCTATAGAAGGGACGTTTCTCCGTCAATGGTTGATCAAAACGCTCCTATATATAGAAGGGGCGTTTCTCTGTCAATGGTTGATCAAAACGCTCCTATATAATATAGAAGGGACGTTTCTCCGTCAATGGTTGATCAAAACACTCCTAATCCTTTTAGGGGGCAGAGAGTGGTACAGCAGTACACTTTCACCCCATGATGGCTGCACTCCAGGACCGGCGGAACTACTCTACTCATATTCAATATCTGCAGTGATTGTTCGACATCTGCTTTCCGTAGTAGCAGCGTTGTGCCTGGTATTACGGGGGACCACAGTCAGTAAATAGGACCAAATAATTGTTGGTAAAAATAGGTAAATACGTGGGGTTTTGTCAGTACCGTAGGTCCTGTTTACTATGGTCCTCCGTAATAGTGAAACACTAGGAAAGCGCGGCGAGAGATCAAAACGAGCCGGGCTTCGACTCCAACCCTATTACGGGGGACCATAGTTAACAGGACCTATGGTATGCATAAAAACCTATATATTGAACCATTTTTACTAACAAAATTTGGTCCCATTAACTATGGTCCCCCGTAATAATAAAATAACACCGCCCACACAGCAGGTGTAGCCATAAACTAAGCACGGGCGAAAAACATGGCCGCCGCCGAACGTATATAGTACCCACCGTACGTACTTACTTCAAAAACGCGACTCCCGCAGTATTCAGCTCAGCAGCGACGTAGCAGGTATCATACGAAGTACGACGTGCCACATACGAGGAAGGCATATCCGGCTCAGCTCATCTCACGCAGCAGCGCGGCGCAGTGCATCGCCGTGCGGTGCTACTGCTGTGCTTTCTCCTTCGTACATGTCGAAACAAATTTGTGCGTACCTACGTGCATACATCGATGCGGCGTCCGGGTTGCTTTACTGGAGCATGGAGCTCTTGGCCTTTGCGAGTCGCCTGTTTGCGCCTAAACGTTTGGACCATCTAGTATCTGTTCCGCCCATTCTTCCTTGTGAGCGAGCGTAGCGGGCGGAACCGCCGGCTACGCGAAGCGCCTTTTAACACCCCGGGTACCCCTGGAGCATAATACCCTACCTAAACTCAACTCTGGGGTACCCGAATACCAAACACGGTTAGTTTGGCCATACTCGGGTAAGTACAAGGGTACCCCCAAAGCATAGCACCCTGCATCTACTAAACTCTGCAGTAACCGGGTACCAAACCTGGTTATTATAGTCACACTCGGGTATGTACCCGGCTACCCCCAGGGCGTAATACCCTACCTATAATAAACTCTGTGGGAGCCGGGTACCGAACCTATTTACTTGGGTCATACGCGGGTATGTACCCGGGTACCCCCATATCACAATACCCTACCTACACTAAACTCTGGCGTATACCCAGATACCAAACCTGGTCCTTTTGGTCATACTAGGGTGTTTACCCGGGTACTCCTGTAGAACATACCCTGGTGATACCCTAATTACATTCAACTCTGGGGTACCCGGGTACCAACTCTAGTTATTTTGGTCATACTCGGGTGAGTACCCGAGTACCCCTAGAGCTGAATATCATACCTCTACTATACTCTGGGGTCCCCGAGTACCAAACCTGATGATGCTGGCCGTACTCTAGTATTTACCCGGGTATCCCCAGAGTAAAATACCCTACTTATCCTAAATAAACTCTGGGGTACCTGGATATCAAAAATGGTTATTTTGGTCATGCTCGGGTATGTACCCGGGTATCCCGAGAGTATAATACCCTACGTACATACCTATGCTAAACTCCGGGGTACCCCGGTGCCAAACCTGGTTATTTTGATCATACTCGGGTATGCACCCGGGTACTCCAAGAACAAAACACCCTACGAGTACCCATACCAAAACATACCGGTACTGAGTACGTATACTTGCAACCCTTACCTCAACCCTCTGCGGGCGCGCAACGACCGCGGCGATCGACCTCAGCTCCACGAAGTCATTCATCACCTCCCCCTTTCCTTTCCACACATCCTCCCCCCCTCCTGCTCCTTCTCCTCCTTCCCCTCCCTCGTTTCCCTCGGGTATCACGGCCACCAAGCGGAACGCGGTGTAGAGACACGTCTGCGGGATCTCGCCCAGCAGCTGCCTGACATGCATCACAAGCTCCACTCCGGCTAGCGGCTCCAGCACAAGCGGCGCCACGGCAGCAGCAGCAGCAGCAGCACCACCACCACCACCACCACCACCGGCAGCGGTAGCAGGTTGTCGCGGGGGGTGAACGGTGATATACACCGCAATCTCCTCCTCCTGTTCATCCCCCGCGTCCCCCCCGTCCTTTTCCCCTGCTTTTGTTGTTGTTGCTGCTGCTGCTACAAGTCCTTCTCCTTCTCCCCCCATGCCTACGCCGGGGGTGGCGGCAGTAGCGGCGGCGGCGACGGTGGTAGGAGCACTGTCACTCCCCGCTGCTGCCGGCGTCGGCGGCGCCGTGGCGGGCTGCTCCACGGAGGCCGGAGGGACTCCGGACGCGACCTTCGCTACCTGTTGGTAAACACGAATTTGGCGACACGACACGGTTACAAATATCTGACTACATGAGAGTACAAGGCCCCCCTTCCGACAATTTTGGCTGACTTAAAATCCCGGGAGGGGGGGGGATGTCGCAAGAACTGAGGAGGGAAAACACAGCAGGCGTTCGTTCCTCGTACCAGCTACACTCGTAACTGGTACGTCGTAGCCACCGCGCAAAGAACGAAGAACACGAACAAAAAAATATATTTGGAAGCGATAAAGAAAAAAAAAGTAGTCAGCCCACCGGGGGCAAGCAACCGGCAAGTGCAACCGGGCAAGTAACACCGACCAGTCCGAACGAGTTTATAGTTGCAGTAGTTCTATATTGTGCCAGGTATGTATATACGCGTGTAGATAAGAGAGTAGCCACAGTACGCGACCGTACATGAGGGCACCACGCAAAAAGTAGGAGGGGGGGGGGGGTTAACCTGTAGATGGTTGTACCCAGGTACAACATACCAGGGAGATAGCAGTACACGTCGTATATGTACATGCGAGAACCTTGTAACAACGTACAGTAGTAGTAGTAGTACTGCACGGTAAAGCGGGTGAAGCGGAGACAAGTGTCACTGCTGTGGTTTCCCAGTGCACGTATCATCAGTGGGTGTATATCGTCGCCACGTACGTCGAACAGGTATGGAAAGCGTTGACAGAAGCATCGATGTTTTCACCAGCAGCAGGCTGGGCCGTTTGTAAGCGTGTGAGAGAGACCAGCCCCGCCACCAGCCGAGGAAGGGGCTGCAGTGGTCTGCAACAGACTATGTGCCGCGCAGGGGCATTACCGCTGAACAGAGTACTGCTGTCCCCTCTGTACGAGCGCCGGCACGCGCCAGCCCACGGCAGCAATACCGGCACTATATGTAGCGGCAACGGACACTACTCCGCATACCGCCACACTGGTGGATCCCATCTGTGCCAAGCGATTTCACAGGCATTACGTATAGAGGGCAGCCGGCACTTCTCGGCCGGCACTATTACCGGGGACCATGGTTAATAGGACCTATGGTGCACACCGAAAACTATATATTTCCGTATTATTTACTAATAATGTTTGGTCTTATTTACCATGGTCCCCCGTAATAGAGAGGGAGCACTAATGCTGTATCGGTATAATTTGGCCCGACAACTACCGTCAAACAACAAGATTTCACAAAGTAGTTTTGTACGGAGCATAAACAAAGTTTGGCAGCGCTTACATTTGTGGCATACCCTAGGCTACATGTTGCTGTACTCTGTATATATAGCAGCACTACTGCTGTGTATGTTGTTGTGCGTCGTCCTCACCATGAAGCGTTCTTTCTACCCAACGAAATCAGTTCACTCGGGGTCCGTTCTGATTATTTATCATATATAGAGATACAAATCAGGCGGTCACAGATCGTAGAGGACCAAAAATATTCGCAACCGAATCAAGGTAAACGGAGGGAAAGTAACTTGCCCGACGACAACACACCCAGTGTCCGTCCTGACTAGTTATCCTCGTACAGAGATACCAGGTACAGATCATGTGGTGGCAGACTATGAGACAGAGAAAAGCAGAAAATAATCGTCACCTACCAGGTACGGCCTAACAGCGAAAAACTACGGACAAAAAACTCAAGCTGTATCGGCCAAAATACCACACCGATACCGCAGCACATAATTTTGTAGGTGGTTTTCATCGCCCCAGCTTCGTCACCACGTGCTACGTGTATACGTCAGGGGAACGAGCTATTTATAATGTGAGAACTCATCAGCCAGCAGACACCAAGCGTCTTGACACGTTTTTAGGTTTTACCAGGTACGATGCACAGCGTGTACATACATACCTCCTCTACAACAAGCCGAATGGAGCGGATGATTATTGAACACCGAGTGAACAAGAAAGCAGCTTCATCCCCCCCGGTCCGATGGTCGAGATTTGTTAAAGGGCCCGTGGCGGTGTCGAGGGTCATGCAACCCCCCTACACCCTACACACTGCAAGCGTAGCCTACTCAGATTCAGTATACATTCGTACGAGTACTGTTGTGTACCGCGTGCCGGGCGTGTGCCTAATTCCAATGCCCCGTATGATCTTGCGCCGTAATCGGTGCCAGCTGCAGCGAGCGGTGCTCACCATGGATGCGATTGTCACTTTTATTGACAAGAACGCCGTAAAACAATTCCGATACACGTTTACCGCCATTCGATCTTGTGGAACACCGAGAAATACCGAATAAAAATACCGGAATTTCGGTTTTCTGAAAATACCGGATAATACCCGGTAAATACCGTGCAGTCTGTTTCGAGCGGCCGGTATAGAACAAAGTACCGACCATCCTGTTTGCGACAGCGGTATCCATCACTGTGTGAGGTTATAATGCTATCACGGGGGACCATAGTAAGTAGGACTAAATGTTATTAGTAAAACTAGCGAAATGTATGGGTTTTAGTGTGTACCGTAGGTCCTATTCAATATGATTCCCCGTAATACTGCAGCTGTACCAGAGTGTTGTTTTTGCAATATATGCTTGATTGTCACTTTTACTTTCCAGCTTCTGGATAAGAGGTGGCCACAGATGTCGTCCCTTCTCTCCCCCCCGGCGCGTGCCTTCATTTTTATCGCGCGTAGGGTTCAGCATTCCCCCAGCCCGTCGACTTTCACCCAATCCTGCAAAACTCACGCTCTCATGCCCACTCACGCTGATCAATATTTATGGGAGAAAAAGTGCCGACGAGTCTGTGCACTCGGTGAGAATTGAACCCGCGTAAATGATTCTAGTAGGAAACGAGGAAGACCTCTCCAAGCCATCGGGAACGCTGATATGCCCGAGTGCAAGTAGAACCTACCTACCGCTTTTTCGATAAGATGGTTGACACACGCCGTGAACGAGACAAAGGGGCTATTGATACTATATAATTATAAACCCATGGTTAAACGGGTCTGGTTGGCCTATACGAAGTACCAGGTATAGCAAAGGGGCTATTGATACTACATAATTATAAACCCATGGTTGAACGGATCCGGTTGGCCTATACGAAGTATATATAGTGTTAGCATTGTCCTTATACCGTGCTTCGTCTCGCTACCCAGGGTGTGCGCCACCCACTTCATCGAGTAAAAGTGGTAAAAGCTACCCCCCCCCCCCCCCGCCCCCTCCCCCCATTTTTGCGCCGATCCGACCCTACGAAACCCCAGCCTCGACAACGACCCGTCCCCCTGACCCTTCACGTACTGCCTGCGGTGTACAGAAGCCTAAATCTGACTCTAATCCCAGAAAATACGTCCCCTAAGATGGGGCTGCAATCCTCAACGGGTTACATTAACCCTCCTAATGATAGGGCAACTTACTGTTCCGTTTTGGGAACAAAGTACACTTGGAGTTTGAGTGGATTATCCCCAGCATCGGGACTGCGGTACAAAAGGGATCAAAAGCTCACACAGGTGCATGGAGGTTGTTGGAGCCGAAAAAATCGGCGTCAATGGCGCACATCTCGCCAAATGTGGGCAAAGGGTATACTCGACGGAGCATACCATACCTGTGCGTTTCCCATGCCCGTTGGCAGCTTTTACCCCGCTCCACGTACGTGCGTACCCGCCGGGTATAGGAAGAAACCCGGGTTAGCCCGAGGGTAGAAGACTGGGTGAACAGGGTATAGTAGGTATATGGCGCTATGCTAAAGGCTACTCGATTTTCAGGGTATACATAGTACCCAAATTATCATACCTGGTATTACGCAGTATCACGACGGGTATGGTATGGAGGGGCCGTAACATGAGCAAATTAGCCCGGGTAGGTCTAGGTTATGCCCGCCCGGTAGGTTACCCGGGAATGCCAAAAGAACACACCCGACCAAACTCCCCTTTGGCAAGCTATCTGAATCCCAGCTCTACTGAAGATTTTGTGTATAGTATAAACCATTATTGTTTTTGACAACCTCAGGTCACGTGGTATGTATATATATACTGCTCCACAATTGTCGTGGGTCGCCATTTCTTGTAAGCCCACGACCCCAATTATACTGGTTTTGAGGCCGTAGAGAGGAAACCCTCGATTTTGGTGTGGTCAAAGTGCCAAGTGCCCCCCGCCGGCGGCTAAGTGTACGCTCAGGGCGGCTTAGATTATGTTGGGATCAGGTAGGCGTGGGACGAGGAGGGTTCCAAGCGTGAGCAGGGGCGTTTATTTCAAGTCGTGGGTGCACGAAAGTGGGCACCCATTGGGTGATGGATGATGGGATGGTGGACGATGATTGGTGATGGATGGCGACTGAGGGATGACGGGCGGCTGATGGGTTGGTCGATAGATGACGGGTGCCTACTTTGCATGGATGGGTGTACGTCACTCACATGATGTGCTCATACTGCTGACTCTCACTATTCGGATTCCTGTCTGAGGTATATACGCTAATTTGTTCAAGATGATGTGTGTATTATACTATACACGGTATTATGTTTTTCCTCCTGAGGCAATACCAAGCTTCCACTCCAGAGTTATTGGAGCCTATCCTGCGACCACGGACTGCATTGCATTGTGGCGATGAGTTGATGTGAGAGCAACAACACTGCTGTTGTACTACCCAGTATACATGTATATGTATATATCAAGTAGACCTACAGTACAATAAAATTGCTTAGAATGGGCTATATGACAGCAGCACATTTATTACCGCCATGGCCCAGTAGTGCTCGCTCTATGTCGACGGTATGTATGTTCAGGCCAACAACACCGGCACTACAAAAGCGACGACGGACACGACTCCGCACACCACCACACTCAGGAATCCCATCTGTGCCAAGCGATTCCACAGGCATACATACAGCGGGCAATCGGACCATAATAAATAGGACCAAATATTGCTAGAAAAAATAACGAAATATATAGGTTTTTGTGTGTACCGTAGGTTCCTACTTAATATGGTCCCCCGTAATACTGCACTGAAGATACCATCAATACTACTCATGTCCCGAAACAGAAGCACCGTTTTTACATTAACCCCTTCAGGACCGCAGTCCCGTTTTGGGGCCAAACCACTTGAAATTTGAGTAGTTTGTCCCCCAAACGGGACTGAGGTTCAAAAAAAGATTTGAATAAAAACGGCCCCTGTATTTGGAGGCTGGGAGGTAATACACGCGTACGAGTGCTTAGAGACAAGCATGAACGCGTGCCACCGTGACAGCACCCATTTTTTTTTTCTGAGGCTTTCACGATGGAGGAGCCCTACGCCTCAATACCTGCAGTAAAACCGACTTCAACGACGGCATCTTGACCCTTTTAGGACCGCAGTCCCGTTTTGGGGACAAACTTACTTGAAGTTTGGGTAGTTTGTCCTCAAAACGGGACTGCGGTTCTAAAGGGGTTAATTAATCTTCTCGGGGAGACCTTATACTTCCGGGAAGAAAAAATTGTCGGGTAAAAACTGACGGCTACGGCAACCATTGAGGCCACTGCGTCATTGAGGGACTACACGAAAATCGTTGTCCAACCAAGAGATGCAGCGGAATAAGTCGTTCGGCAAGGGGGCAACACGATCCCACCCGTACTATCTGCTGGGCGGTCACGCTGCCCCTATAGACAATGGTTGACAACACCAAAGTTACCAACCATTGTTTTGGGTCGATTATCTCGGTCGTCTCAAGAGGGTTGTAGACCTTTTAGGACCGCAGTCCCGTTTGGGGGACAAACTACTTGGAGTTTGACTGTTGTGTCCTCGAAAACGGGACTGCGGTTCTAAAAGGGCTAAGCTAAGCCCAATCCGCAACGAATACCAGGGGATAAAGTATGTATACATAATGGATCGTATGGTCAGATGACGCTGGGTCCCCAAAACAATCGGGCACCCTGTTTCGTGATAGTTAGTTTATCAATCGGGGAAACTACGTCTGTGAAAAAAAGATAGAATGTAGTGTAGGGTGGGCTGCTCAATAGTGCACGCCGTGCTATGGCTGGCGCGCTGTCATCCGACTGACAAGCGAAAAAATCCGCCTCACAGCGTTTCTTAACAAGGCGCAGCTCACGCTTCACGCGGTCCGCCGAAGACGTCTCACGTTTCGCTTCGCGCTTGGTGCGAGCAAGCAATGTCTGCACCTGGTCGGTGGAACCCCCGACGTGCTCCGTCCCGGCATTATTGTGGGGATGCGAGGGGTCTAGGGTCATACGACTACGGCCATATATGATCATGAGTACACCACGCCCTATGGATGGATGGATGGATGGATGGATGGATGGACGGATGGATGGATGGACGGATGGATGGATGGATGGATGGATGGATGGATGGACGGATGGACGGATGGATGGATGGATGGATGGACGGATGGATGGACGGGTCGGGGCTGACTAATGGAGTGCTGGTGGGCTGATTGACGGATGATGACTCAAGACGATGAACGTCTGACGTTTGCTTGAAAAATACACGTACGACATTAAAAAAAAAAAAACACACACACACACACACACAACTCAGGCGTGAGATCGAAATTGTCTTTCGAAACTCATCTGTAGCAAGCTGCGTATGTATGGGTGTGCAACGGCAGTACGGGTAGGTTCGTACTGTCTGCGTGCGTTGTCTTGGGAACATGAAACCGTCATTTCTACCTAACGATGGCGACGGAATGACGGACGGCATGTGCACCCATCTGCCGACACGCTTCAACCTCGGTGGAGACGGATGCTGCTGTGAATACATATCTGGCACTTGGCAAACTATGCGGTGACACACAATAACACCTGGTGCGTATGAGACAGAGAGACCCAACCCATCGCAAAATACTCGTAGATGTACGCAAACGAAACGTCAACGTGTCGGGCGGGAAAGAGCACAACCAACGCTAGCCGAACAAGGTTAAAACTAATAAAGAACACACACACATACACAGAGCAGCGGAGCAAAGACGAGGCATGTTGAAATGACATATGATACAGAATACCAGCATAAATAGTAGAATGGCGCAATGATGCACCTGAAGGTACGTGCGCGGATAATGGGCGATGGATGGGTGGGTGTATGGGTGGTGCCGGGTAGACAAAAAAAAGAGTGACTACCAACAGGAACATTTCTACGAAATGAATACCAACAACGGTCCCCGTTTTGTTGCACCAGAGACCGACCGCGTACCCACGACCGACGGAAAACTGTCCGAGAAATATGCCTGACAATACCATCGGAGCATTGTAGTAGTAGGTACGTGCGGTCCAAAGAAAATATGTTTGTGGTGGATCTTGGACGACTGACAGTCAAGACCCGCGATGTACGACAGGAAAGAGCTGGAGCACAAAAACAGATGTGTTGGGCGCTACTTTTGGGCGGTGGCGAAAAAACGAAAAAACAAACCCGGGAAGGCGGCAGGTTAATCTACCGCCGAAAACCATACCCCCCAAGGCCCAAGACTCTCTCCCCGAAATGCAGGAGGGGGCTGAAACGGCTTTTTTCGTGACGAACGTCCGTCCCATTGATCGAGGCTGGCTTTGGGCCACCCGTTTTTTCATTTTTTTGAAAATATTTTTTGGAAGAAACGCCACCAAAACACGGCGCGGAGCCGCCCGACCTCCCGCCCGCCCGCCCGCCCGCCCCTACCGACCCCGAGCCCTCCAAAGTTCAAAGGGTTGGAGGAACGGGTTAGGGCTGCTAGGCGTCGGATTGGTCTGTGCCGACGTGCCAAGATTGAAATTGACCACACAGGCAGACGCCCATCACCAAAATGCCGTTGCACCCCCGTTCTGCAAATAGACCTTCGAGACCCACAACATCAGGGGTGAGAGTTGCACGGGCTTCCCGACTGTTAACAGTTACTCCAGGCGACCCACTGATTTTAGTATACTATTGATAGCCAGCTGGCGGTATTTGGTTTAATTTTGCCCAAAGAGAAAACGAAAACGTAGACGCCAACGGCCTTCGGCACTGCCCTCGGCGGTACCCCGTCGACGGCGACGGGTTTCGATGCGCCATGGGTTGCGTTGCAGTGGACTTCTGAGCTCTCTCCCTCCCCCTCTCTGAGCGGGTGGTCTCACGGGGAAATGCACACCCCGTGGTGGCAACTAACCCTTCCATACACAAAGAAACCCAAACAGTCAAGAGAGCTGGCACCGCTGCAACTGACTAAAATAACTTGACAACAAATAGCTGCCGGCAAAATAATCGGTGGCGACTTCTAGGATGAGGCAGCCAACTCGTAGCTCTGAAAAACGCAGCGAAATGAAACAGGACGAGACAAAAAAAAGTGAACGCGTCACGTTTTTCACCCTGGGGGGGGGTATGGCCTCATGACTTGGTACCGCGGGGGGTCATAGTAAATAGGACCTATGCTACACACGAAGAACTATATGTTTACCATACTTTAATAGCAATATTTGGTCCTGTTTACTATGGTCCCTCGGGACAGTACATGGTGTGAAGCTACGGCAGAGTTTACAGCTGTCAAACAGTACTTACATACAACAACAAAAAACACCAGCAGTTAGATCGAGCCAAATTTGCAAGCCGTGTCTGACACTTTGAAAACGGCTCAGGTGTGTGGGAGGATGACAGAAGACGGGAAAATAAAGGAAACATCGAAAAAAAAACGGAAATCAGTCCAGGGTGTCATGTCTTCTCAGGTTTCAACAAACTACAGCAGTATTACAATTCATGAACTCAAAAATCGGCGGGTATGAGATGAGGAGGCCAAGTATGATCAGTTGCAGCCAACAGCGCAACGACGTACTATTAGTAACAGTATGTACATACTGACGTACTTGGAAATTGGGTACGTATTAATCCTGTGCATAAATCCCCGGTGGCTTGGTAGGTGGTCCGCGTGCCTATCAAGATCAATTTCGTGGGTTCAAGTCTCACCGAGTGCATGCTCGTACGGGCTTTTTCTTGTATAGAAAATTGATTAGCGGAAAGCGCGAGAGCATGAGTTAGCTACTTCGATGAAAAATCGACGAGCAGTGGGAATGTTGAACCCTATGCGCGACAAAAAATAAAGGCACGTACCGGGGGGGAGAAGGGACGACACCTGTGACCACGGCTTGTCCAGAAGATCGCCGAGAGTAAAACCTCCTACGAGTTAGGTTGGAAAGTAAAAAGTGATGATTAAAAAAAAAAAAAAATGTACACGTATGAAAAGGGGCGCAATGTTGGGCCCCGGCCGGGCTCCGTGGCACATGCTCTGGGCGTTCACAGTCGCGTAAGCTGGGTCTTTTTCATGGGATTGCGTTCCGCGACGCCGAGCCACCCAAGAGTACGGAAAACCCAACAATTTCAGCTGTGCGCTCTGCGGCTGCTGTATCACACCGTCTTTTCAGCTCTCAAGCTCTCTACTTTGCGGCAGCCGCGGTACAACAGCAGTCGCACGCGAAGCTCTTCCCATTACGTCACGGCCACAGACGGAGCTTCTGTGTGTGCGCGTGTGTGTGGCATGATTCCTGCCGTCCTAGAAAATAGGGACGAACAAACATTCTCAACAAGCTGTGAAATTATTGGGGGAGGACAACAGACAACCACCACGCCGCCACAGTACACACGACGACGGCAGTAGCGGTACCACGACAAAACGACAGCAGCAGCAGCAGCAGCAGCAGCAGCACAACACCAGGGGTATAACAGCACCCGCGCTTCACGCTCCGGCGTTCGTGGCAGCCACGGCGGTGCTCTTGTGCTTGCGTGTGTGCAGTGTTCACCAGGAGATGCGATTCGTGGCTACATTTACACGCCCAACTCTAAAAAGCAACTTCACGTCGTCGAACCTCATCCTGCCATCAGACAAGTAGGAGCGCCTGATGATTATGATCTCCCGTTTCAACTGGCGACATCCCCGGGATGCTAAGTCAACCACACCCCAAAGGGGTAGCCTGCACAGATGCTCCAAGTACCTGGGCGTAAAGTAGAGCAGCTTCGAGAGGACATGTTGCAGGTACACTTCGTCGTACTCGCAGTATTTCGGGCCAGTGCACCGTAGATACTGCGAGTACTTGGCAGTATTTCGAGGTTCAGTATATACTGCGGCTGTTTCCGGACTAGCAGTACTTCGGGGTGCGGCACTGCGGGTACTCTCTGCACTCTAAAGCATTTCAGGGTTCTGTACTGCGGGTACTGCAAGTACTGGCAGTATTTCGTCCGTCGGTGCTGCTCGTACTGCGAGCGAGTACTAAAAAGCTCTCAATATGCACAGCAGTATACTGGTACTCGGAGTAGTATGAAGTAAACTTTCGACCACCTGTGCACCGTTGCGACAACTGCATCGCCATTTTTAGGCAGATAACACTCACAGATGGTCCCACGAGTGGGCGTTGGAGCAAAACACTTGCGGGGGGGGGCAACTGGAGTACTTAAGAGTACTCGCAGTATTTCGGGGGTAAAAAACAGCGACTACACCCAGTGTTTTGGGTTCAATACTCTGGATACTCCCGAGTACTGCAGGTACTTCGGATGTTCGTACTGCGGGTACTGCTTGTACTCGGGGTTCTGTACTGGTCATACCCCCAGCATGTACTCGCAACATTTGGGCCCTCAGCACCGCTCATACTCCCAGTGCAGTACTCGCAGTATTCAGGCCGGCAGTACTGCACTACTCTCAGTTTTCGGAACGAGGAAGGTGCTCGATAGTGCCGAGTATATTCGGAGTATGCTGGTATGAAAACTATGGGGATGCCCGGATCATCTGTGGAACCTTGCAACTTTCAAGCATTCCAGTAGAACATTCGAACACACCAGCAGAAAGATACGAATATGCGGACACCGATACGACGATAACACATACATCCCAGGTGGAACCGACTGGAAGGGAGCAACATGTCGGGAGAAATGTCCATGAAAGGCAAAACATGTGCTGTCAAGGGTGTAGGGCCGAAGTGTTCCACACTAAAACCTAGAAGTTTGGTGTCAGTCACGGCATGTCAAGGCAAAGCTGCTGTCTGTGAAGGGTTGAAAGTCCTGTCTCCCGACATCTTTGGAAGGGAGTAGCAACGAGAGCACGAGCAAAGGAGCGGGCGGATTGGGCTAAGGCGATGAGGCGGCCATGAAGAGCGGCAGCAGGACGGCGCACGGAGACCCATGACCGGGTCGCACACCATCACGAGAGAAGCAGTCATAGTTTTTTTTTCCTGGTTTCGTTTTTCACGAGGCAGTATATACTTGTTATTAACGTCGCTGGTCTTTGTAGTCTAACGAGTTGTATACCCTTCGTGGGGAATACCCCCCGCAATCACCAGAGACGTGGTATCATAGCTGTGCCGCACCTTTTGTGGCAGACAGTCCAGGAAGAGATGGCGATTATTGATGTCCGTTATTACGGGGCACCACAGGACCTACGGTACAAACAAAGACCTAATTATTTCGCTCTTTTAATTTCAATATTTGGTCCTATTTACTATGGTCCCCCGTACTAGCAAGGTTCGAGAGCTTCTTTTTCACTGTATATCCGCGAGTCTTCACCCTGACAGCACTCCAGACAGCAGCCGCCGCAGTCAGCAGCCACAAGTTGGTTAGTGGTGGGAACGGGGGAACTCTACCTTGTAGTTGACAGGATGTACCCGCGGCCATGTTGCTCGTAGTTCGGTTTGCACATTGATTCTATCTTGTGTGCGCTTTCTTCGTCTCGTGTATTTTTAGGCAGCCGAATTTCGTTTTTTTATGTTTTTTTCGGATCTTCCTAGGGTTCCAGCACCTTTGTGTGAACACGGACTCCCTTTCGTTGTAGAGTTAATGTGAGAACAACAACATACGTACCTGCCTGCTGTACAAAAAAGTTTCCGGCATTGTAAACGCGCCGCCGTTTGAATGGACCTTAAACAAAAGAAGAGCGGCAGCAGCATCGCACAACCGTACTGCAGCTCAAGCAGCAGCATATCCCGCGTGTGCCGCTCGTCGCTGCACGCAATTCTGTTGTGCGTACGTACTGTCGCTGTATATAATTCTATACTCGTGGTATACTCTGCTGATTGTGCGTATAGAATGTGTTGCTACGGAGTACTGCTACCTGTGGCCAGCAGAATGACTATTAATACCGTACGCGTACGTATAATATTTAAATTAGGAACTGCACTCCTGTACTGCTGCCATAAAATGGCGATTACCTGGTACCTTTTGTACACTCCATACTGCTGTGTATCGTCTTGCGCTGGTACAGCAGTATGAATGGTTCTCCCACCGCTGCCCGCTACGAGTAATGAAGAGGCCGAGTTCGGCTTGTGTATCATTTCATAGTCACGTGCATAGAGCACTAAAAAACAAATAGATATATCGTGTGCTTTGGGGAAGGCGGGGGGGGGGGCGGGGGGCATGTACCGCACGGTTCGGTTCGTCGCGCGTTGCGTGAGGGCTTCAGAGTGCTTGTGGGCGTAATCGCCCATGGCAGTCCCTCCTTCGAGTGAATACTTTCGCAACACCAGTACAGCCGGCGGCGACTTAGAGGACGGAGGTTCCGTAAGCTACAGCAGTCCGTACTACGTACATGTATACATGCTCTACCATTAATACAATGTATGCATGTGCTTTACGAGCGACTACTCTAGAGAGCAGTTAATAGCAAATAGCACCGCAGAAGCGGTGGATTGTGGCAGAGAACGAATGACATCACGACATAACACGAAAAAACACGGCCTGGGCGTGGGGAAAGACCCACCCTTGTAGTCTGACGCGCTCGCTACCTTGTCTAAACTGACCAGGACTAGCCAGCAACCTCGTCTGGCCCTCTAGTCCTATAAAAAGTTGACAGGAGGAGCTTGGCTGTGCATTGTCGCAGGCACTGCTCTGTGTAGCTTGGCTGTATACCTACAGCTGGGCTGGCTATCTCACGATCGATGTGTGGTGCGATCTCCAACAGACTCTGTGCAAGAAAGGATGCTCACACAACGCATATTCGAGTGTTTCTCTCTCTCTACAAGCAAAAGCAGTAGCACTACACGCTGAGGTGACAAATCAAGCTCTGCCCACCCGCTCCCTCTTTGCTGCTAGCTCACCTTCGCCTCCTTCGCTGGTGAAGCCTGCTGGGCGTGCCTCGCCGCGTCTCCACCTCTTTCGTCGACGGCCATATATGTGCCTTGGTTACGAAAAACGTCACGGACTGGACTGTTGGGATACTGCACCGCGAGGTGGGCACAGTAGTCGGTATTTCCCACCGGGAGATGTTTTGCAATACACAGGCACAGTAGAGGAGTATTTCCGCAAGCAGCCGACCAGTCTCGAACCAGGCAAGCAGATGGCGCAAGCAGAAGGTGGATCTACGTTCCGCCTTCGGCTGTTATCGGTCACCACCCAAACCCACGTGTCCCCTATATCGGAACGCCTTTTCACAAAGTGGAAACCCATAATTCGAGTTTCGGTGTTTCGAAAGCCGAAGCTCGCAGTGCCAATAAGAGGGACGCCCGAGACTCGCGAAACACCAGATTGACATTAAAGCCATGGGACGTCGCCCGGCGGGCTCCAGAACAAAATCGAGGGGTACTGGCCCTGGAGTGGATGATGCAGCAGAAAACGGGGGGAACGCTGAGTCGGCCGTAGCCTCGGCAGACTCCAACCCTAGCAGCTCAGCCGCAGCTTCGAACGGCAGCAAACAGGACCAACTTAACAGCGGTAGCAGCATCAGTAGCAGCAACACCTCTGGCGGCACTGAGGAAGCCGCAAAGAAAAATCCGCTGATGGGCCTGCTCCACTACGGATCGGATTCAGAGGATGAGGAGGGTAATGAGGATGCGGAGGGTGCCTCGTCGTCTTCAATGATCGAAAAACCAGCGGTGGCGGCTGGAGCCGCAGCAACAGAACCAGCGACAGCAGCAGCAGCAGCAGCAGCAGCAGCAGCAACAACAGCGGCCGCAGCTACAGAAGCTACAGCAGCAGCAACAGCAGAAGCAGCTACCGTTGGCGAGGAGAAGGGCACGCCGTTCTTAAACGATGAGCCTGCTGCTGGAAGATCGCCCCGGGCTACGGTAACCGCAGCAGCCTCTGCCACCGCCGCCGCGGCCGCGGCCGCCGCCGATCCTGCCGAGACCCATCTGCCCGTTGGCTGGCAGCAGTGCATGGACCAGGCGGGTCTGGTCTACTTCTGGAACACGGGGACTGGCGAAACTACATGGGATCCACCAGGGTCTGCCCGCTTGAGACGTACACCCACAGCATCTGCGACAGCGGCGGCTGGGGAGGTTGCTGGCGAATCTTCTGCTGCTGATGCTGCTGCTGCTGCTGCTGCTGCTGCTGCTGCTCCTGCTGGTGATGCTGGCGATGCATCAGCGCCCGCGGAGGAGACAGCCGCAGCCGGCGCAGCATCAGCAGTAGCAGCAGCGGCTGCCGGAGAGGTGCAGGCGGCGAGCGATGCCACGAGCGACACCGCCAGCGAGCCCGATGATAACGACGACGACGACGATGGTGACTACGACGCCGGCAATCGCGCCCAAGATGAGGAGGAAGAGCTGGTGGATGGGGACGACACGGCGGCGGCGGCAGCAGCAGCTGCCCCGGGCAACTCTACCGCGGCGGTTTCAACTACTACTGAGATGGACGTCGATGCGGACGCCGACGCCGACGACCTTAACGCAGTAAACCCTTCCATACACAGCCGAGACAGCGACGGCGCGCGGGATGGAGCATGCGGCAAGAGGGGGGAGGACGAGACGACTGAACCGCACGGACGCCAAACGTGCGACGACAACCTTGCCCGAGGAAAGGGTGCGGTACCTTCGGGAAACTCGGAAAACACGGACATCTCGGAGAAGTCAGAGGACCCCAAGAACTCGAAGAAAACGGAGATACCGGAGGGGTCGGATAAGCTGGAGGAACAGGAGGAGCCGGAGGAGGAACGCACCCAAAGCGTTACCGTTTCGTCCCCCCCGGCCGGGCCTGAGTTGGAAGGCGTTGACGACCTGCTCGCCGGCATCGAAGCGGAGCTTCTGTCTTTCGCTGGTGCTGATGCCGGCGTCGTTGCCGGTGGCAGTGATGGCGAACATGGCTGTGCGGAAGAGACGGACACGTTAACGGTGGAGGCGGCGGCGGAGGCGGTGAGCAAAGAAGACTTTTCCGCCCTGCAGCTGACAGCGCCGGGGCTCGATGTACGCGCACGGGAGGCTCACGCGGAGCTCGTCAACCGGTTGGCGAATGCAACTGAGGCGGGTGAGGGAGGAGCGGGCGGAGGAGGCGCAGGGGGTGGAGGGGGTCGGGAGCTTGATCGCCACGGTGGTGGGGCTACGATAAGGCTGGCTTGGGAGCTAGGCGCGGTCCTACGCTCTCGGCTGTCGGACTGGAAAGAGGGTGAGGATGCGGCAACCGCGTGCGCGCGAGGGGGGGGGTACTCAATATCATACATGACCCTCGCATCCCTACAATGCCGGGACGGAGCACGTCGGGTTTTCACCGACCAGGCAGGCATTGCTTACACCAAGCGCGAAGCGCCGTGAAGTGTTGAGCGAGTCGCATGAAGGGTGGGCTGCATCCTACTAAGAACCGCTTGCGAAGCGGACTTGCATATGGATGACAGCGTCTATGTTTTTTATTTTATTTTCTGGTGCGGCTAGTTCCCAAAACAGCAGTGGATTTACTATGTACCTGCCTCGCTGGTGCCTTACCATAAGCATGTGATACGATCATCCCCGTTGTGCGGAGCTGAGGTTCTCCCCCCACAAAAATGGTCTAGTTCGACCCCCAGCCTTGGTGACCGCAAAAAAAACGGTACCCTGGTTGTCTAGCTCACGCAGTGAGAGGCGTGTTTTACAGCGTCGTCGCCAACCGAGTCGCATGAACGGTGAGCTCCATCCTACAAAGCACCGCTTGTGAGGTGGACTTGGATGTAAATGACAGCTGCACTGACTTAATTTAGTTTCCGGTGTGGCGCCTTCCAGAGACAGCAACGAGAGTACTTTGTAACTGCCTCTTGGGTGCCTTACCATAAACACGACTTGATACGTGATACGATCACTCCCCTTGTGCAGAGTAAAGGTTCCCCACCCCGCACAAATGATCCAACTCGACGACTAGCTGTGACCGACCGCCAAGAACATATACATATTTAAAGAAAAACGGTACCCTGGTTGTCTAGCTCATCTAGCGAGTGGCATGCTTTACAGTGTCGTTGCCAACCGACGCGAGGGGGGGGGGGGACTAGCGATGTTTGTGTTATTTTGCTCCTGTTTTCGGCTGTACTGACTATGGTACAATTGTACTTCTTTCCACCTGAGGTTGTGAACGGTGTAACGTTTCGTCGAAAATGGTCACCTTCTGCTCGATTTCCCACGATGATACACATAGCAGTGATGCGAAGTACCCAGCAGACAGCAGCCGGGTTTGCTTGTAAAAGTATACCAGGTATCGTCCAGACGCTTGCTGCAGTGGTCCTATTGCTGGCGTGCCAGGTATGCACACCACGGCAGTGGCACTTACGGTACCCTTACAAACGTCCCCCCTCTCCCTGTGGCCGAACTTGCCTCTAGCTGCGACCTTCCCCTCGTTGCCGCGTTGCTCATCAGAGCACCCGCCAGCTTTCAGACCTTTTTTACCTCTTTCGAGCAAAGCGGGTTTCCTGAAATACACGGTCGCCTAAAAAAAAGGGGCCACTTTTGAGCTAGGTGAATGAACCCAGAGACCCCCATAGAAAAGGTGGAGCTGGAGGTCTGCTCCGTCCGGCCGAGAATCTTTTTTGTCCCTTTCACGAAGCGCACACATTTTTCACGAAAGTTGCAAGTATTCACCGGCGTGAGATCCTAGCGAATGTTCACCTCTTTTTTTTTTTTTTGCGCTAATCGCCCACATGCTGAAAATCGTATCCTTCGATGGCGGCTTGTGCACCTCTTATGTAGGCGGCCTCGACGGCACTTTCCTGGTGCTCAAGCTGGAGAAAATGGTGGCGCAAGCCCGGTCTTCCCTGCCCCCCCCCCCATCGGGGGGGATCACCACCCCTCCGTCCGCTCAAACAAGAACGAATATATCATCGCAAGCTTTGCCCAAGGCGGCCGACCCGCCCGTTGTGGACGATGGCGAATATACCGCTGCCGCCTCCGCGGCTACCACCTCTCCTGTGAACGGCGGTATGGCTGGGGTAACGGCGGCGACGGACGCCAAGTCCGCTTCTGGTGGGTCGAAGATGAGGCTTCGCGATCGCGGAGGCGCTATCAACGCCGGCGCGGCGTCGGCCTTGGAGACGTCGGAAACCGAAGCAGAGTCCCCAGAGACCGTCAGCAGCGGCGGTGGCAGCGGCAGCAGTGGAAGAGACGAGGAGGCCAAGTTTACCGCAGTCGACGGTACGGACGAGACAGTGGTGTCGGATGATGCCAGCACCGAAGCGCTGCGGGCGGAGCGAACCGCCCAGAAGCTCAAGTGGGCGGATGAGGTCTCCGCGGCGGCGTCTGCCGCCGTAGCCGCCGCCGCTGCCGCCCGCTCGCAAGCGAGGGAGAGCCAGGCCGAGGACCAGTCCGGGGACCGGGCTGAGGGCCAAGCGAAGGTGGAGGTGGAGACCGGGGCGGAGTCGAGGCCCACGAAAGGTTCTGGATCGCGGCGACAAGGCGGCAAGGATGCTCGACGGCAAAAAGGAAAATCACAGGTGGCGGCAACTGGGGCGCATGAGGGGGACGAGGACGAGGAGGAAGAGGGGGAGCTAGAGGAGGGGGAGCTAGAGGAGGAAACCGAAAAAAAGGACGAGGGGGGGCAGGAGGGAGAGGAGGAGGAAGATGGAGAAGAAAAGGGGCTTTCCGGAACGAAAAAGGTCGGCGACGTTGTTCCGTCGAAGGTCGCGGCTGTCGCTGGCGCCGCTGGTGCGACCGTGGGAGGCGCGATCGACTTAGGGGGTGTCGGAGACGACGATGACGACGAAGAGGAAGACGCCCAGAAGATTGCCTCGGAAGTTTCGGCATCGACTGGGAAGGCCTCGGCTGGGCGAGGATCGGACGGCAACGACATGGGCATCGTGATTGCGCGAGATGACGCTGTGCCCAGGTTAGCCTGTCGGGTCTAAGCGTTTACCTGGTAGTGTATGGTATTTTTGTAGTCGGACGCTGGCCCCTCTCCACAGGGGGCTTCCCGCTGTTTTGGCGCTTGTTTTGAAGGGCGGAGCAGCCGCGGTGAATGCGCTCGCCATGGTCCCTGCCCCCCCAGGCCCTGGCATTGCACCGGTCATGCTACAGCAGTATTCTGAATGCGCTCGCCATGGTCCCTGCCCCCCCAGGTCCTGGCATTGCACCGGTCATGCTACAGCAGTATTCTGAATTTTCGTTCGGCGTTTGCGGCATCACGTGAAACGCACGGGTGCTTATAGTCGAAGTGCGTCTCAGAGAGCTTGCGTTGTTTCGCCTTGATGTTGTTACCGGTACTGACGACCCCCCCACCCCCCCTCGAGAGGGATGCCTGGTCAATGGTCAAATAACTAAGGCAAGCAACAAATAAGCCCCCCCCCCCTTCCCCCGTCACCGGCGCCTTTCGTAACGTTTGCACTTCTCGCTCTCCCTTCGTGTTCCAGTGGGTGGGAGGCTGTATGGGATGACACCCACGGCGCTTTCTACTACGTTGACCTCAGCACGAACGAGACGACGTGGGTTCTTCCGAACCCCCCCGCGGCGGCCTCCGCCGAAACGAAACCAACTGAGCCGTCGGCTTCGGACGGCGGCGACCCCGCCGCGGTGAGCGATTCGAAAGTGACCGAGAAAGGCGCAGTTAACGCGAGGGGCGACGGGGCCAAAACGCGCAAGCGATCGCGGCGGCGGGACCCGTCGAGGGAACGGGGCGCCACGTCGGACGGGGCATCCTCCTCCTCCGCCGCCGGAAATCGGGCTAGAGATACGGAGGCCACCCTGGAGGCGGGAGGGGGCAAAGAGGAGCGGGACGCCCTTGCCGCTGCGGCCTCCGCGAAGGAGAAGAAAACAGCGGCGGGGGCAGGGGCAGGGGCAGGGACAGGGACAGGGGCGGCAGCTGCCGCGCCCCGAGGAAAAGCGAAACGAGAAAAGGACCCCCTGCCGAGGTAGGAGCGATTCTTCTTTTTCTTTTTCTTTTTTCTTCGAAAGGGACGCTCGTTACGATGGGGGTCGTCCTTTTTTGTTTTGTTGCCGAAGCGTTTCTGACTGACGGGGCGGGGCTCCTGAGCGGAGGAGCTATCCAATAATATGATGCGTGTGTCTACCCAAGCCATGGGGTCATTGGTCGGGTTATGCCTGAATGTTTTTCCCTCGAACATCGTTTTTTTTTTTCGGGGAAGCAGAGGGTTTGTTTGAGTGAAGAAAATTTGTCCTCAACCCTCCGAGTACTGCACTGTACATGTACCTAAATTTGAGGCTAATTCCACGAGTTTTGTACCCACATTGGAAAGTGCAGTTCTGAACGGGTTGAGACGAGGAGCCTCAGGAAATCAAGGCTACTTCTCCTGTAACCCCCCCTGTCTGGAGGCGTTGTGGTTGCAGTTGCGGTTTAGTTGTTCCGTCTCCGTTTTCCTGCGGCGTTTTTTCTGGGCTCGCTTGCTTCGCTCGCCTTTATTATATACCATATCGGTGTGCGTGCACCCTTCGGAGCACGTTCTTCCGCTGAAAATGGTGTTCCTCTTTATCGCTTGGCGGAGTGCACGTGGTTTCGCTTTTTTCGCTTTAGTTTTGCTGTCGGTGCTTCGCGCAGCACACGCGTCCCTCTCCCCTGCTATCGTCACCGTTTCGCGAAGGGGGTTTGGCGTCAGGGTCAGGGTGCCGGGATCATGCAATACTCAGCGCGGGCACGCGTGCAGGCAGGGACATGCAGGCGGGCGATGGGATGGGCCTTTTGTGGAGATGGAAAGAGATCGTCAAGATGTATATGGGACGCGTGATTCGAATCACGCGGAGACCCCAGGCGGACGTTCGCCCGCCTAGCCGGTGCCACCCACACCCGAGCGTGCCGTGCTAGGCGTGCCGCGCCGAACGGTCATTGGCCAACGGATTGCCGCGCTCAAGATGCAACCCACCAGGTTAACCCTTCCGGGACTGCAGTCGCGTTCCGAGGTTAATTGACTTGAAAGCAGATGACTGGTTTTGCCCCCGAAACAGGACTGCAGTTCGAGAAGGGTTAAGACCTTTGCCTGGGTTCTGTGGATGTGGACCTGCCCGTCCCCGCTTTTAGCCGCTCGGGTGAATGTCTCGCCCCCTCGTGTCTCGTTTTCGAACGGCGGCTGTGTCTGGCGGCACGCGCGCTACACACAGCCGTGGATTGTGGTTTTGTCACTTTTTTCTTCTTTTTCGGAAGGGCCGGAGGGCATAGGCGTTGGGTACGCCCCCCCCCGCGTCCTTGTGTGGCGTCCCATCGACAGGCCACCGGTTCTCGTCTACTGGGAGCCGGAGAGAGCCGGGGCGGACCGTTTCTCGCCGACAGCCTGACCCTCCCTTGCCGTTCCTCAATCACCCCCCCCCCCCCCCTCACATCTCCAGAAGAGCGCGCGCTTGCGTGGGAGCGCCTTCCCTATTCCCTGGATCGAGAGCAGGTGAGTGGACTCGAAACTTAACGCCATAAGGACGTAGTGAGCGCTCAGCGCTACCGCCGGAACGGACACCGTAGCACCGCTATCGCTGACTTTGGTCTTCTGCCCCCCCCCCCCCCCCCTCCGTACCGCCGCCGCCCCTACTACCCCCTCTCCTTTTTTTTCTCTCTCTCTCGTTCGGCTTCTCCCCTCGCCCAACGTCGTCGTGTATCCCACTGATTGGTTCGGGAACGTCCGGTGCCCCCCGGCCTCGGCGTTCAATGCCTAGCAGCCCGTGGGTGGCCATTTTCGACGAAACTCAGCAAGCCAACTACTACCACAACACTGAGACCGACGAAACTTCTTGGGAGCGCCCACCAACTCCTGCCGTTCGCGCTCCCGCGGCCGCGGACGGCGATACCGCCGCCGTGCCCGCGGCGGGCTCCGACGCGCCACGGCTGCTCCTTCCCGCATCCAAGAAAGACAGGGAATCCGCTTCTCCGGTCAGGGCGGATCTCGTCATCGTCGACGGTGGCGGCGGCGCCAAATCTTCGGCAGAAGAGGTTGCCACGTCCCCCGCCGCCTCTACCAGAAAAGCCTCCACCTCTAAACGGCGCAGCTCCTCTCCCCCGGCGGAAGCGGCGGCGGGGGCGGGGACCGTCGTCGCCGCCGCGGCCACCGCGAGCGCGAGCGCCGCCCCCACCAATGTGGACACGGAGGCCCCGGCACCTGCTTCTACTACGCCTAACTCGGCGGAAGACTTGCGCCCGTCGACGCTGGTCTGGTGGTCCGACGCTGGCGACGTTTGGAGTGGCGTAGCGCTGTCGGGCCTTCTGGCCGGCTACGGCCCCCGCCGATATCGCAACCTCGGCGGTGGATACTACATGATGACGATGGGGCTGGGCCCGGAGTGGGTGGAGACCGCGGCGGCCGCGCTGGGCCAGGGCGTCGCCGATCCCGTCGCGGCGGCGCGGGTGGACTGGGTGTGCTGCACCGCCTCCGCGCCCGGCTATGGGCTGTTCCTGCGGTTCGCGGGGGAGGACGACGAGCAGAAGTTGTTCGACGTGCCGGGCGAATCCTTCGACGACCCCCCGCCGGACCCGGCTATCGCGGCGGCGGCGGAAGCTGCTGCCGCCGCCGAAGCCGCTGCGGTTGCCGCTCGGAACGCGGCCCTGGCGGAAGCAGAGGCGGCGGCGGAGAACGCCGAAGCGGATGCCGCCGCGGCGGCGGCGGTGGCGGCGACTGAAGAAGCCGAGGCGGCGGGTAGCGAGGCCGCGGCGGCTGCAGAAGTGGCGGCGGCGGCAGCGGCGGCGGCAGCAGCGGCGGCGGTAGTGGCACCCACCGTGCCGACGCCGTCGACGAAGAAGCGGAAGGGAAGCAAGCGGTCAGGATCCGGGTCGTCGTCCGGCGGCGGCTCGATAGGGAAGAAGCGCAAGGGCGCGGCGAGCTTGATCGACAAGTGGAAGGCGGTGGCGTCCACGGCAGGGGAAGAGACGGAGAAGGAGGCGGAGAAGCAGGAGAAGATGGACCGGTGGAAAGCGCGGGCGGCTATCCTGGACCCGGACAACCCGAACTTTACGCCCCTCGGCCGGAAGAGAAGATGACAAGATCCGCACCCTTGGTCACGCCAGATGTCACAAGAGTATAGCGAACAAATCGGAGGGGTTTCAGGAGGATGTATTCGGTGTGCGGACCATGCGTACTGTACGGTATGGGGAGCACTGTCAGGGCCTTGGTTCTGCGGCTCAGGGGCCCTCTCGCGATAATAGTGACTATGTACCCTATTTCTTGGCAAGACTTTCGCTTCTTGCACCTTTCGATTTCGCGGTGTGCACCGCCATGGGAAATGCTTTGACAATCCGTTTTTCAGTGAGATGCATGGGGCCGCTCGCGCTGCCATGGTTACCTGTAACTGTTAGTGAAGGCGGCACTAGCCTCCCTTCATCGTAGCCTTGGCCTTGCGGCAGCCGTGTTTTTGTAACCCTGTTTTGCGTATATAGCTCACGGGTGACGGCGGCCCGTTCTGGCGTGGTTTTACGTTGCTCCACAAGAGCTGTTCCGGTTTTGCCCGACGTGGACCAGGTCGGACAAAGAGTGGGAGCCGGCTTGTTGGTCGATGGTCGAGGGCATATATCGTATACCAGGTTTTTGGCTTTGTAGGAATTACAAGAACCGATGTCTCGAAGGACCATGCGCGGGCTCAAGGAAGGGCGGGGGGGCGGGGCGGACGCTGCTATATCGGCGTCTTGCCATCACGAGCAGTAACTTCTTGTTTTTTCTTTTCTCTGATGGTGGTAGTGGTGGTGGTGACTTCAGTTCTCGTTGAAAGTCATCGTGCTAGTCTTGAAGAATACCGGTATACGAGTACCAGTATCACCTCTAATTAATGTTGTATGCATCCACATCGTACCGGGTATATACCCCAAACATACCTATTGGATCGAGCCCCAGCTCGGCGGAGTGTTGCTGATTTGTCGTCCTTGTGTCGCATTCAATTTGTCATCATGCTGGCATCGTGAGTCTGCCATAGTAGCAACAAAAAATAACGTCGACAGCTGGTAAGTCATATTCGCCGAAGGGGACAGGGCACTGCCAACACTGCTGGCGTTTTCTTACGCCCGGCCCTGGCCCGGACAACAGGCAGACAGGTGGCGGTTCCAAGATTCGGACTCGTTGTATGTTTTCGCCTTTGTACAACTCTCGTTGTATGACATTAATGCACTCCAGCAATAAAATTAAAATTTGGTACTACGTGTACAATTGTTGTTGTTGTTGTTGTTGTTGCTGTTGCTGTTGTTGTTGTTGTTGTTGTTGTTGTTGTTGTTGTTGTTGTTGTTGTTGTTGTTGTTGTTGTTGTTCTCACATTAACTCACAATACAATGCAGTCCGTGGTCGCAGGACAGGCTCCAATAACTCTGGAGTGGAAGAAATACCTCAAGTAAAACAGAGGCAAAAATAAAAAACAAGCATACGCACTCCACCACTGCGGAGACCAGGGAAGCAAAAAGGAGACTATTAATGGCAGACAAAAACCTAAAAAAGAAGATGAAGCGAAGCAGAAAAAGAAAAAAAAAAAAAACAGAAGCAGATAGCAAAACGCAAAAAAGGCAAAACGGACCATACTAACAAAGACACAAAGAGGTACAAACGGGAATGAAAGAAAAATGAAAAAAAGAAGGGACAAAAAAGCGAAAATTACAATAATATTATTAATTCCTGGGAAAAACGGAGCAGGTGTCCACAGAGTCGTTTATTATTCTTGGCGAAGCCCTGTGAATGTCTTCAATGTAAGCACAACGAACAGTAACTACTTACTGCTGTAACAGCTATACTGCTGCTCGTAGAAGTTACGTAAAATTGTGATCAAACCGCGTTGTTTCTCTTAGGGCAAAGAGGGCGAGAATATATATATATATATATATACCAGGTATATTCTTAGGGCAAAGAGGGCGAGAATATATATATATATATATATAGAAACCTAAACCTTCACTGCTGTAGTCTTTACTATCATTCTTGTACGAGAGTGCGCAACGATTAAGCGAGACTTTTCTTCTGGGCTGCATCGTTTATACGTACGAGTAGCCAATATCTTATTTCTTGGTGAAACCTCTCATCCAATCGAATCAGGCGTTCGACCGCTCAGTTACGCAACACACATACATGCTACATTCATTCATTCACGCACATACATGCCATCCTTGTGTTTTCCAGGGTCTCTCTCAAAGATGAAAGCATGTGTGTACTACACCAGTATTAATTAATAGTACTGCGGACATTTCACACTACTACAGTATACTATACGTACTGTGTGTATGTCATCAGACAGAATCTGATGACGATGAGGTGTATAGAAGTGCAAGACCATGATTTAGATCCTAACCCGCGGTTATGAGATCCCCGTACGTATCTGCAGGGCCTGTATCCGTACTATTAACATTATAATATTACAGAATAGTACTAACAAGAGTGTGCCGTATTTAAATTGTATCGGTATTAGGGTCAATCTTAACGAGGAGTGTTTTTCAGTTTTTTCAGTATTTTCCCGAAATACCAGGTACCTGGTACCTGGTACCTGGTAGTATTTTTTTTTTTGTGTGTAGGTAGATAGATTTTCAGTTTTTTTTTTCTTCTTTCTTTTTCTTTCCTTGGTTCTGTGTCTTACTCTGTTTACAAGCAGTCAGTGGTGTTTTTGTTATTTTTTCCTTTTTTCCAGCTCGTTCATTCTCAAGTGTTGGCCACACCTCTCGCCTGTGGGGGGGGGGCACGACAGATTGTTTCTCCTAGTTTTTGCTTTCATTTTTTTCTTTTCTTTTTTCTTTTTCCCTTTCGATTTGTCTACTTTGTTTTTGTTTTCTCTTTGATTGTTGCTTTTCGTTTCTCTATTTCATAGATTGCGTATGTCGTGCCTGTCGTATCTATTAATAGTATTATGACATCCATGCATCATCAGGACATGGCATTGCATTGCCCACTGCGGTGCTTACTGCATACGTGGCAACGTAGTATCTCTGTTGCGTAGCTTTGTGACCACATAACTTGTATCTCTTCTAGGATTGAAGAATCGGTACGGACACTGGTTGTGCTGGATGTCGACGGGTAGAAGGATCGGTTTAATGTGAAGAACACACACACACAGCTCCAACCCAGGACACATTACAGGACATACATGTAGTTACATAATATATATAAACAGCAGTTCTGTAGATCATACGTACGGAGTATATTATACAGATCGTGCAGATCAGGAATATATATGCCCTGAAGTATCCTGATCACGAAACCAAACATTGGGGACCGGTGATCTGTCCGGCGGGTTTATGTATGTACGTATGATGTGCCAGGTGTGTACCAGGTATGTACCAGGTACCAGGTATGCGTTTTGGTGTTGACGGTTTCATTCGTGCTCCTCCTGTCCTTCCCGCCCACTCGACAGAGTTTTGGATATTTTTACGAGCTCTACGAATCTAATACGGGTGGTGCGATGTGACGGGCATATTGACATCTGTGCGACTGGGTATATTGATCACGCCCCCCCCCCCCTTCTTCCTCCCACGTTATTTCTGCTCTTCTTCTCCGCTGCAGAACGGGCGCAACGACAATCAATTCCGGATTTCGGATTTCGTCGAACAGTGACGACTTTCGCGTCCCCTTCTAAAACACGTTACAATAGATCGAAACCCTGTGAGAGAAAACCATCTAGAGATTTAGAGCAAAGCGAGATAAACCGTCCCCCTGACACACCTCCGTCCTAGCCTCTAGCCTAGACCAAGACAAACACGTACCGAAGGAGACACGCAGAGAGATAGCGGAGTAGACCCCCCGCTGTAACTGTGCCCTCCAGGTGGCGTGAGAGTCTCGGATAGCCGCGCACAGGGAAGGGGCGTGTGGGCCTCTCGGGGGGTAGAGCTCTCAACAGACACAAAGCAGGCGTAGAGACCACCATGGCTCGTCGACTTCAAAAGGTGGGTGATGTGGTGAGGCGTCTGGTGTGGTGTGACGTGGGCTCGATGGCGCCGCTGCGATCGACCGGACCCGGCACACACCTGGGGGGGTACACTCCGCGCGCCCATAGTCGGGGATCGCGTCCGTCCGGTGCCCGTGCCGGTTGCGGGTGGACAAGCATCCGCATTTTTTCCAAACATTTTATCCCCTCCTTTTTTTTTGGTTCTCTCGGGTTACAAAATGTTAACCCCTTTAGAACCGCAGTCCCATATGTGGGGACAAACCATTCAAATTTCAAGTAGTTTGTCCCCAAAACGGGACTGCGGTTCTAAAGGGGTTAATAGTGCTCCGTACGCTGCTTTGCTAGTGTGCTGGTGCTGGTGCCGATGCTCTCGTAGTGGCTGCTGGAGTAAAGCTGCATCATCTGAGTACTCGTACGTACAGTAGGTCCAGTTCATTGCCAGTAAACGAGTATTATAGCATAGTACGTACAACAAATTCCCTCGCTGCAGCAGCTTGAACGGATTCATCGAGGGCGGGGGGGGGGGGAGGGGGGGGGCAAGTAAAACTTTGAACCAAGCCCCAAAACAGAGGGTATGCTATGTACGTACCTGGTACCTGGTACCTGGTATATGATATCATACCTGGTATACATCTTTGGGCCAGCGGGCGTCATCAATGACCTTTTCTTCTTCTGTGTCGATGCGAACCGTTCTGTTTTTTTTTTTGCACGTACGCGAATGAATACCTGTGGTACACATTTTCCGAGCAGATTCCCTTGTCGTGTTTTTTTTTTTGTTCCTTCTTTTTTCTTTTCTCCAGTTTTTTCGTCTCGTCTCGTCTCGTCTTCCGTCTTCCTGCCTGTGTTTTCTCGTCTGTTTCCGAGTTTTTTTTTTCTGGTTCCCGAGTTTTTTCGGTATAGTCTTCGCGTTAATTTTGTTGCGTTCTGTTTTTTTCGTCCTTGCAGTTTTAGTGCACGAACGTACACACATAATAGGAAAATCATTTACCTGGTACAGCAGTACCCGGTACTTTAGCATATCTAACGGACATGGAACAAGATAGGAACAAGAACGGGCATGGATAATGCATGGATACGTTTTTTTGGGAATGCCGGCAGTATTTTTGTACACCCTAGTATCATGACATCATAACCTACTGCTGCTGCTGTGTGTGCACCCTGTATTTCGTAGACCATTTAGTGACATGTGTGCAGTACGTGTCTCTCGAGCCTTCCGCATTCAGGCCCCTCTTCGAGCTCGAATGAAAGTGATCCGTGTTGCTTTCTCTGTTCTCGATTTAAACCTTATAGGACCCCAGTCCCATTTTGGGGACAAACTACTCATAAGTCATGTGCTTTGTCCCCACATACGGGACTGCGGTGCTGAAAGGGCTCAATTTTCGATTATGTTTGGACTCCACTTTGGATTCAATACATACGGCTTCGCTACACGCTCTGACGAGCACTTCGTTGTCCGGGTTGGTGGGTTGTTCGCCGCCATTTTATCCGACGGCGGATATATCGGCATTCGTTGCAGCCCGTCTTCTTCGCGTCTCTGCTTCTATACTATTACGGGGGGCCACAGTTAACAGGACCAAATATTGTTAGTAAAAATGGTTAAATATATAGGTTTTTATGTACACTATAGGTCCTGTTAACTAGAGCCCCCAGTAATATTAATACTGCTGTACTGCTACGCATACGGCGAAGCGCAACGCCCACGGCTCTCGTACGTCTTCTTTCATTCTCATCCATGGCTTCGTACCAGGTATATAGTAGCATCTTCTAAGATTCTATACTCGTACTACGATGAGGTACAAACTCCACGGCTCTCATGCTGCCCTACTGCTGTAAGTTCTGACGAGGTATGTTTAGACCAGTACCTGGTAAAAGTGGATTTTGGGTTCAATACGGCTCTGGCACACGTTTTCACGAGCTCATCATCCGGGTTGGTGGGTTATTCGCCGCCATTTCATCCGACGGCGGAGTCACGGGCATTGCAGCCTTCTTCTCGTCCACAGCAGTCTCATCTTTCCTCTCCTCTCTGCCACTTTAGTAAGCTGCCTCCGTCTTCCATCTCATCCATGGCTTCGCGTAGCATCCAAGAAAAAAAGAAAAAAGAAAAAAAATGGCTTCGCGTAGCATCCTCTCTCTGGGTACTAATACGGGGGGCCATAGTTAATAGGACCTATGGTATACACAACAACCTACCAGGTATATATTTAACCATTTTTACTAACAATATTTGGTCCTATTAACTATGGTCCCCCGTAATATGAATACCTGGTAGCTACCATTCATCTTCGTGTCATTTATGCGTAGTTTTTTTGTTAAGGGCTGGTTTTGATCGAGGAAAAAGAAGCGAAAAAAAACGAGATAATCGAACAGACTTTTCGCTTTTTCGTGAAAAAGCAGCAGGTTGAGGGCGCGTCCGAACAGAGTCGAAAATCGAAATCGAAAATCCAAATGATCATATACAAGGCGCTGATGGGTCCCTACTATTAATAATAGCCCAAAACATGTTCCCTTTCGTTTTTTTAGGTTCCCGGAAAATAAATGATTTGCAACCCATTTGCCGAAATCAAAAGGTTGAGGGCCGGTCGTTTTAGAGAGTATTTTAGGCGAGGTGTTCGAACAGAAACGATGTGAAAATAGAAATCCAGGCGAAAAACAACGGGGAGCACAACCTTCGGGTCGTCCATAACTGTTTTGACACATGCCGACAATCTATTACGGGGGACCATAGTTAATAGGACCAAATATTGTTAGTAAAAATGGTTAAATATATAGGTTTTTATGTATACCATAGGTCCTATTAACTATGGTCCCCCGTAATAGCGCTCGGCAACACAGATGCACCGCAGAAGCACGTAAACGCGACGACAATTCGATCCCGGGAGGTCGTTGGGCCTCCCATGGAGGTGGTGGCGGCGCGTCCAACGTTGACGCTCCGGGGTCAAACTTCAAATTATACTGAGAACGAACTTCCAACCTCGTTTCCGAGGGGCATCATCCTGAATTTTCCTCTCACTATGTTCGCGTTGGCTCGAACGCCGGGAAACAAAGGCCCGGGAACGTCGGGGCTGGTGTTGTGGTTCGCCTGCTGGCCGTTTGCTGGGGGGTCTGTGCGGCTGTGTTGCCGTGCTTGCTGTGGGTTGGATGCTTTGTGCAGCGGTCCGGATGTGATATTTTGACGTGGCTGCCCCCAGTAGGACACGCTGAATTGTTGCTGTTCGTGTTTTTGATTTGCTTTTCGATTTTCAGCCGTCAGCGCTTTGCTTTTGGCAATGGGTTGTAAATCGTTCATTTTCTTGGAAAAACAGGAAACGAAGGGGAGCATGTTTGGGCATTGTTTATCGTTCATTTTGATTTTCGATTTCGATTTTCGCTTCTGTTTGGACACGCCTTGAGTTCTAACTAGAAGAGAAAACGAAGAAAAAATAAGGAGCCGAATCTAATTTGAACACGGTGCAATTTTTTCAGAATGACTCGACTGTCACGGCACATGTTTCCCGGCGATAGCGCTCAATAACAACGGCGGATAGACACAACTCGCACACGCGAGGCACCCTCCACAGCAGGCGGTTCTCGTGGTCCAACCCGCTCCCTCCGGAGTGCTTTGTATCGGCCATCGCTGGTCGATGGCAGACGTTTGGGTGTTGAGTGGCACTCATCTTGTCGAAAAGCATATCTCCACTGCCACTCCCTGATCCCCCGGTTTCTTGCGAGGGCACGCCTTGGCCAGACCCTACCCATATATGCTCGCGCCGTTAGCGGACAAGCCGCGTGGCAGCCGCATGCACTACCTCGGCAATCGTGCGCTTGCCTACCGGTCGTAGAAACTTTGTCGGAACTGCACCCCAATGCTCTGAGCTCTTCCTACTGTATTCTCCTCTTCGCCCCTTGGGTGGCCCATATTTCGTTTTTTCGACACCCCCTTCGTAATTTTTTCGGGCCGGTTCTAACGAAGAAAAAATATGAAGTAAAAAACGAAGCGCAGAACTTAAGAGCACGTGAGTTTTGTTGGTCAAATTAAAAAAGATAGATGTGGGGATCCCGAGACCTCCGTTTTCACACTTATTTTTTGATCCAAGTCCCAGAGCTCTTAATTTAACGAAATGGGTGTCGAATAAACGAAAGATGGGTTTACCCATGGGCAAAAATAGTTATCGCTCTGCGATGAACCTCTACTGCTGTCTGTTAGGGCGCAGGGTACTTGCTTGGCCGACCTCTAGGCGTAGACCGGCACTAACGAAGGCCATGCTTGGCCTACTCGCTTTAAAGCGTGTGCCTTTTAATTGGAGCTCACCGAAGCTTTGCCAAAGGGTTTTAACCCTTTTTTTGGGCTGTTTCACCCAAAACGTTCACGAGAAAACAATCCACCATAGCAGGCAGCAGGGCAATCGGCCAGACACACGCACCGCACCAAGCATCGTGGCTGTGCGCACATAGCAGTACCGTGTGTTGTAAAATGAGAACAACCCGAACTGCGTTTTGGAGCTGCCTGCTCAGTGCTGCTGCCTGGGTGTGCAATCTGCTGTCTGTGGCGCGTCGAGGTGGATACTATGGTTAGTTGCATCGAGACCGGCGACTTTTTGGTTTCACCGAAATCACGACAAACAATCACAGATCACAAACCGACACATAAGACTGGCAGAAGCATAGCACTATTACTAGTCGAACACCACGAACAGGGCCCAGCTGCGCGCCGTTGCACAGGGAGGCTAGAGGCCATCATGAGTGTTTTGCGTACGTTAGTCTGTCATGCGTCTTGAACTCGTCTCTTGAGCGGAGACGCGTAGCGGCAGAAACCTTTTATTTATACGTACTGCTCGTACTACCGCTGTCATACTATTAATACATAAACGTACTTGGTACGCGCGCGCCGGGCGTATGGCTTAGCTCCCAAAGTTGAGTATCAATCACTCAATCGGTCGAACTCACAGCTGGCGCACTTTCATTTTTTTTCTCGAAATCGTATCCCTGGATCCCCCTCGGGTACACCCAACGCCGACGTTGATTGAAGTTTGCATCACCTGCAACGCGGGGGCAGCCCTCGTGTCGCGATCGGGTATCCCGGTCCTACTTCTCCCTCTCCCCGCCCCGCTTTCGTCAGGCAGGTGCATACATAGGGGGGGGGCGGTATGATGGAATCAAACATAAAACCGATAAAACAACAGCAAGGTCATAGCGGTCCATTTTTCTCTAGGGGGTTTTGTTTTCTTCGTTTTTTCTCGATTTCTCGGCCTGCGTGCGCGTGCGTGTTTCGGGTAGTATAAACTAGATTTCAAAATCTCGGAAAACAGAAAACATACCTATCGTACATATCGCGTCATCATAACAGAAAATCCCATTTTAAGTTTTCGAGTTTTCGCAAGTTGTGAGCACACAACGCTGGCTGAGCCCCCCTTGTTCCACCGCCGTCGCAGCTATCTGTTGACTAGAGCCTGCTACAGCCCACGCCCTTCTATACCTGGTACCATTTTTAGTATGGTTCCCGTTTTTTGCTTGTCGGCCTTTCTAGTGGAAACCCCGATTTTGGCGGATATATGGTATGACGCCGCGTTAGATCAACTTTCAGAAGAACCGCAGTCCCGTTTTGGGAACAAACCACTCTAATTTCAAGCATTTTGTCCCCGAAACGGAACTGCGGCTCTAAAGGGGTTCAGTGGGGCCCTGCCGGCGCGGGCTAATTTTATACCCAGGGTCACTTTAGGGGGTTGAGGTCCGAATGGGGTCAGATCGGGGTGGGGTCATCAGGTTGCTGAGCGGGAGCAAGCAGACCCGTGAAAGTTTCTGCCCGGAAGCTCGTGTATCCGAACATACTTTTTCATGTCTACGCACTACAGGTACGAGGCGCGAGGCTGTTACGTACAGGCTCACACACGCACACACGCACACACACACACACACACACACACACACACACACACACACACACACACACACACACACACACACACACACACACACACACACACACACACACACACACACACACATTGTATTGTACTGCACGCGGGAACGCACATACAGCAGTAGTAGTCAGGTCCAAACTTGATTACCAGGTATTAAAATACTGAAACATACAGGTTTTTGTGTATGTGATGGGCTCCGATGATTATGGTCCCCCGTAACAGCAGCAGTTCTACAGCAGTGTTGACCCCGGTTTTGCTGTGGTCTGTCCCGTTTACGTTTCTTTTTTCTGTGCTCGTACTTGTGGTGGTCTAGACTGTGGCTGTGCAGTGTGCAGTGTGCAGTGACACGACATCTTGTTGTGCCCACGTTCCCGGGGGAACTGCTTCGGAATTTGTTCCAAGATACACGGTACGTACGAAGACCGGATTTCTTTTTCGCGTGTATATACTGCTGTAGACGCACGAGGGTGACTGACATCATTTCCCGCAGGTTTGCTGCAGGCTGCAGCACAGCAGTTAGTGACACCCCCACCTGTAAGAAGCTCTCACCTCTCTGGCCGGAAATATAATCCCCCTTTTGTAACCTGATATGCGTATGAAACGATCATTATATTCCCGGCCATTTTTTTTCCCGGGGGGGGGGGAGGGCGGGGGGTGGGCGGGGGGGCCAGAGATTCAAATTATTATGCGAGGCTGGTGCAGCTGGTGCACCAATCACCCGTTTGCGGCTATGCCTATACCCTTGAAAAGTCGTACTTGCCGCCAGCCAACCTCGTATGGTGCTCTGCTTCAAGATGCAAGAACACCAACGTTTGGAGGCGCGACATCTTCCCGAGATGAAGCACGGATGCTGCGGGAGAGCACCATCAAGTGGCTTTGAGGCCGCAGAGCTTGTGGACTCTCTCTAGGATGACGAATCGGCGCGGGCACTGGGTGCGCTGGGTGTCGGCGGGTAGAACTATTGGTTCGATGTGAAGAACACACACATGCACGCATCAATCGTTTGCCGCGACTACATACGATTCCATGCTGTACATACATCACGTGACAGCACTCAAGAAGTTGAGAGATGGTCAGCTCAAGCCCGAGCTTTCGACAAAGAGGAGCATGTGGCCATTTTTATACCGAAATTAGACCAGGACACGCCCCGCCGCCTGACTTTAGAGTGCGGGCCCGGTTCAGAATAAGAGCTATCTAACAGACGATTAATAAATGCCGTGCAGTACGCGACAGCACTTACTGCTGTAGCTCTTGTAGAACTTCAACTGTAGAGCTCTTTTAGGACTCCAGCCCCGTTTTGGGGACAGACCACTCAAATTCCAAGTATTTTGTCCCCCAAACGGGACTACAGTCCTAAAAGGGTTACCTGGTACTATTTTGAGAGTTAACCCTTCGAGGGCAAACTGCAGTCCCGTTTTGTGGACACGGCATACACATGCTAAGTACGCAGCTTGTCCTCAAAACGTCCTCGGTGGCTTTGATTCGTAGGTGGTCCGCGTGCCTGTTTGGATCGATGTCTCGTGTTCAAGTCTCGCCTTGTGCATACTCGCACGAGGGACTTTTATCCTTTCATAAAAAAATCCTCCCACGAGTTGAAGCTTTTAGGAGTGCAGTCCCCCTTTGGGGACAAATTGCTTGGAATTTGACTGTTTTTTTTCCCCAAAGCGGGACTGCAACTCTGAAAGGGTCGAGCTGGAAAGTAAAAAGTAACGGCACGGCACAGCAGGGCCCTACCTACGTGTTGAAGGGTTGATACTTTCAGGCTCGACTTTAAGACGAAGGTAAATAGGAATGTGGCTTTTTTTGTACTGAAATTAGAGTGAAGACGCACCCTGCCCGACATGATGCAGTGGTTCGAGCCTGGCCAAAAAATAAGACATTCAACTCGAAACCGTTCGCGGTATTGCACTACAGCAGTACACAGAAACGAAAATATGTCTTCAATTCCCGGTGTGTTACAATGGGAGCGCAGCCCTAAAGGAGTTCTGAAGTGGTGTCGCATGCTGTATTGTATGAACAACACCAGCAATCGATCGACCGGAGACGGACGGCAGCGCGGGACGCGGCTTGTGGCTGCGATGGCCGGGCCATTGTGCTTAGGAGAGCAACGTTTGACCCCCTTGACTGACCGCCTCCCTAGAATGAAAACTGAAAACCGACTTCTCTCTTGAGGCCAAAGTAGGCCTTGAAGCTCTCCGAGCAGACTGGACGGGTTTTCTATGTGGCATGTTTGGTGACGGAAAAGTAGCTGTGTTGGGCCCCAACGATGTCTACGTACGTGTATCGTTCGTGGGTAGGCTGCTGTCTCTCTTCTAGCTGTCTCTTGTACGTACGAGGTCTTGATAGTTGCGGTTGTCGGGGTGTGTTCGCTCCTCGTGGGCTATAGGCTGGGCAACCACTGCAGTCGAAGGCACCCAGAGATCGGTACGGCTGTTAGTTGGCTGGGGTGTAAGTCGCCGACGTACAAAACGGTACCTGGTAGCTATTAGTTGGCTAATAGAGCGTCGTGGTTTGTTGCGCGCGCGCACTATGCACCGGTACATGCATTCACGCCTCTGACCGATCATCTATCATACAGATAGATATTAATATATCTAGATGTTCTACTGTACTGTAGTTCCTCACCTGCCGTTATGAGAGGCTGTGCAGGATCTGCCTTGTAGGGCAGATTATCCAACCCAGGAAACATGCGCTATAAGATCATGCGGACTATGCGGGCCCCACCCCAACGTGACCTCGATCATGCAAGATGGGGGATAGAGTACCTATCTGCCTTGGGTGATCTAGATCGTCAAATGGAAATCGATGATCTATCTGTTCGAGGAGTGTAATACATACTCTGCGGGTGTTCGTGTTTGTGTTAGACTGATTGGCGCGTTTGTAGTTCGAGTTCCGTTTATGGTGGATGAACACTAGAAAACACAAGTCGAGTTTATTAATATTAATATTACGGGGGGCCATATTAAATAGGAACTACGGTACACATAAAAACCTACGAGAGTATATACTTCGCTATTTTTACTAACAATATTTGGTCCTATTTACTATGGTCCCCTGTAAATAGCAGGCTTTTATCTTGCCACCCGACTGGTACGAGAGAACACTGATCGTGCTTGATACGCATAGGACCCATCGTATGATTAGATTGAGGACTTCCATCCCGGATAGGGATTCTGGTATAGGGGGTTAATCGGGATAGTGTGCGAGCCTCCCGATATCACTCTTGCGTGTGTAGCTCCCTTCTATTATGTACGAGCGCTGGCTGAGTGGTCCACAGTGCCAAGTTATCCTTTCCAACCAGCATGGTCAGAACAATGTACGGTGGGAAAACATGTAGGGGGGGAATCCTTTTTTGTGTGTCCATCGTGTTTTGTTTTTCCTACGACTCACGCGTTAATAATATTGTGACCGCTTGGTTTTTCATGTTGATGTCGAAGCCATCCTTATATTTTTGCCCCGAGTGGCACCCCCCCCCCCCCCCACCCTGAAAGTCAGATCGGGGAATGCACGAACGACAGTGAAGACGATGGTTGTATCGCAGCTCTCGTCACCGCAGCAGCGATAGTATCCTCGGGCCGTGCCGCCTGACGTCTCCGATCGATGAAGTGCTACGTCCCGACTGCTGTGTTGTCGTGCATACCACTCTGTCCCGAAATATATGCACAGTTTTATGGTTTACTAATTTGTGTAAAACCGGTGCTTTTGTAATGGGGCAGAGTGGTGGAGCGGTAACATAGTCTGACATGGCAAAGGAGCATGCCGTTCCGCGCAGCAAGCATTGGTACGTCCTGTTCTCCGCTCTCCGCTTTTATTTTTTCCCGCTTTGTTCTGGTTGTCCTTCAGGCAGTACCCTGGTGTTCTACCTGTCTGCCCGTAAATGTAGTGGCCGCTTTGGTTTAAATACTAAAAGCTGAGTATCAACTACCAGGTATATAATCCATCGAACTCACAGCTGACGTATTTCATAATACTATTACGGGGGACCATAGTAAGTACCAGGTAGTAAATAAGACCTACAATATACACAAAAACCTACCAGGTATATATTTCGTTCTTTTTACTTACAATATTTGGTCCTAGTTACTATGGCCCCCCGTAATAATACTCCAGCGGTTGTTGCACTCGCGAACAGAGAGTGGTGGTTCTTTTTTATTGTCTAGCCAGTCTGTCCGTGACCATCAAGACCCTTTTGGTATTCGCACCGATTTCGAAAACAACGACCCTTGAATTTTCGAACAGAATGTGACCACGTACACGTGGCGACCACAGCAAGGACGAGTCTGATCTTGTCAGCCGTTCAGGGTGAGCGCGGAGCAGCACGAGCAACAACGGCAGTAGTAGTAACAGCAGTAGTAGTAGTAGTAGTAGTAGTAACAGTAGTAGTAGTAGTAGTAGTAGTAGTAGTAGTAGTAGTAGTAGTAGTAGTAGTAGTAGTAGCAGTAGTATATCGTGTGCCCTGGACGTGGGAAGTAATTGATGTCTTGAAGGACAGCAGTAGTATGAAGGAACTTATCTCGCACTACCCTAAGTAATTCGCTGCTTTCTCGTTCACCCACCCACCCACCCACCCACCCACCTATGTATGCCCAAAAGTACGTACTTTATGGCTATCTCGTTTGCCGGATGTACATGTGTGCTTGCCGCGCCGGGGACGCATATAAGCAGTTGTCGCAGTTTAGTTCGGACCAATGATGTTCAGGAGACGGCACTCTCGCCCCTTAGCAGCCGTCGTCAAGCCTTGAATGAAGGTCTCGCCTTGGCAGAAAGCCTTGGCGGCCAACACCCGGGAACGCCTTAACCCTTTTAGAACCGCAGTCCCGTTTTGGGCACACTACTTAAAATTTGACTGATTTGTCCCCTAAACGGGACTCCGGTCCCAAAAGGGTTAAGAACCGTCCCCGTTCCTTGAGAAAACGCGTGACCATAAACTGCTGGAAGTAGCTATTTACGGGAGGCCATAGTATATAGAGGACCTACCGTACACACAAAAAAGTATATATTTCCCTATTTTTACTGACAATATTTGGTCCAGTTTGCTGTGGTTCCCCGTAATATTATACACACCTGGTACAGCAGTAGTGTTTTCCTGATTTTTCTTCCCCCACATTTGTTTGGGCCAAAAACACAAAACACATACAAACACTGAAACGCTCAGCAAGCAGCGAGCATCCGAGCAGCCCACCAAAAAAAAAACGGGGGCTTCCACACATAATATGGGGCTATTTCTACGAGTGAGGTAGGGGGCAATCTGTCGGTCTGGATGGAAACGCGCTGACTAACGGCTTCGACTGACTGGCTTACAGCTTGGCCAGTTGCTGACCGCTGACATATTTGGTTCGGACCCTGGACGAGATCCAGCGACCTGGGCGGTTTTTTCGTGTTGTCGGAGCCGGACTCGTCATCTGTTGTTGTCACCTTTGCCCCCGGAAGTCTCTCAAGGATTTTGAACCTTTTACCCAAGTACGTACTCTTAATACTTCCGCGAATAAAAGTCCCACACTATTTTTCCAGTGGTTTTGTCTCCTCTAAGCCCCGCGGGTACAGCCGTAGAAGGGCGTTTGCCAGGTGCCTGTGTGTGTGCAGCGTTCTTTCCTACAACCAGCGCAGCATACCCAGTAAGTTCTCTGCAAATGTGCCGGGGTGTGTTGCTGTGTGTGTAGACGTGTAGCCGATGTGGCTGTAACACACCGCCGCACGCGGCAACACTTGAGCTACCGCTGTAATACAGCCACAGTTTGTACCGTAACTACGGCGGCAGTCTGTATGTAGTGCGAGGAGGTGAGGAGTTTTACAGCGCGCTCGCTTCATGATATACTACTCGTAAGTTGCTTGGTGGCTCACCTATATACCGTATCACACTGGGTGATAAGCTAACCCCCCCCCTTCCCCCCCTTGGGATGAGGTTCAGAGCCGATTTTCTCCAAGACTTGCCTTAACCCTTTCAGGACCGCGCTGTGAACCAAAACAAAAATGCGAGTCTGCCTTGTAACCCTTGTAGAACCGCACTGGAAACCCGAAAAAATAGACGAGTCTAATCTTCGGTAATGTTTGTCCCCAATACGGGATTCCAGTCCTCCAAAAGGGATTAAGGGGGGGGTGCCAGCCAAAACGGCGGCTTCGGGAAGATACTCGTGGAGATGTGCCCGCAGGCGCATCGCTCGGCGCTGGCTGGCAATCTCTCCTCCGTCATCGAGAAAAATCGGCTTTGAAAGTCGTCCGCACGGACGGGCGGACGGACGGGCGTGTGACTGTGCGTGTTGTACATAGGGTATGGGGATATATGGGCGATGACAGCAGCAACAACAACAACAACAAAAACGAGAGTGGGTGTGTCATCTTGCGTGTTGTACACAGGGTACATATGGGGATCTCTGCTGTATGGGCGATGGGCGATGACAGTAAAAAAATATAGTTGGAGAAAAAAAAAAAACTGCCATTTGAGCCCATGTACAAGGTATATAGCGAGTGACTCGCCCTAGTATTACGGGGGACCATATTAAATAGAGCCTACGGTACCCACCAAAAACTATATATTTCCCTACTTTTACTCACAATATTTGATCCTACCAGGTATTTACTAGGCTCCCCCGTAATAAGAGTACATGGTTGGCAACACCGTGTAAACGAGACAGAGAGAGAGAGAGAGAGAGAGAGAGAGAGAGAGAGAGAGAGAGAGCTCTGTGGCTGGGGCGCTACCTGATGCGCCATTTTTTTTTTTCCGGAGCGCTTTTTGCTCTTTCTTTATTCGCAGCTGTGTTCACACTCGTCCAGGGGTGCCGCGCCAAAACAGTGAAAATCGACACCCCTCCTTTTTTTCAAGTCTCAAGACAGGGAGGGCGGGTTGGGGGGGGGGGTGGGGGGGGTACTCGATATCATGCATCGCCGTAGTCGTACGACTGTAGACCCTCGCATCCCTACAATACTAGCACGGAGGGGGGGTATACTAAATCGAAGTAAAATATTGTGTTAAAAAAAGAGTCTCAATTTTCTGTACGATTCCGTGCCCAGAAATCTTTTAACCGTTCTCGCGCTGTCGAGGTTTGTTTGTCATGATCACCTTGGATGGTGGGTCGTTTTTTCTTCTTTTTGGTGCGCTGTGCCTACGATGCCGGGACGGACGGAGGGAGGGGTATACTGATGCGAAGTAAAACGTAGTTTTCATGAAACGAGTCTCAGTTCTCTGTTACGTTTTCGTTTCGAGAATTCTTGAACCATTCTTACTCTCTTGATGTTCGTTTCTCGTCATCACGCCGGGAAGAGGAGTGTGCGCAGTGTTGGTCGTTTTTTCGTCTGTTTCGTGCGCCCATGACTCATCCGATAAGTCAAGTCGGCGTACGTACGCATTCACACCAGCTTTATGATATGTATGGGTGTGTGTTTTTCATATTGTTTGTCATGGTTTATTTAGTTGGTTGTTGGTTGTATAGCACTACCCACTGGCCTGCTACGTGGAGTGACTTGCGGCAAGTATACCAGGTACCTGGTATACCGGAAGGATGTGAGTCATCGCCCCCACCCCGTAGACCGTTTTTTTAGCTCGATTGCTGCACAACCAGGAGGCTGCGAGAACCGGCCGACTCGTCTACAAGGAGAGCTCTCATATATCATACCTCTGGTAGAGGATATGCCGATATTTCCAGAATCACCCTCTTTTCCGCCTTGATTGACACCCTTGGGTGTTTTTTTTCTGTTTTTTTTCGAAATTGACCTTAAGGGGGGTGCGAGGGCTCTCGCATCCTTCGCATCCTCACGGTAGGTAGGCCAGTGGGCAGTGTTTGTATTACCAAAAAATCATGTGTCGTGAGTTCGACCATCGCCGAACTAGATGTTGTTGACTTCGAGCGTGCGCGCTGGAGACATCCATGGAGAGCTTGGGATAAGTCTGCTCCTGGATGCGACCAATAGTACGTGGCGAGGGGACGTGCCCTGGAAGGGCTATGCAGAGATGAGATCAGATAACTCGGCTGGTCAACTACCTGGTGTCTTCATACGGGAATTCTTTTTTTATGTGGTGCTGTAATACAATGTGTGTGACCGCGTTAGAAGTAAGGCCATGTGTTTTGGGCTCTTGTCACCGGGTGGGGTAGGTATGGGTAAATACACGTGTATATACTCGTGCAACACTACTGTACATTTCGTACGCATTTTTTTATGAAACCGAATCGTGACATCTGTTTCGCCCTGTCCCCACCCACCCCCACCCCCCGCCGCCCCTGCGTACAGGAGCTGTCGGAGCTCCGGAAGAACAAGCTGGAGTGGTGCGACATCCAGCCTATGGATGACGACATCATGCGCTGGACGGCTATGCTCGTCGGGCCGGTGAGAAAAAAATGAGGAAGGATAAGAAAAAATATTGAATGAACTCACGTACACATAAATACGTATCATTTTCGCCGTTTCCACCTAAGGCCACTTCTTATGCAGTCGGATTTTCAGTCAGTTGGAAATGGTGCTATCAGCACGTTCGCACGAGCTTTTGCCCCGAAAAGGTGCGAAACTGCTGTTTCTCGCCTCAGAATGACTTGGACTCTTCTCCAAGACCTATCCAGAGCTGTTTCCCGCTTCTGCGGGTGCCCAGTTGCAAGAAATTACCGTCGATACTTTTCCGATCCAACTGGATCAAATACGATTGCGATCAGGAATCGGATCAGAAAAAAACGTTTTTTTCCGATCCAATGGGGGAGTGCAATCGTATTTGACCCAGTTGGATCGGAAAAGCACCGGAGGTGATTTCCTGCAAATGGGCACCTAGAGAAGCGGAAAACAGCTCGAGATAGGTCTTGGAGAAAAGTCCAAGTCATTCTGAGGCGAGAAACAGCAGTTTCGCACAATAGCGGGGCAAAAGCTCGTGCGAACGTGCCGATAGCACAATTTCCAACTGACTGCAAATCCGACTGCATAAGAAGTGGCCTAACAGCGTGTGTTGTTCACATTAAAAAGTTTCTACGCGTCGACATCTGGCGTACCTATTAATAGTGTCCGTGCCGATTATTTTCCTCTGGTATGCACGAGGTATGTGCAGCCGTTACTCCAAGTGTACGATACCACCCACATGCTGTATGCATGAAAGGGTGACTGCAATATAATCCAATGAAAACACGGAAAATGATACTATTACGGGGGACCGTTGTAAATAGGACCAAATGTTGTTAGTAAAAGTAGGTAAATATATAGGTTTTTGTGTGTACCGTAGGCCCTGTTTAGTATGGTCCCCCGTAATAGTATCAATCAGACCTGAACGAGAAAAGGGAACAATGTACTTGGTAACAATATAAGAAGGAGGGGTGCAGCAAGGGCAGCAGGTTACAGAGTATATTCGATGTTAATCCGAAAGTAGGCACATGACATCGTACTATTACGGGGGACCGTAGTTAATAGGACCAAAGGGTGTTAGTAAAAATGGTCAACTATATAGGTTTTATGTGTCTGCCATAGGTCCTATTAACCGTTTTGAGGACAAACTACTTGAAATTTGACTGGTCTGTCCCCAAAACGGGACTGCGGCTCTAAAGGGGTTATAACTGTGATCCCCCGTAATAGACGTATTTACGGTATGTTTCCCTTGTTTTTATTTCCCTTGGTTTTCTTGGTTTTTTTTTTAGAACTCTCACGTTACGCGTGAGGTCATGAGGGGTCGACGTTGAAGCTCGTGCTGCACTTTGGCGGATGGCGGACATCATAATGACAATAATAATAGCGATACTATTACGGGGGGCCATAGTTAACAGGACCAAATATTGTCAGTAAAAATGGTTAAACATATGAGTTTTTATGTGTACCATAGGTCCTGTTAACTGTAGTCCCCCGTAATAGCAATGATACCAATAGAAACAATAATAACAGCAGTTGCAACAATAATGACACTGATGTTATTAACAATGATAATTCCATTTGTAGTAGTACATGGGGAATAGAAGAACCGCGGAGCGGGTTACGTATACCTCTATTTCATTGCATACCGTAGGAAGTGGCCGAGCCGACAAGGTACCATGGCCGATCTTTCGTCAAAGGCCTTCGAAACTGCGCCCAGCTTTTGTGGGGAGAGCACTTGGATTGATTATCGCATACATTTTTTTCGCAGAATTGAGACTTTTATACTCCACCCAAACGTTTCGGGAACAGAACTTCTCGGAATATAAGTTGGCCACTTTTTCCCGTAGGATATAAAAGTGACATAAGAGAAGGACAAAAGAGTGTCGCTCGGCCTTTTTTTTTTTTTTTCAACCCCCTGTTGGTTCGTTTGATTTTTTGTACGATTTGGTCGCACGAGGGGCATGCACAGCAGTAGCGGTGCGGTGCTCGTTGGCGGAAAAGAGCGGTTGGGTGGGGTGAGTGTCGCCGGGGTTGGGCATGACGTGGAGCTACTCTCAGTACAGCAGCAGCAGCAGCAGCGCTAACAGTTAGCGGACTGCTTCTGTATAGCACTGGGCCGTAATAAGAATGGCTGTTTTTGGGGGTCGTGCGGCGTAACTTCTGCTGTTCAACGTCTGCTGTGATCCCGTTTTCTCACATCGGATCCGCGGGAAACTCTCTAGAACTCCCAAATGTATGCCTGAGAAACCTGATATAGTTTAGTCGTTGCCTTCGCGCTGTCGGGGGCGTGTTGTGGGGACGGGGCGTCTGGGGTCATGCATGACCGTAGTCGTACGACCATAGTCCCTCGCATCCCTCGTACATTGCCGGGACGGAGCGCGTCGAATTTCCACCGACGAGGCAGGCGTGGATTGCTTGCACCGATCGCGAAGCCTCCTCGAGGTCTGTTCGGCGAGTCGCATGAAGGGTGAGCTGGCTGCCTCCTGCGAAAGCATCAAGAACCGCTTTTAAGGCGGATTTTCTTGCGTATGGGGGGATACTTCGAACGTCAGTTTTGTTTTGTTTTCCCCACCACCGTGGGTGGAGGGCGCAGTTTCCATCACCGCCGTGTGACCGCCGGCGCCAGTTGTGACGGTGGTCACATCCAGCCATCGCTCGGCCTTCGTTCAATTGGGAGTTCTACAACCTTTGAAAGTATCTTATCATGAAGTATTGTACGTACGCAATAGCAGGTGCGCACCCGCCCGATAGTGCAGACACGGTCTGGGGTATGTTGATGTCCACACCCGAAAACGATGGTTGAATTTACTGACGTTTCCTCCGAAACAATTTCCGGATTCGGTCTACACCGTCAAAATGACGTGAGACCGCTCGTGACCCGAGATTATGATATTGCTTGACCGGTGACGTGTCCTTCGCGCGTGCGTGTTACGAGATCTGCGAGATCTCCGACCCTGCCTTCCACATTTGTTCTTTTATATACAACCGTTTTTTGTTGTCGATGGTATGAAAGTGCGCCCAGTCGGTCCTCACATCTCCGGACAGAACGGAACGTTGGTTGCTCGGCAGGAGGGCCACTAGCCGTAACATCGGGGGGGGGGGGGGGGGGCGTTCATAGGTTGGGATGCCCCTCCACGACCAATCGCGTTTGCCGGCTGGGGTGGGGCGGGGTGGAGAGGGGTGGAGGGCGGGGCGGAGCGAGCGCTTGGGCGAGTTTGTGTTGTGTTCCGGTATTTTCGCGGGACGCTTCGATCTGCGTTGTTATTTTTACAGGGGACCATAGTTGATAGGATCTGCGGTAAACACAAAAACCTATAATATACCTGGTATTCACCTACTTTCACCAACAATATTTGGTCCTATTTACTACGATCCCCCGTGTAACAGTCATGACATATTAACCCTTTTAGTACTGCAGTCCCGTTTTGGGGACAAACCACTCTGATTTCGAGTGCTTTTACCCCCAAAACGGGACTGCTGTTCTAAAAGGGTTGGATGTATTTATTTATTTATTTATTTCTATTTTTCATTTCTTGTATCCTCCCTCGAGATCTGGGTATAAAAAGGTTACGCCCAATACACTTTCTTATTTGTGTACCGGTTCTAGTCCATCTGTATAAATCGTAGCTCCGTCGAGCCCCCGCCCGGGCACGTTTATTTTGGCTGTAGCCGGTCGGCCGTCGGGAGGTGTGGTGGTGAATCACCACGTGCCGCACGAGCGGCGTATGTATATATGTATATACGTACGGCGGATCGCGTTTTGCCACATTCTTTGTCACCCCCACTCGTAAAAGTCCGTCAAGGAACATCACCTCCTTGACATTATTTCGGTCGAACTCACAGCTGACGTACCAGGTATGTATTTCTTAGTTTTTCACCCGGGTAGAAAATCTCTTCTTCCGAACAATTTTCACGGACGTTTTTTCTTCCTTTTTTTGCCCCCCAAAGCATGGGGGGCACGCACACTCACAACAACAATGGCGACGTTGGAAAAATCTGATGCTTTGGTGGCTGCACGTAAGTGACGACACAACAGTTGTCGTTGTTTTAGTGGCTGTATGTCAGCCCCACCCCCGCAACAACTGCGGTTCGTTTTTTTGTTCGTTAATACCGTCGCCCCTCCGTTTTTTTTTTTTTTTTAGCGTTGCTGCATCCATTCAGTGCTTGCCGTTTTTTTGTTGATATTGATGTATGTTGAAGTTGTGGGGGGGCGGGGGTACGTAGCCAGTAGCCAGGCTGTTGGAGGGTACAAGGGTTCCCGCTCGCGCACGGAGCTGCTGTGGGTCGGAGGAGACCGCGGTTTGGCCCTTCGCTGTCCTCCTTGACTTGACCGCCCCCACACTAAAAAAAATGTAAAAGGCCGAACAGACCTTGACGCGCACGAAAGGGCCGATCTCGTGGGGCATTTTTTCTGTTTTGACCCCCAGAGGATAGTCGATTCCCGCAAGAGTCTCCCCCTGCGCCCCGTTCCGCCAAGCTGCCGACGGTATAGAAGGTTTCAGGGCACACGAAGCCGCCGCCCGTTTTGCGAAGCACGGCAGGGGTGTGTCCACCTCGCTTGCTACCTCAGGTACGCCTGGTGACCGAAATCACCGGAGGACCGGGGGGGGGGGGTGGGGGGTGAGTTCGTGGTGATTGCTGACTGACTTGACTGACCGCCCCCCAACACGACCACTACTATATTAGTTGTTCCGAGGGCAAGACAGGCCTCGACGCGCCTAAAAGTAGAAAGCGTCTTTGCTCGCACACTCCTTCCTCCGCGCCATGGTACCGGGCGTATAGGATTACAAAACGCTCCCTCTGTTGATTGTTCTTAGCCCTATTCACCGGGGGCCATGGTATTCGGGACCAAATATTTTTCGTAAAAATAGGGAAACATATAGGTTTTTGGGTTTGTCGTAGGTCCTGTTTACTATGGCCCCCCGTATCTAGACTCGTGGCATTCTTTTCATATGTTGCTTCTCTTCTTTCGTGTGCGCGCACGACGCAGGACGACACTCCTTACGGCGGGGGGTGCTTCAACCTAGAGATCGAGTTCCCTGCGGAGTATCCCTTCAAGGCGCCCAAGGTGAGGGAACCCCATAACAGCGTGTGCCAGGTTCCAGGTATGGCATACCTTGCCGTGTGCTCTTCTCTTCCTCTTTAAAAAAAAAAATATATATATCCCCCCGGCTACATTCGCACGTCTCCATGGGGTGGTGTCTGGTAGTATGGTGGTGGTTGCAGTGGTGGTGGTGGTGGTCGGGGTCGTGGTGGTATTGATGGTGTAAGTGGTAGTTGGGGTTGCGTTGGTGGTAGTGAGGATGGCGTTGGTGTGTTGCTGGTGGTAGTGGTGGCGGTGGCGGCGGTGACGGTGTTTTCGGTGGTGGTGATCGTGGCGGTTGCTATGGTAGTAATGGTTGTGTTTTGTTTTTTCGTCGGACGGCCTCTTTCGTTTCATCGACGCTCCGCAAGTCGCAAGCTCCACCGTTTCTCCGCCGGGTACGGCTTTGTGAGACGAACAGGCTTGCCGTTATTTTCTGGAGCGGGAGAGGTCGGGCGGGGCGATAGAAGGGAGGGGAGGGGGGGGAGGGCAGCGGAGGGGCGCCGTTCCAAGGTGTTTGCTTTATATCCTGTCTCCTCGCCCTGGACGTTTCCGGTCCAAAATAAGGCTGCTTGGTGGTGGTAACCTGGTGACATTACTTTGTTCCGGTTGGCTTTTCACCGGAAACTCGACCCCTTTGACACAAAATTTATTCGGGGGCCAAGGTGCTTGGAGTCCGAGTTGGACCATTTTTGCGGTTGTATACCATGCCGTCTCTAGTGTTGAACCAACGACCACAACGTGTGATACATGTCGCGATAGGCAGATCACAATCTGCTGTAGTTGATCCAGATCGTAGTAATATTTTCGGGCGTTATGAAGCGTTGGTAAAAAGCCGTACTATACAGATCCCGTCCGGGGAACACGACTTAGATCATGAGAGGCAATAGAAATCTACGTACAGATATGGGGTATTCTGCCACGAATGGAATATCTTGGGTGAACGCCGGGATCCGATCTGTGCGATGGCTGTGGATCTGATTTATCCAAGTTGTTGATCTGATCTGAACTGATCTGATCTGATCTGTCCGATGTGTGGATCTGATTTATCCGATGTGTGGATCTGAGCTGATTTGTCCAATGTGTGGATCTGATCGGGACCTGATCTGTCCGAGGTGTGGGTCTGATCTGCAGATCGGACCTGTCTGATCTGTAGATCTGATCTGTTTTCTGTGTGGATATTATATGTCTTTCATTTGGATCTGATATGTAGATCTGCTCTGATCTGTTCCATGTGTGGATCTGATCTGTCTTACGTGTGGATCTGATCTGTCCGACATGCAGGTCTGATATGTCCGATATGTCTTATGTACGGATCTGATCTGTCCGACATGCAGGTCTGATCTGTCCGATATCTCGATCTGATCTGATCTGCTTGATGTGTGGATTCGATCTGTCTTATGTGTGGATGTTATCTATCCGATATCTAGATCTGATCTGATGTGTTCCATGTGTGGATTTGATCTGATCTGTCGCATGTGTGGATTTGGTCTGATCTTTCCCTCCCATGTGTGGATTTGGTCTGATCTTTCCCGTGTGTGGATCTGGTCTCATCTGTCCGGTAATCTGAGTGTGATCCGTCCCGGTAACCTTGAGTGTGATCTGTCGGGTGTAAACTTCTGATCTGAACATGATCCGTCCGATGTTGTAGATCTGATCTGGTTCTGATAAACTGTCTTCCGTGGGGAACTTTGGCATCGGTCGTCTCGTGGCGGCAACAGGTGAAGTTCGTGACGCGCATCTACCACCCCAACGTCAAGACAGACTCGGGGGAGATCTGTTCGGACATCCTCAACGAGAACTGGGGGCCGACCCTCAACGTTACGTACGTCCTCAACACCATCCGCCAGGCAAGTGCACCCCGCTCAATGCGCGCCCGAGCACGCACACGCGCAAACCGCTGTGCTGGTGTCGTGTTGCGTTTTTTGTTGGGTTGGATTGGGTCAGGTTCGAGTTGGGTTTCGTTGGGTTTGGATGATTGGTGTTGGTGTTGTGTTTTGCTGTGCTGTGCCTTGTTCAAGTGTGCCTTGATGTGCTGTGTACTGTGTTGTGTCACCGTACCCGGGGTCGTTTAAGTGTGAGACACGCCTCGTTTGCAGACCCTGTTTGGCCGACTCTCCCCTCCATTTCTCTTGTTCGTTCTGGAAGGAACCAATGGTAGAGCGCCGCCGACACGCTGTCGGCTTTACGCTGCTGCTGCTGCTGCATCTCACAGCTCTCGTTGTTTCCTGCTAGCCCGTGGTCAAGAGGGAACACGGTAAAGCTGTAACGGCTCTAACTCCCCGGGATATGTTCCACGGTAAACAGGAAAACTTGGGGTTGATAAGTTGATAAGCCATGTGTGCAGTATTTTGCAGTTGTTTCCTTTGTCGCAGGGGCATACACCGTTGCGAATACCGCGTTATATTGCCCGTGACAACATACCACCAGCCACCAGCCGCCGGTGGGAAATCTGTCGAACTACAGGCAGTACGTAACGTTTTTTATGTTTCGTGTTGTCAGCCTCTCGCTCCGCCCCGCCCGCGAGGAAAGCAGAGCACCAAGCGTGGAAAAAAAAAGAAAGCGAATTTACATACGAACACAGAATACACGAAGCAGCAGGGTTGCGCTTCAAATATCAATACCCCGACACCCCAACAGCGATTTTCGAGACCCAGACAGCCGGGGAGGGGGGGGGGGGTACAAAACTATTATGGGGAACCATAGTAAATAGCACCAAATATTGTTTGTGAAACTAGCGAAGTGTATAGGCTTTTTGTGTGCACCGTAGGTCCTATTTAATATGGTCCCCCGTAATAGTACTTTCCACTCTGGCCATAAATGTAGACACCGTTTGATTTAGACCCCATAGATCAAATGGAGGTTATATTTTGGGTCAGAGTGGTCCATTTGTTTTTCGCAAATTCATCAGGAATTCCCGCCAAACTGATTTGTTTTTCGTTTTGACTCTTGGGAGTGTGGTGTAATTTTTTTCATTGTTTTCGTTATTTTTATTCTCGTACCCCTGGAAGCGGTGTAACGGCCTGAATTGACCCTCCGCCTCCTACCACATGGTCTTTCATTGGCACTGATGTGCTGGTTTTCGAACGTGAAAATAAACACGAATGCATGTCGTTGTTGTTGTTGTTGTTGCGCAGATGTTGCAGGAGCCCCACGCGGACAACCCTCTGGAGGCAGACATCGCGAGGCAGCTCGCGGAGGACAAGGAAGCCTTCAACCAAACGGCAACAAAGTGGACTCTTGACTTCGCCAGTCCGTGACGATGGGCAAGGAAGAGGTTTTGAGGAGAAAAGGAGGGAGCGGGGGGGGGGGGGGGGGGGGGGAGGGGCTCACATCGTTTTCGTCACTTGTATTTCGTATTATTTTGACCTTTCTTTTTGAGCAGCGTGGGGCATTATCCAATCCCGTCTGTGTCACGGTGTAGACTACCTCTTAGGGGAGTGGGGGAGGGGAGGCGGGGGGTTCGGGGGGGTCGGGGGGGGGGGGGGGGGGGGGACTAGGGTTGGGCGGGAGGAGACGGGGGGGGGGGTGGCGAGGAAGCTGCGAGGATAGGAAGACGGAAAGCGGAAGCTGTGGATGGTTTGGCTGCCGCTCTTGTTCGGCCAGTGATCGCCAGGGACCACTACCCCATGGGTTGTTTTGGCGCTACGTTTTTTTTTCGAGGAAGGCGTCGGTTTGTGAGGGGGAGAGCTGGATGAGCGAGCCCACCGTCGGCCTTACCGCACAGAGGAGGGCGCAGATAGTTGGGTGGTGTTGTTAGACGGCGCCCTAAAGTTGGAGGAGGCGGGAGTAGGAGGGGCGGGGGGCGGGGGGCAGGCCTGGGTGGCAGTGAGTCGTGGACAGCAGGGGAGAGGAATTGCGCCGCGATTGCTTCGCTGCATGTGTAGTGTTGTACCGTAGGTAGGTCGGAGAGTTTGTTGTGTGCCTCACTTGTTTCTTCCTGTCTTTTTTTGTAGCCTGCTGGCGGTGGTGTTCGTTGCCTATATCGGTATCGGTACCAAGCGCTCACCGCTCGCCGGGCGGAGCGAGGGGTGAAAAGGGGAGAACGCGGGGTTTTGTATATGTTATGGAGGCGAGCTCGACTTTTTCCGCTTGGAAAGAACGTGGTGTTAACAGTTGTTGTGGCTTTTTCTTATATTATTTTCACGATGTCTCTGGATCTTGTAGGCAATTAATGGGCTTCTGGGAGCCGCAGGCGAGGGGGACTGGTGGTGGTTGATACCCCCGCTCCCCTGTCCCTCTTCCCGCCTCGTTGTCTTCGTATTTTTACGCCTTAAAAAGAAACAATTTTTACTATTATTATTATTATTATTATTATTATTATTATTATTATTATTATTATTATCATTATTATTATTATTATTATTATTATTATTATTATTATTATTATTATTATTATTACTATTATTATTATTCTTATTCTTATTCTTCTTCTTCTTCTTCTTATTATTATTCTTATTCTTATTCTTATTCTTACCTGGTATCTGGTATTATTCATTGGTAATGGTTCTGATGACGTTATTATTGTTGTTCATAGCCGTGATGGTGGTTATGATACTCTTCTCATAATAATATGATGATCACGGCCACCATTGGCGCCGATTGTGACGGTGTTGAGGATGCTGATATCAGATGACGCTTTTGGCTGGATGGCCCATATAGATGTACGTGAGTGTGGCGACGATGATGGTGATATTATGGAGAAAGTAGGTAAAATATAGAAAGATGTTGGTGAGGGCAGCTGAACGTATATATGCGTTTCGTGTGCAGATCCCTCGTCAGCCGAACCAGTTTATAGTTATTCCCGAATCCTTGGCAGCCCCCGAATGAAGTAAACATTGTACGTATCGCGTGTGCCCCCTCTTCCCCAATCCTAAACCTTCCGTAACCCTGCCTCCCTCCTGTGGACATCACCGAGCCTCGATCGGTTGTGATGGGTGAGTCAGCGTTAGATAGAGGTACCAAGGAACAGCTATTACGGGGGACCATATTAAACAGGACCTACGGTGAATACAAAAACCTACATATTTCCCTATTTTTACCAACAAAATTTGGTCCCACTTACTATCATATATGGTCCCCCGTAATACTATTATGACTATTTATGCCTACTATTATTAGCAATAGTTGTCTCCCCATTTTGGCGGGAGCAATGAAGACGGAGACAGCAAAATAAAAAGTATTACACCCGCACACGGGTAAATAAATGCATACTATACTCCTCCTATCCTTCAGCACCCACCACCGCTGTGATGATGAGCTGCTGCTATCGTACCATATAATATGTATAGCGTGTACCGATCTGCTGTGCCCAGCATTCTTATTTGGGAGCGAGAGACGGCGCGCGTGTTCACTATATTAAACAAGGGGCGACTCGATTTATAATAAAAAAGAAGAAAAGGGGCGACTCGATGGCGCGCTTTCCATTCATTTACGTAGGGACACGAACTTTGACTCCAGCTATTTAATACGGAGTAGCAGCTGCTCATCCTCCATGCTTTACACACTCGAGTCTATATGCCTCATCCCTCTCTTAGTTTCCTTTCCCCTCCCCTCCGTTCTTATTATGCCGGTGTCTCCCTCCCCCTTATTTAGTGTTTTGCTTTTCTCTGTCTCACAGTCTTGTGATACATACGTAGGTACTACCCAGGTACGTATCTCTCTCTAAGGTGGGGAACCAGGACGGACGCTGGCTGGGTGTACTCTTACGTTGAGCTGTGGGTAGAAAGCACGATTTTCAATGTGAAGACAACACATACAACATGGTTACAAAAAGACCGCCCCGATGTTGAGCGTCACGGACCTCTGTTTTATAGCATATGATGGCCTGAAGGGGAAACATCAACATGCATGCAACAATTCGTACATAATATTACATTAATACGCATCGTTGATGCAAGAGATATCTGATGCAAGAAGAGAGCGGAAAGACGAGAAAGAAAAACGCCCGAAACGACGACGTTTCTTTAAAAAAAATAATTGTGAGTAGAACCGTTACAAAAACGCTTCTGAATGTACATTGAACTCCGTGGGATCAATCGAGCTGTAGTGCATCTCGGCATCTCGCGTTCTTGTTCGTGCACCTGCTGTGCCCGTGACGCGAGATGGGTGCGTACGCCGATACCATTGCACACTGCCCAGTGACTCCATCGATGCTTCGGAGTCAAGGATCCCGGGGCAGGCGTCGTGGCGCCGACGGCAGCAGCAGCAGCAGCAGCAGCAGCAGCAGCGGCAATGGGAATAACACAAGAAGGAGCAGCAGCATTTACGTCCTTCTCCTCGTTGGGCTCCTCCACCTCGCCCGGGGGTCGGCCGATACCGGCTCGGTGCCAGGTCCTCTTGGAGCCTCATCCTGCCCACCCCGCTGCGATGCCACGATACCGCCACCCGGGAGGGTTCTCGCGGTCCACGAGGCGGAGACGTTGAGTGCCGGACAGCAACAGCAACGCTCTCCGACAGCCTATTGCCGCACTGCTGCTGCGGCGCGTGCCGCTTTTGCTCTTTCTGATCATCTGCCTCGACTCCCGAAGATACCACCTATTGAGCGACCAGAGTTCTTGGTGAGGCTCACTGCAGTGGGAGGGGGGATAGGGAGAGGAAGAGGGCGGGGGGAGATGAAGGGGGCGACAGAGGGATAGTGTTTTTTTGGGGGCGCGAGGTCGATAGACAGGGGGGGGAGGTAGAAACTGCTGTGGGGGCGTTTTACATTGCGTACACAGAGTCCTTCGTACTCTAAAAAAGCGTACCAGGTATCAGTACAAGGTGTTGCACCAGGTAACAGGTAGCAACAGCCGTCGACATGACGTCAACTACTGCGTGGTACCCTAATAACTGAGAGTTTAATCCCGGATCGCCCGCAATAAAAACACAGATATCAGCATTCTGCTTGCCCCAAGCAGGCAGTTTTTTGGACCGCGGGTTCATGCGCTCGTGATGATGGCGTGCGTTTCGGTCATGAAACGCGAGTGCTAGCAAGCGGCGAAATGACGGCCGGTTTGCAGCGACACTTCGTAGTAGCTCTCTACTATTAATAATACGCTTGTATGGCAGGTCGTAAAAGTAGCAGTTCGTAGAAACAGGGCTCCCCTCACAACGCGGTATGATTATTAATACCTGGTATGAATGGTGGTGAAACCAATAGTGGTTGCCCCCAGATAGCGAATCTTCCCAAGGTAGGCTATTTACGCACTCTGATTGGCTAAGGGGTGTTTGTACACGGCCAAAAACCCCGGAGATATTCGCCATCAGGGTGCATCCACGGCTCAATGAAACACTCGTACTGCGTAGACACCTTTGATATTGGCCAACTGCTACACGCGGGACAATTGTACCAAACACACCGAAGATCGCAGGCCGCAGATATATAATGCAACAAACAAGGAGACTATCTTCCTCGTGGTACGAAATGATATGATTACCAGTAGTTGAGAGCACAGCTAGGTCGTTGTGCTTAAGAAAGGCTCTATTTGCTGTTCGGGCACTTCTACGATTAGTATTATTAACACTATTAATATCATAAGGAAGTTCGCCTGAACGGGCAGATAGATCTACGCGAATACCGAAGCTGGCGCAGAACGCACCCGTTCTCAAACAAGAAGTCCAACCTGGGTCAGCTTTGCTTGGTTCTGCACACGGTCACGTGTCCTGTACGTGCCAGGTATATGCTATGCAAGCAGCAGTACCAAGTACCTGCTACAGCAGTATATGTACGGTGTTACTATCGTCTAATATTCATACAGTATAGTGGGCGCCCGCCGTTGAGAAACGTCCGTGTGGTGTCCAAGGCTCAAATATATCATTTTCTTTCAGACGTTGATCTAACTAACTCTGTCGCACGGGATTTAGAGGGGATCTCACTAACTGTTGAGCTGTGTTTTCTTTGATCCAATTTTCTTGCTATTCGTGTGCCAATCTGGCCGTATTTTTCCCGAAATATCGTGTTAGTAGTGTTTCTTAACCGCGTGTTTCCACTGTGTACTGCGTGTCGCCGAGAGCGCAAGTTAGCAAAAGATCAACCACCACCTCGGACGGATGATCGATCCCCACGTGACGATCTACAGCAGTAGTTCTTCGAGGGCAGACGGATTCCTGATCTCGCACCGGGTATGATCTACGACGACCGGTACTGTCTGTAGCTCACGTTTGCCGGGTGGGACCCTGATGACCTGGATGATGTACGTAGGACATGTGCCCTGGGTTGGATCTGTACCATGCAGGTCCTGCACAGCACCTCAGAACGGCAGGTTGGGACCTATCTGATCTATCTCTGATCTATCGTTCCAGCTGATCTATGTGATCTGTCTCATATGTCTGATCTATCTCTGATCTATCTGATATATCACTGACCCATTCAATCTATTTGGTCTATCTGGTCTATCTGATCTCTATCTGATCTGTCCGAAGTTTGAAACGTTCCAAGCTCAAATGAAAATCGACCAACCGGTATTTCACGCGAACGCTGAACCCCTGTGCGCGATTAAAATCGAGGCGTTTACATGTGATGTATCCCAGGGGCGGCAACGGACGACAGGCATCTGCCGCCACGCCTTTTTGTCCAGAAGATTCGCTGTGCGTTGCTTTAATAAAAAAGTCCTCGCGAGTTTCGAGCCGGCTCCACCATACGTCTTCTCCCGCGAAAAAATAATCCTGTTTGCCCGCTTTCTCCGTCGACGCTGTTGGGGTTGGGGTTAGGGTTAGTCCCGCCTTCCCGCCGCGTCCTTCTTTCTTGCGGGACGTCCCCTGGTGTTCAACCCCGCGTCTTTGTTATATACTACTCCGGTCGAAAATGTAATGGCCGTTTGGTATTCACGTTACTGTCTAAACGTTCCTCATATTTCCGTCCATAGTGGTAGTAAGTTGGTACGTACGGGCTTCTGAAGTGGTAACTCAGTAAGTTGTTCACGCCTCGGGAAACGCACAACTTGCCTGGTAGTATTTCATGTCAATGTTAGATTTTTTTGTTTTTATCCTCCGGCGGGTTGGTGAAAATAGATTGAGCTTGAGCTTACCACACTTCAGCGTTCAAAATTCGTGTTGTGTGGTCAATTTGACCCATAGCTCCCGTTGCAACATCAAGAACAGGCACATATTATAGTCGACATCAGCGAAAAATATCGTAAGATTACGTTACAACGTTAACGACCTTCGGGATTTTGTGATAGCACAGTGTTGAGTGTGTTATGATACTCGGCGGGCGATCGCGTAACATTATGTTGAGAGTGTTACCTTGATCCCGTATTGAGCGCAGTATGTGTGTTACGGAGTTGGGGTATGCAGCCTGCAGCGAGGAGCACTATTGCTAGTGTGTTAGCGGAATTCCTGGTGGTTGTTGTAACACGCGTTAAATGGGATAATATTCATGGCCAATAAAACGTCAACATCGTGTGACCGTGTTAGCGACGTCAGCCCGCAGCGAGTAAGGTTTCGTCAAGTGTGTCGGCGGGATCCGTACTTGCTACCGTAACACAATTTAGGCGGATAGCGTACATGCCCAATTTAACGCTTACTTGACACTATGTTCGTGTGTTAGCGGAATTCCTACTGCAGTGGCTATTGCAGCACACCTTAGAGGGCTAACGTATATGGCCAACATAACGTTCAATCATGTCCCCGTATCCCCCGCAAGAGCAGGCCGCATCGAGCGACGTTAGGTTAAGGTGTCAACGGAAGTCTTGCTGCCATAACATACGTCAAACGGGTATGGTACAAGATCGATAACTAGCATGGTGTTAACGTGGTAGCTCGGATGCAATTTATGTGGTAACACAAAATAGCAGACAACGTACATCCCCAATCCAGCATCAACAATATGTTACCTGATACTGTCTGCTGTGTTAGTTCGTATGTGAGTATGCAGATTACGTTATAGATGGATACTGTATTTGTGTTAATAGATGGATAACCTACTGGCGGGGTTTCCTTTTTTAGTTTTTTTTTGCGGGGATCCCCCCTAAATATCCCCTGTTATGGGGTTTAAAAATAAGGTGACGTTTTTTTACCGGGGATGCTATGTTATCCTCTCCCGGGGATAAGTTGTAGGTGTCCCCTTCTGGGATCTCGGCGAAATTGGATAACTCGGCTACATTATGATACTTCGCGACGCCGCTTCAGAACTAACCCATGTAACACCTGTTAGATCCCGGAAAGACACAAATGGTAACGTCGCAACAAAACGTTGGAACCACTTCGGCCTCAACGGTAACTCGGCAAGATAATGTTGGGCCGGATTGACTATTATGGTAACACAGCAACGAAATTTCAAAACCAGATCTTTACTGACAGTAGTAACATAGTGCTCGAGAGACCTCCGCATTATGGCTAACATTCCTACATACGGTCACGTATCGGCCGGCTAAGACTGTAACATTGCTAACGTATGTCAATTGTTACCTTATCCGACCCTACAGCAATCAGACGGGGTCCGAATAACGTAGCGTTAGTAGTGCTGGCCACTATAGTACGTTGTGTTATGTTAGAGTGTTGTTTGCAACAAGATGCCATTAATAGGTGTAAGTGCTGACCAACATGGCAACCTTGTGCTAGGGTGTTATCGATAGGTGTCACACTCCTCGTAAGGGTAAGGCAGTGTTGGTGTGTTATGTCTAGCGCGGCGCAGACCGTAACATTAAGCTGTCACGTTAGGAAATTTGCGGATATCGATCTGGGCACGTTAGGCCGATAGCGTACGTTTATGGTCAAATCCCAACATTCTTCCACAGTGTTGTTGTAGTAAAAGCACAGTTCACTGCGTAATCTATTGCTACTGTGCCAGAGCTGGACGAAATCGAGCAGACACACAACTTCAAGGCGTGTGCACGTTCATGTGCTTCCAGTTAACACTGCGTTACGGTATTGACGTTGAATACTCCTCCAGCGCTACAAATATTATGTCAGCACGTGGCGACGTCCCTGTGTCAGACCCCATAACGTAGACGAGTGTTTATCCGAGTGTTCCGTTATCCGACGCGTGTTCGTTATACGTACGTACGGGCTCTTAATTCTCCCCGAGCCTAACAAAACGGTACTACTGCTGCTGTACCTCTTTCGAGCTGTCTTAACGCTTTTAGAACTTCGGTCCCGTTTTGGGGACAAACTGCTTGGAATTCGAGTGGTTCGTCCCCAAAACGAGACTGCGGTCCTAAAAGGGTGAAGCCGAGTGCTTTCCCATCCGGGACGGATCATGTACGTATTATGTACAGATCATTCCCACAGACAGTTCATCATATAGATCTTTCAAGGCAGATTTATTCCCGATCTCGTATGTACATGATCTACAGTAGTAGCTCATGTTGTCGGTGGGCGCCCGTATATTCTGCCCGATCTGCTGCAAGCACGTGTTTCCTGAGTTGTACGTGTACCACTAAGCAGATCCTGCGCAAGCTCTGGGAACGGTGGATGAGGGAATAGATGATCTACGCAAATAGATAGTTCATGATCTAGATGGTTCATGATCTATCTGACCGAGGTGTGATCACCTGAACACGTTTTTTTCCTGCACATTTTCCGAACCAAACCACCAACGCGGACAATCCAAGGGCCATTTTTACGCGTACCCTGCTGCGCGAGTTTCTAAATGCCACAGTGACAGCTGTACTGCTGTCATGTTCAACAGTCCCTCTTCCCGTTCAATCTCTTTTTTTGTTGTCCTTCGATGAACCAGATGTTTCGCTTTCCCGCGGTTCACTCCTGTCGCCCCTTGTGTCCCGCCCGTCTGCCTCTCCCTCACGCTAGCGTCACGACGGCGGCGCGGCTAGCATTGTGAGGGATTTCAAGATGGCGCTAGCTGGGGCCCTGGCGGGCGCGATCGCGACAGGTGGGAGGGGACATTCAGCTTCAGCTATACCCCCCCCCCCCCCCCCTCAAGAGCATTGCCGTAAGCTAGAAACACCCACAGCCAACGAAACGTTCGACGCAGAATTCGAGAAGGAAATCAGCGCGTTGGCAGAGGCGAACGTAGATGTATCAGAGAGGAAAGACAGTGGTTCGGAAGGGTTGCAGAGAGAGTGCACAAAAAAGGAAGAAGTAAAGAAGTGTGTAGCTAAACTTAAGAATAGAAAGGCAGCAGGGGCAGACCAAATAGTGAATGGGTTTTTGAAGTACGGGGGAGGAGTAATGTTTACCATGATGGCTATGTTGTATAACTGGGTATGGGAAAACGAGTATGCTCCTAGGAGGTGGAGAGAAGGAGTTGTAGCAAACTTATTCAAGAAAGGAGATAAGGCTGACCAGGGGAACTATGGAGGGATAACGCTACTAAGCACAGTAGGCGAACATATTTTGTAAGATTTTGAACGATAGAATGGGAACGATGATGGAGAAGGAAGACAGAGTAAGCGAAGGGAAGGCAGGGTTTAGGCCAAACCGTAGCTGCGTAGACCATGTGTACACCTTGGGTAAGATAATCGAAGGTAGGAAAGACGAGGGGCTAACACCTATGCCAATGGGAAAGCGAAGTACAAATAAAAAGTTGGAATTTCAGAGATACCCTCCAAAATTATTTAGAACACTCTTCCTATGGGCACGCTTAGAAAAAAACAAGTTCCAAACTTTTGGAAATGCCCGAAACAAACAAATCTGGGCCAACATCGGTTTGAGAAAAACTCAGGCCGATCTTTGGTTCGAAGCGGCGAGATTCCGAGTCCTTGACTGACATCAATCGACCAAACCAACGACTGCGTCATGAATTCTGAACAGAGTGCGCTCGTTAGGGGCTCCGACCCACCCTAGGGCCACCGTCTTCATACCATGGCCGGTGTCAAGTGGCGGGAGCTGACCAGGCGTATGATGAAAAAACAATTGGGCGCTGGTGTGCACGAACCAGAAGACAAAAATTCTCCATCCGTCTCGAACGGCAAAAAATAGTTTTTTTCAGGTTTGGGGGGATACCGTAGGACGCCGCCGGCAAGCTCTCGCCCCCTAGACCATGGATCCACCTGATATCTTCGAGGCCGTCATCTATATTCGTTGGCCTTGCCGGGCACCGAGCGGAATGACCGTGGGCTGAGTCTATGTTGAGATTGAGCGTCGATCGTCGCACGAGCTGGTTTCCATCAGCGTGTTGACAATTTGCAACCAGAAAAAGCAAATTGCGCCGCCTGCAGCCGTTGGGGGAAAAAAAAAAGGAAAAATCGAACTTTTTTTTTCTTTTTCCCCACAGCGGCGGTACGAAGATTTTTTCGGGTGTATTTTTAAAGCAATATATTTGAAATAAAACTTCTGGACTCCGCGTTTCCATTGGCATAGGTCTAACAACGTCCTGTTTGTTTCTAGATGTACAGAAGGCGTACGACACAGTATGGATATATGAATGATGGGAAAAATATGGGAAATAGGAATCAGAGGAAAGATGTGGAGAACGATGAAAAATATGACGGAATGTGCGAGAAGTGCTGTGCTGCTGGACGGGGAAATGCCGAAGTAATTTGATCTTTTACAAGGAATTGCACAGGAATGTACGTTGTCACCCAACCTATTCAAGATATATATGAACGACCTGATAGTAGCAGTTGAAGCAGCCAGGCAGGGAGTCACGGTAGGTTACTCGTAAGATGCGGTGTCGGGATTGATATTTGCTGATGACTTCGTGGGGATATCAGAAACACCCGAAGGATTGTAGAAACAAATAGAGAAGGCGCCAGAATACACTAGGGAATGGAGGGTGACGGCGAGCGTCAAGAAATGCGCAGTGGTTGTTTGTAACGAAGATAAGGTGAACCCGATAAATTTCAGTTGGAAGTGGGGAGAAGATTGCCGATTGTAGACCGGTATACGTACCTTGGCGTAGAGTTATCAAAAGAGCGCTCTTGGGATATACATATAGCAAAAGTAACAGGAAAGGGTAAACCACACGTAGGGCAAGATGGATGCGATCCTAACAGACCCGCACCTTGACACCAGTATTAAGAGATGTATCCTGATGAATGTGATAGTACCAAAGCTAGAATATCCAGGAAAAATATGGGAAGGGAATGCGAAACTCGTAAAACAGTTGGAAACAGTACAGATGACAGCAGCTGAAAAGAATCCTAAGATGCTCAAGTACGACTAGTAATACAGTATTAAGAGCAGAACTGGGAATGCACCCACTCAAGACAAACAGGGATATGAGAAAGTTGAAATGGCAACATAAACTATAGTAAGGAACATGCCAAAAAGAGGTTGCCAGCCATAGTTGATAGAACTGTATGGGAGAAAGATGAAAAGGGCGAGCTGGAATAAGGTGGGATAGCGTAGTCGAGAAAGTTTAGAAGGATACAGGGGGAAACGAAGGAGAGGTGATGTCCGCCGGGAAGTTTGGGAAGTACAAGGCAGAAGTAGGAGAAAGGATAGAAAGAAGGAAAAGGCTAGCGCTACGAAACAAGGTGGAATCGGAAACACACCTGGAGATGTACTGGGGATTTTAGGGCAGGAATGGGAATGAAAACGTACGGCCCAATGAACTTCGCGAAAACGCTGAAACTGCGCTTTCGTGTAGGTGACCTGGACCTGCCAGAAAGATGAAGGAGGTATACCAGTAGCCGGGAGGAGGAAGAAATAGATGCACGCATGTGCACGTGTGGCAAAGCAATAGAGAGTAGAACTCACATAGTAGGACAATGTGAAATACACAAGGAGGAACGGGATGTGTTAGAAGAGGAGATGAGGGAAATAGACGAATGCGACGTGGAGGAATTTGGTGCACTAGATAGCAGCGATAAAACGATCGCTACCCTAGGAGATAGATGGTGGCCACAGGCGGCCAAACAGGAAGGGGATAAGACAAACAAAAAGTTTCTATGCAATATATGGAAACAACGTAATGAGCGCCCAATTGTTGGAGGTGTCTCTATTAGGAGTAGGGACGGTGCTCCGTGTCGAAAGGGATGCGTGGTCAATGGTCAAATAAGGCAAGCCACGAATGAGTACGCTTCCCCCCCCCCCCCCCCACTCCGCCTCAATGCCTTCCTGCTCGGCGTAGACACAACGTGCTCCGTCCCGACATTGTAGGCATGCGAGGGTCTATAACCATACGACTACGGCCATGCATGATAAATAGTACCCCCCCCCTCCGTGGTAGTATTGTAGGGGTGCGAGGGTCTACGGTCATACGACTGCGGCTATGCATAATATAGAGCGCACACCCCCCCCCCCCGCCCCCTCTTCGAGGTCGCTGGAACGACCGCACCAGAAAACAAACCACTTAATAACAAGTTGTCATCCATTTGCTAGAAAGTCGGCCTCACAAGCGGTTCTTACGTTCGCCTTGCAAGTCACCCAACACCTGCAAATGTCTGCACCTGGTCGGTGAAAACCCGACGTGCTCCGTCCTGGCGGTGTAGGGGTGCGAGGGCTTATGGCCATGCGACTACGGCCATGCGTGACATGAGTAGCCCAGCCCCCCCCCCCCCCCTCCTCCCACAGTTCGCAGCGGAATACGCCCGAGACGAAAACTCATGACAGGAATACTCACGAGGGAAAATAACCTGGAGAAGAATAAGCACGAGCGAGAAAGATGGTCGAGATAAAATCTGAAGGACAAGTGGTTCTAAGAAAATAAACCTCGCTATCAATAAAAAAAATCTGATTTACTGTATGTGTTACACCCGTCTATTGCGTGTTAACATGGCGGGGTACATGGGAGGACACATCGCGGGAGATAGCTGAAGTGAACATTTTGTAATCTCCCTTGCCAGGGTGCGATAAACATTTTGTCGCCCACTTTGTGGCAAGCGGGGGGAGATAAGACGGGTGTCCGCAGCGACTTTTGTTACCCTAGTGTTGGGCTGGGTGTGGTCCCTGTGTGTGGAGCGGCTGTTTGTTGATCCGGGTGGTTTATGTTGTTGTTGATGATGATGTTGCAGTTGATGGTGTTTGCGTTTGTTGTTGTTGCTGTTGCTGTTGCTTGCTGATGTGATTACTGTTGTTGTCGTTGTTGTTGTTGTTGTTGGTGGTGTTGGTGTTGGTGTTGGTGTTGGTGTTGTTGGCGTTGTTGCTGTTGCTGTTGTTGTTGATGGTGTTGTTGCTGTTGCTGTTGTTATTGTTTGCCATTCGATGTTGTCTGTTGTTATTGTTGTTACTGCTCCTTGCTGCTGTGTTGTTATTATTGTTTGCTGTTCGTTGTTCTTGTTGTTGTTGTTAGTTGGTTGTTGTCGTCGATGTTGACGTCGTTGCCATAGTTTTCTGTTTTTTGCTCCTCGATGGCGACGTATTCGGCGACGCCCGCGTTTGCCTCTGCTTCCGCTGGTCTCAGTATGCCCTTTCCTGTCTCGCGAGGTCGAATCAGATCATGCCGCCATACCTTGTCGCATCGCGTCCTACCAAGTCATCTTCCGAAACCTTGAACGATTTCCAGTAACCCCTGGACTAAACAACTGCACCTGTTAGCACGCAGTGGGAATTGGCAACTTGACTGCCGAATTGGGTACTTCATGCAGACGGGGGAACGGTCAAGCCACGCCAGAGTTGCCCCCCCCTCCCCACCCCGCTTCCCCCCCCCCCGTTGTAAACTAGAACTCTCGTATTTGTCGGCTAAGGTTTTCTGACTCACATCGTTTCTGTCCGCCGTCACCCTCCCCGCCTCCCCCCGTTTCTGCCCCCCGCCGTTGCTATTCTATGGCGCCGTTCCTGTTCTTTGGCGTTTTTCTTTTTTTGTTTTTAATGATTTTTCCCCCCTGGGGGTTTCAATGTTGGTGGCGCTTTCTTATTCTGTTGGTGCAGCCGCGTTGTTTCCGATCGACACGGCCAAGACTCTTCGCCAGGCGAACCCGCGAGCCTTTCGGGGTACAAGAGAAGCGCTAGCGCACCTCTGCCGGTAAGGGATAAGAATAAGCCGATCGGGCAAGAAAGGCAACAACAGCAACGACAACGACGACAACGACGAAAAAAAAAACAACCACGTCTAACATACATACATACATAAACCCTCAATGTCGTTAAACTGTATTAGATACCTGGGACCTGGTCGTTCCAGGTATACGGTAACCCAGTTGCTGTAGGACTGCCGTCCCGTTTTGGAGACAATTTACTTACATTCTAAGTAGTTTGTCCCGAAAACGGGACTGCGGTACTAAAAGAGTTAAGCTCTAACCACTAAAACGGTCTGAACAACAGAAACGTTTGTTTGCCTTTTTGTTTTTAATTTGGTTTATTTTTTCAGCGCACTTTCTCGTGTGCAGTGCAAGTGTGTCGCCGGCTTTCTCTCTCACACAACACAGGGGGGGGGGGGGGGGGGCGCCAGGTGCTATTCTCCCCTCCCCCCCCCACACCGGAAATAAAATTAACTCATTGAAGCTGTTGTCCATATGCAAGCCCGCCTCACAAGCGGTTCCTAGTGGTGTGCACCTCACCCTTCATGCGACTCGCCCAACACTTCACGGCGCTTCGCGCTTGGTGCAAACAATGCCTGCCTGGTCGGTGAAAACCCGACGTGCTCCGTCCCGGCATTGTAGGAATGCGAGGGTCTATGGTCATACGACTACGATCATGGATGGTAATGAGTGCAACCCCCCCCCCCCCCCCCCCCCTCCCTCCAACTCCCCTTCCCACCTCCCACCCTCCCACCTCCCTCCATACCCCCTCCCAGCCCCTACTCGAACCTTCCCCCCCCCCCCGACCATGTTCACCCTCCCCCCCTCCCTTGGTGCAAGCAGTGTCTGCCTGATCGGTGAAAACCCAACATGCTCCGTCCCGGCATTGTAGGGGTGCGAGGGTCTTTGGTCATACGACTACGGCCATGCATGAGATCGAGTACATACCTCCTATCGAGTACCCCCCCCCCCCCCCCCCCCCTCCCCCCTCTCCCACCCCCTTCCCGCGACCTCCCTAAACCTCCAAACCCCATTCCCGATCCCCCACCCCACCCCACCCCACACCTCGCACACCCTACGCCCCACCCGCCACCGGCCACACCCCTTATCCCTCACCACCCCCTTGGCCTTCCACCGGTAGGACACGAGGTCCGCTGTCCGTCTACACGGGGGTCCCGACCGCGGTGCTAGGTGCCATGCCGTCCAGTGCCCTCTATTTCGGCACCTACGAGGCGGTGAAGACACGGCTCATGCGCGTAGCCGCAGAGGCGTTTCCCATCTCTGACGCTTGCGCCGGAGGCGGTAGTGGGGAGGAGGAGGGGGGTCAATGGGAATTGGAAGAGGAGAAGGGGGGAGGGGGTGGGAGGGGGGAAGGGGGAATGGGGAGCGGGAGAAGGAGGGGGATTGGGGGGGGGAAGAGGGGGAGGGGGGGGGGACGGCGGGAGCGAGGGTGTTCATCCGGTTGCGAGGGCCGGGGCTCACGCGGTGGCGGCGGCGTGTGGGAACGCGGCGAGCAGCCTCGTCTTTGTGCCGAAGGAATACGTCAAGCAGACGCTGCAGGTGTGAACTTAACCTGTCTGGGCTGGATTGGACCGGACGGGCAGGACTGGGCAGCATCAGTGTTTGCAGGGCTGGCCAGCAGCAGCAGCAGCAGTATTTGCAGGACCGAGTTTAAGTTATATATGCCGGGCTGGGCAGCGGCAGTATTTGCGTCACTGGGCAGTACGTACGTATGATGTACCCGTATTTTCAGGCGTGCGTGGGAGGAGCGTCAGCACGAGTATTCGCTGGGTGGCAGCAGTATTTGCAAGACTGGGCAGCAGCCGCACTGTTCGAGGGTGTACTCTGAGCAGCCCGATCGTTGTCCGGGAGGAGCTCTGAAGCATGTGTGTCTCGCTCTCCAACAATGTACGTATACCTCCCCTAGTCCGTTGTGTTCAGGCCCTGTTTTCCGCTGTTGCTCCGTCGCGTAGCCATCCCGGCACACTCCCGAACCCCTAGCCTCACCTACCCCCCAATTATGCTGGGAGACCTCGGTTTTGACCACCTTGACTGACCGCCCTTTACGCTAAAACTAGTACATTGAGGACTGCGGAGGTCTTGACGCGTCCTACAAGACCGAGTTGACCGTTCGACTGACCGCCCTCTACCCTAAAATAGTACCAGGTACATGAAGACCAGGCCGGTGTCTTAGCACCTGACCCCGTGACTGACCGCCCCCTACACTAAAACGACTATATTTAGGTCTACTGATGCCTTGACGCGCCCTGAATGACCGGTCTGTTAGCGCCTGACCGCTTGACTGACCGCATGCCACACTAGAACTAGTATATTAAGGTCTAGTGAGACCTTGACGCGCCTCAAAAGACCGGTCTCCGTGGATCTATTACCTTGACTGACTGTTGCTACGCTAGTACTAGTATATTACGGCTGGATGAGGCCTTGACGCGCCCTAGAAAGACCGGTCTCTTAGCACCTGGCCCCTTAAATGACCGCCCCTACACTAAAACTAGTCTATGAAGGCCTTGTGTGACCGATCTGACCGCTTGACTGACCGCCTTCTACGCTAAAACTACAGTAGTACATAAAGACTTAATGATACCTTGGCGCGCCGCCGAATACCGGCTTCCTGACACCTTCGACGCCCGTGACTGACCTGCCCCTACACTAAGACTAGTATGTTCAGGCCTGATGATACCTTGAAGCCCAAAATGACCGGTTTGACGGCTTTGACTGACCTCCCTCTACACTAAAACTAGTATATTGAGGCCTAACAAGACCTTGAAGCGCCCATAAATGACCGGTTTGACCCCTGGACTGACCGCCCCTAGACTACTACTAGTACACTGAAGCCTGATAAGACCTTGAAACGCCCAACATGACTCGTTTGACCCCTGGACTGACTGCCCTTACTCTAAAGCTAGTATATTTAGGCTTGACTGACCGCCTTGACGCGCCAAGAAAGACCGATCCCCCACGTAGCACCTTTGAATCCCACCTTCGATGGTCCGGTGGTGCAGGCTTCGGGGATGGCAGCAGCGGGGGCGGCGCCAGAGACTGCAAGACAGATCGTGGCCCGCACCGTAAAGGAAAAGGGGGTGAGGGGGCTGTACTGCGGGTACTGGGCTACGCTGTCGAGGAATGTGCCGAGCGCCATCATCCGGTTCACCTTGTACGAGGAAATTAAGCTGTGAGGATGTGTTGATGTTGTGGCAGATGTAGGGTCAGGTACCGGTCGTTCTGCTTTGCTTTGCTTTGCTCTGCTTTTGCTTTGCTTCGCTCTGCTTTGCTCTGCTTCGCTCTGCTTTGCTCTGCTTCGCTCTGCTTTGCTCTGCTTTTGCTTTGCTTTGCTCTGCTTTGCGTTTCTTTGCTTTTACTTTGCTTTGCGTTGCGTTGCTTTGCTTTGCATTGTTTGGCTTCTGCTGCCTTTTTGTGTGGGTGGTTTTGTTGTGAGAGCCGTTGTGGTTACCGTTGGATTTCTGCTCGCTGGGGGTGTGGTGCTTTCTTGTTCAAGTCCGTTCTGTGGTGTACTAATATGCGGCAAACCGCAAGTTCGTTTGTGATCGGCTGCCGTCGTGTGCTTCGTAAGCTGTTGCATCACCGTTGTTGTCTGATTGCGATGATGATGCTCGTGTGTTTCCGTTGTAGTGATGCGGTTGTAATTTTGCTGTGTTGATGGTGCAATGCTGATGATGACCGTTTTAGCCCATTTTAGGACGCACGATAGTACCGTTGTAGTCCCGCTTGTTGCGCCGTTGTACTCCCGGTGCGATCGATGCCGTGACAGTTCCGTTGTGATGCCGTTGCGATGCCGTTGTGATGGCACCGTTTATAAGTTCCGGTGTGGTGTCTGTCGTGATTTTGTGTGGTGATGTCGTCGTGGTCCTACTAAAAAACATCAGCTGTGAGATTCAGGGTTTGCGTCGAAGCTCAGCTCATCTCCTGCAAGCTGCGTACCGCTCTGCACGGAAGTATATGGCGTGTTTATACATTAATATGAATACCAAGCGTTGCTTATATTCACGGCCACATTGGCACATATGGTGCTTCGATCACTACTGATACGACGGGTAGTACGAAGGATATATATATATATATATATAAGGCGCCGGGCTCGCCCGCGGTGCAGTGCTTCGAGCAAACGCACGCGCACGAAGTGAAAGAAGAAAAAAGGGAAAAAAAAAACGAAAGTGCCGAAAGAGAAGGAGAGAACAAAGACCCGCAGGAAAGGTCCGGCAAGTATTAAGGGGGACCAAAGTTAATGGAACCTATGGTATACATAAAAAACTATCCATTTATCCATTTTTACTAACAATATTCGGTGCTTTTAACTGGTCCCCCGTAATAGTGAAAGGAGGCGTTTTCGAAGTGGGAGCTCTGAGAGGCCAGGGATGTACCAACCGAGCGCGCTCAGAGAGTGAGATAGCTAGTATAAGTAATTATATATATCCTGTTGTAATTCCGTTGTGGTGACTCTCTTGTAAGTAATTACGTCGGTTGTTATTTCGCCTTTGGCTGCAATTCCTATCCCACTCCTTACAAGTTCGATGCCACACTCCCGCTGTGCTTCCAGGACGATTCCATTGTCAATTTGGTTCTCACTAACACACACCAGGTATGCACAAGGTTCCCCTCCGGGACGTGCCTAGGGGCATCGCGCGAGAGCGAAGCGGAAACCATACAGCATGCGATACTGTATCATACGCATACCTGGTAATGCACGATACAATATGACAGCGTTATTAAGTATCTGCTTGTTACTACCGTGCCTACAGACATGTGCAGTACGTAAATCCCTTTAGAACTGGTCCTCTGCATTTTTTGGGGGCGAAACGTACGACATGGGAATAGTATGGGACTGTCACTATTGACTGAATCTTTTTTCTTTTTTTGTTTGTTTGTAGATTTTCTTCCTGATTCCGTCAAACATTGTGTCATAATTTGTTAGTGTTTGTTGTTCTCACATTTATAACTATTACGGGGGGCCATAGTTAACAGGACCAACTATTGTCAGTAAAAATGGTTAAACATATAGGTTTTTATGTGTACCATAGGTCCTGTTAACTATGGTCCCCCGTAATAACACTAACAAGGAGTCCGTGGTCACACCAAGGTGCTTGAGCCCTACGTGGGAAGATCGGAAAAACCATATATTTCTTTTAAAGAAAGGAAAATTCGGCTGGGAAGCACGACGCTTCCCGCTTATACGTACACGCACAAGATGAAGAGGGCGTACAGTACACACGAGATGCAAACAATGTGCACACTATTGCGGGGGGCTATAGTAAATAGGACCGAATGTTGTTGGTAAAAATAGGTAAAAATACCTGGTATACGTTTTGGTGTGTACCACAGGTCCTACTTACTATGGCCCCCCCATATTTAACGAACTAACATGGCCGTGGGTGTCCACCGAACTGCAGCGTTAACGTTCTCCCCGTTGCCACAACTCACCGCCTCGTGGCCACTAACGACAGTGGCTGTCCCGTCTGGAGTGCTGCCTGCACCGTGCGAAACGCACGGTAGAGTCGTGAACACGGCGAGGAACGCGCCTCCTCTGCTGTCTGGGGGGTGCTGTCGGAGTGAAGGCTCGCGCACATGCAGCGAAAAAAAGAAGAGGGATCGAACCGAAAACCACCCTATGAATGCCAACGATCGCTGCGCCTTCCCGGACTGTCTGGCAATGTACAGCACAGCTATGATACTACGTCCCTGGTAATTGCTGGGGGTAGCCCCCCATGAAGGGTTTACAACTCGCCAACACTGCAAAGACCAGTGACGTATATATCAGGTGCTACTGCCTCGTGAAAAAAAACCCTGGAAAAATGATGATTGCTGCCCTCGTGATGGTGTCCGCGCCGGTCGTTGGTCTCCGTGTGCCGTCCTGCTACCGCGCTTCATGGCCGCCTCGTCGCCTTAGCCCACTCGGCCCGCTCCTTCGCACGCGCTCTCGTTGCCACTCCCTTCCAGTCGGTTCCCTTTCTGCCCCGTCCCAAAAAACAAAGTGCTCCTCGCAGCTTGCGGTTTTAATCTGAAGAACAGAAATGATCGCGCAGGGTGAGTTATATCCGTCTCTTTCCCCGCTTGTCGACGCTCAGTCCATGCTCCCCCTTCGACGTCAATCCAGCCTCCTGCCGGCACAGTTAGAGACTGCGCCGTAGTTTGGCTTGTGGTGGCGGCGCCTTCCTGCCTGCCTGCCTGCCTCCGCGCACGGGCATACCGATTGAGCATCGTGCGCGCGGACATACCGATTGAGCATCGCTGCTCTGCCGCTGCTGCCTCGAAAAGACGCGCGAATCGTAGATGTCCGTGCCTGACGCACCACGCCCGGCCCAACTTTACTGGCGCGCCTGAGCCTCGCGGCCACACGCAGCAACGAGAGGGTATCACTCCTTGCACGCCTGGTAGGAAGGACATGCCTCGCAGCATGCCTTGCCGAGGCAGCGAGGGAGGGAGGGAGGGAGGGCGGGGGCGGGGGGGGGGGGGGGGGGGGGATGTACTCGATAGGAGAGATGTACTCGATCTCATGCATGGCCGTAGTCGTATGACCATAGACCCTCGCATCCCTACAATGCCGGGACGGAGCATGTCGGGTTTTCACCGACCAGGCAGACATTGCTTGCACCAAGCGCGAAGCGCCGGGAGGTGTCCGGCGAGTCGCATGAAGGGTGAGCTGCATCCTACTAAGAATCGCTTTTCAGGCTGCTTTTCTTGCATATGGATGACAGCGTCAACGAATAGCTTTATTTTCTGGTGTGGCCACTTCCAGAGACAGCAACGGAGTAGCCTAGTTTACTATGAAAACAAGGAGGCTTTCCCCAACCCCGGGGGACGCATTTCTTGCGTCCCCGTCTGTTGGATCCAAATATTCCCGCTGAAATGTACCTGTGATGAACTTTTTTACCGTTGCTGTGAGTGAGGATATCGGCAAGGGCACCATCCTCCCTCGCGTCGATCGCCCCTTCCCTTCAGGCCATAATTCCGTTGAAATTTCCATATTACCGTTGAAAATCCCATAGTACCGCTGTTGTACATACCTTATGCTAGGCACGTACCGTAGCTTGGAAGGGGGCGGGGGAGGGGGGGGGCTTACTCTTTTGTTGCTTGCCGTAGTCATTTGACCATTGACCAGGCATCCCTTTCGAGACGAAGCACCGTTCCTACTGCCCTAATCGAGACACCTCCAACAATTGGGCGCTCATTACGTTGTTTCCATATAGAACTACATACTTAGATCACAACCCCTGAGCGTGCTCGGTTGGTGCATCCCTAGCCTCTCAGAGCTCCCACTTCCAAACCGCCTCCTTTCATTACGTGCCGGACCTTTCCAGCAGTTCTTCGTTTTCTTGGTCATTTCTTCCTTTTTTCTTCTTTCGTTTCGTGTGCGTGCGTGTTCTCCGAGCACGGTATCGCGGGAGGACCCGGCACCGTCGCGGGTGCCAGCGGGTGCTGGCGGGTAGAGGGGGGGTTGCAAGGAGCGCGGTCGCCGCTTTCGTGCCTAGGCGTCGCGTGTGCCTCGAGACACGAGGGATGCATGAACGGGGTTTGTCTGGCTTCGATTTATGATTGTTGATAGAGTATGTACGAGTTTATAAAGGTCGTTCGGGGCGGCAAGATACTATTCAAGCGGTGCTTATTTTTGCGACCACGCTGAAGTTGAAAGAGGGAGGTGTGCAGTTTGAACACCAACGTAATCGAGCTGGCGAACGACGGCCACGGTGAGCACCGGGCTTCACGCGGGGCGGGCGACGGGGCTGATTGTGGCAGAGAGTGATGAAAGCTTTACCCGGACCGAATCGGTAGCGAGGTGGTCGCGAGAGGGGCGGGCGGCGTACGAGGCTGAGAGAGAAGCTCTTCTGTGCGATTTGTTTCTTTTCTTCTTTTTTCGACCGGGTGTAAGGTGTTCCAATCAGGCAGAAAAATATTACACGAGAGGGGACGGGGATTTTTTTTTCTTTCCGAGTTTTCAGTTTCATTTTCATTGTTATTGCTGCTGTGCCGTGCTGTGCTTTCGCTTTCTTCGTACATATAGTACAGACATAAGAGCATATCGAAAGAATAAAATAAGTACAGACAGTAGTATCCTACCTGGGGTATGTACGTACGTACGACATCCGCGACGCGGAGCGTATATGTGGCATCCAAGCTGACGTCGGAGCTGTTTTTTCCTGAAGCATGGCGGCGGGACTCTTGGCATTATCAAGTCGCCGGTGTGCAATTACGATCCTTGAAAACACTAAACTCAATCGTGGACCTCTGTTGGCTTCGCATAATTTGATGTACTTTTTCCTTCCTGAGCGAGCGTAGCGGGCGGCGTAGGCCGCCCGCGGAGCGAAGCGCAATGTATTACATAGAACCCCCGGGGGCAGAAACACCTCCCATTTTACCCCGGACCCGAGTTACCACCAGGAGCGAGGAGAAAATATGGGTGAATATAATAAATAGGAAAAAGAAAAACACGGAAAATAGAAAACAAATGTCTTACTTACGCGCGTGATGATGGCGATGACGATGACGATGACGATGACGACGACGTCGTCCACCCTTCCGTCCAACGGCTCTCTTCCCCTCAAGGTTCATGGGCCCCGCCCGGCTAGCGTCCGCTCCACCAGCCTACCTCATCGCGGGAGCGTTGGCCGGTGCCTGCGCCAGCGGTCTGACCACGCCCTTCGACGTGCTGAAGACGAGGGTGAGTGCGTGCTCGCTTTGTTTTTGTTTTCGATGTACCTACGTAAGACAATACCTCGTGTGCGCTCAAGACAGCACGTGCTTGCTCAAGACAATAGGTGCTTATGGCAAGATGTGCTTATGGCAAGATGTGCTTGAGGTAGTACGTGCATGAGGCAAGACAAGACTATGCAGAGTATGTGCTTTAGACAGCAGTGTGGGCTGAAGACACGTGTGTGCTTGCTCAAGACAAGATGGTTGTTGAGCCGAGACGATCTTGAGACAAGATGGGCTTAAGGCAAGATAGGCTCAAAACAAGATGCGCTCAAGCACAAAACATGCCGCTTTAAGGCAAGGGTAAGGGTAGGTCGGTTTGCAAAAACTCGAATAACGCGGAGGGGTTGTCTCGGCGGGGAGGGGTCGTGTTTGGAGGCGTGTTGAGACGGGGGGGGGGGGGAATGCAGGGACATAGGGGGGTGGTAGAGAGGGTGGTAGGGGGAGGGGATATTTTCAAGGGGGGGATAACGGCGGTGGTTTCGTATGGGCGGAGGGGTAATTGGGTGGGTGAGTCAGGAGGCGTTTGGCTTGTGTGGACTGTTTCGGCGGGGGGTGGGGGGAGGTGTACTCCTTGTCATGCATGGGCGTAGTTTTGTATGAGGGGTCGGATTGCGTGTGTGGATGTTGTGCGCGGGAAAAGGGGGGAGGGGCTGAAGGGGTTTTGCGTGTGGGCCTTTGGCCAGGATGGGGGGGGAGGGGCTGAAGGGGTTTTGCGTGTGGGCGTTTGGCCAGGATGGGGGGGGAGGGGGGGGGGGGAGCAAGAGCGAGGAGGAGGGGGGGGGGTGCTGTCCGTTATGCAGGGGGGTTGTAGAGTGTGAGTATAGTTTTAATTTGGGTAGGGTACTGCGCTTTTCTCCCCGACGGTTGTAGTGCGAATGCTATTAATAGCGGTAGTAGTAGTATTAGCAGTAGTAGCGGTGGTAGTACTGTAGTACTTTGTCACGACAGTGCTATTGCTGCCACTGGCACCAGTACATTCGCTTGTTGATGGTGCCCTTGCGTCCTGATGCCGTGTCCCGCTGTAGTCGATCAATTGCCGACACCCTGCTACCATTTTCTGTCGGGAAGGTGTCCCTCCCTGCGAGAGCGCGAGCTGACAACAAAAAAAACGACCAGCAGTGGGAATGCTGAACTGAACCCTCTACGCGATAAAAATTAAGGCACGTACACTTGATACCGGGCAGTAGAAGGTTTTCAGACGCTCGTGATCACGGTATGTCCAGAACTTCGCTGGGATACGAGTTGAGCTGGAACGTAACAGCGATAAAACAGACACGCACATATATATACATACATACATATATATACCTGATACTTTGTAAGTTTGTAAAAATCGCCGTATCTGTAGTGTCTTCGTGTCTGCCCCCTGTTCAATCTACGCGCTCCTTCAAACAATCGAGCCAGCAACGCCTCCCACCCAAGCCGTCGCCTCTGGCTCTCAGTAACCCCCCTCCCCTTGAAAGAGACGCATGGTCACTGGTTACATGACTAAGGCAAGCAACAGATGAGTATGCTCCCCCTCCCCCCTCTTTCACGAACGGGGGGGGAGGAGGGGGCACTGTGGTCTCTTGAGATGAAAATGTCATGCATCACATGACATTGCATTGTACGTGTTGTTTCATGTTTTTTTCGTAGCCTGTTGCGCGTATTTTTCTATGTCGTTTCGCTTGCATTTTTTTTTTTGTAGTTTTTGTCTTAGCTTTGTTTTCGCTACGCCCCCCCCCCCCCCCTCCCTGGTTTCTCCTCTGTAAAGGTTGCGACTGGGTCCCTGGACGGAGGGAGGGGTTTCGCGAGGAACATGGCGTCTATCGTGGTGGAGGACGGGTGGAAGGGTCTCTACGGTGAGCTCTTCACCGAGGCGTTCGAAATACATGTTACTATCGTACCAGGGTTTTATGCCTACAGTGGCTTGCTAGGTGGTCCGCGTGCCTACTAAGATCAATCTCGTGGGTTCAAGTCTCACCGAGTGCATACTCGTAAGTTTTTTTTTTTCTTACATACAAATTGATTAGCGGAAAGCGCGAGAGCGTGAGTTAGCAGCATTCGATGAAAATTCGACGAGCAGTGGGAATACCGAACCCTACGCGCGGTAAAAATGAAGGCACGTACCGGGGGGGGGAGAAGAGACACACCTGTGATCACTGCTGGTCCAGAAGAAGACCGCTGAGGATAAAATATCCTACGAGTTAGGCTAGGAAAGTGAAGTATGATTCAGTAGTTTTGTTTTCTGTCCTTTATATAGCCCTTCGCTAGGCACACACCAGTGCTAGAAACGAAAGAGCGGTCCTGCAGGTCAGATAGCGTACTTAACTCGCAGCGTTAGGCGTTTATGTAGGTGATGGACCAAGCCAAGGGTGTATTCGGCAGGGTATAATGCCGGCACCCGGAGTATTATTGGTTGGCGTATCGAACTTACCGGAGTCTCGGGTGCCGGAATCCAGTTCAAACCGAATCATACGGAGGGTTCGGTAGGGTATTGAGGCCGAACCGAACTTTACCGATACTTCAGTAGGGGATTTACCGACCCCCCCCCCCCCCCCCCCCCCCCCCCGCCCCCCTCCCTGTCTCGAAAGGGATGCGTGGTCAATGGTCAAACGACCAAGGCGAGCAACAAATGAGTACGCCCCCCCCTTTTCGGTATGCTTTGGTACGTACCCTACCGAGCACGCCCTTGGGACCGATGCAGTAGCTCGCTAGGCACTCGCGCCACCGTAGTTGATATCCAATCATCGATAGGGCGTTCGCGAAGAGTTTGGTTAAAACCAATTTGGTCGGGGACTTCTTGCGGTCTGTTTCTTATGCACAAATTACCCCAACCCACGAAAAATTATGTTGTTCCTAAGGATGTGGCGAAAAGTTGGCTAACCTGCCACTTTTATCCTTCGTATTCTTGGAGTTGGGTGAAACAAACTCTTCAGGAAGGTACCCATGGATCGGGGTCATGTTTGTATGTGATACCTGGTAGGATTTATCATCTGTGTTTCGCTTGTGGAAGGCGATACGTTTTTTTTTTTCGTACGCACGCACGTACGTACGTACGTACATACATAGGTTTTGGCGTTTTTTTTTTTTTTGTGTAGATTTTCTGGGTCGGACGGGGCACCGATCTCCGTCTTCGCATTTCCGACCTACATGGCCTCCTTGCTCGCAAATCCGGTAAGGTAGGAAGGCGTGCCCCCTCCCCTGTGTGTTGGAGGCGGGTGCGTGCATTGGCAGCTCGCTTTGGTCTTGATAAACAAAACGCTAATTGAAGCGTAACGAGCAAGAAAGGGCTGGCCAGCTTGTGGCTGACACAGGGAACAAGAGGGAAACGTGGGCCAGACAGAAGCTCTTATCGTACCGTGCCGCGTTTTATGTTTTCACAGATGTATTGAACGCGAAAAACGGAACAGTCGCCGGATGCGTGATGGAAGGAGGAAACATCGAGGCAACCGGCTGGCTAGACAGCGCTCTAAACCTTACCCTGTGTTTTGTGCATGCTGTGCGTAGCTCGATATGTATTCGGCAGAGTCGAACGAGAGGGAAAGCGGCCTTAAGACCGCGAACATGTAGTGGTTCACTATGCCTGTGTTAAAACAATGTTTGTGCCTGCGCACTCAGGAATAGTTAACCGCTGACCAGCCCAACTCCCCCCCCCCCCTTCCCCCCCTCCCCCCCCCCCCCCCCCCGCCCGCCCGCCCGCCTACCCCCACCTGTGCCCCTGCCCTCGCCCCCCCCCCCTCCCCCCGCACCCGCTACCGCTTGCGCCGCCCCCGCCGCTACCACTGCTACCACCACCACCGCCGCCACCCCCAACACCACCATCCCCGCACCACCACCACCATCACCACAACCACAACCGCTATCACCCCCCCCCCCCCCCCTCCCCCCCCCCCCCCATTTCCCCCCCTCCCGGATGGGCAACGCCTACGTGAACAGCGGGTTTCCAACCGCGAGTGGTGATGTCGGCGCTGTTTACGGCGGTGGGTTTCGGGTCCTTCGAGACTCTCAAGACGGTGCTCGGGGTGTCGCCGACCCCCCCTTCCTCGTCCGCGGTAGCCAAGCGGCCTCTTGCGCAGCGGAGCAGTAGCCGCCGCCGCCGCGGCAGTAGCAGTAGCGGTAGCACCAGCCGCGGTAGCGGTAGCGGTAAGAGAAGCGACGGCGGTAGTCTTGAAACAGGCAGGCGGCGAGAGCAGCGGCGGTAAAAATGAGCGAGAAGCTGCGGAAAACCGTGTTGAGTCGATCGTGATGAGAGCTCTGGGCGGTGGGGTGGAGGGTGGAGGGTGGAGGGTGTTGTCGTTGTTGATGGTGTTGTTGTTGTCGATGTTCGGTGGCACTAGTAGCGGCAGCGGTAGAGGCCACCGCCTATGAGACAAAGACAGCTGTGTATTGCCGTCGCCGTTGTTGCTGTTATTGCCGTCGCTGTCTAGTAGTAGCGGCAGATACGGCGGCGAAGACGGCAGCCAAGCAGCACCAGCACCAACCGAAAGAAGCAGCAGCAGCAGCAGCAGCAGCAGCAGCAGGAGCAGCAGCAGCAGCAGCAGCAGCAGCAGAAGGAGCAGCAACGGCAGCAGAAGAAGGGGGCAGAAACAGAAACAGAAGAATATAAAAAAAGGAAAATTAAAATCAGCAGCAACAGCAGCAACAGCAGCAATAGCTACAGCAACAGCTACAACTACTCTAACAGCAACAGCAACAGCTACAGCTACGACAGCGACAGTTGACCCGCGTTGAAGCGAACACTACGCAACGCAGCGCGATGTACCGGGACCGTTGTTGCCACGACTGTTTTCGCCGAGGAGCTTGCATACGTTGGAGCAGTGAGGTATGAAGGCGAGGGGTGATGCTCAGATGGCGGGAGGAGGCAAGGGCGGGGGAGGGGCTGGGGGCTGGGGGATGGGGGGGGGGATACTCATTATCATGCATGGCCGTAGTCGTACTATCATTCCTGTAATGGCGGGACGAAGCACGTCGGGTTCTCCCGAGCACCCAGGCATTGCTTGCGCCAAGCGCGAAGCGCCGTGAGGTGTCCGGCGAGTCGCATGAAGGGCGGAGGGAGGGCGGGGTATTATTTGTCGTGGATGGCCGTGGTCGTGTGACCATACAAGACACTCGCATCCCTGCAATGCCGGGACGGAGCACGTCCGGTTGTCGCTGGAACAGTCGGACACTGCTCGTTGCACCCAGCGCGAAGCGCCTTGAGGTGTTAAGCGAGTCGCACGAGGGGTGAGCTGTATCCTCCACAGTAGTATCCTACCCTAGGTGTAAGTATACCGAAGAACCGCCTGTGAGGCGGCCTTCGGTGCCTTGTGTGGACGCCCTTTCGTATGGATGGCAGCGTCCATTGGAGTTGATCGGTTTTCCGGTGCAGGGGGAAGGGGGGGGGGGGGGGGGGGGGGGGGGTTGAGCGATAGGAACACACGATGTTTGGTGTGCTCGGTACAGCAAGGGTAGGCATTGAGGGGGAGGAGAGGGGGCGGGGGGAGGGGGGGGGTAAGTACCTTTCTGTGTAGGCATCAGCAGGGAAACCTGTTTCATGTGAATGTAATGGTATGCTTAGCAGTGCTTTTTTGTTTTGTCGATTCGTGGTCGATGGCGCGAGGAAGCTCTTAAGAAGTCGGTCGGAGCGAGCATTCGCACGTAAGCAGGACAGCAGCAGCAGCAGCAGCACTGCAGCAGCAGCAGCAAATATGTCATCAACCTGAAAGGAGACCGTTTTTTTGTGAGCGCGTCAAAAGAAGGCCCCCTTTTTTCGCCCTACCATCCGTTTCAACACACGCGAACATAACAAACACCCCCCCCCCCCCCCCCCCCCCCCCACCCTCCGATGAAATCATTTTTTTTTTTCCCGAACCGACGTCTTTCCACGGTCCACAACGAGACTGGCGGGGGCTGTGGAAAGATCTCCCCGACATATTTCCGCATAGGCTTTGAGAAACTCTCGTCCAGTCGAGGTATTTTCCTATATTGTAGTAGACGCCTGTATCTCTTGGCGTTCGCCCCCCCCCCCCCGCCCCCCCCCCCCCCCCCCGACTGTCGAGAAAACCCAGGGGGTGTGTTGTCTCGCGTGCTACCGCTCTGGACGTATGTTGAAGTCTACATTGAATGGCACTTGTACTTCCACCCAGGGTGGTATTCGGTTTCCTATGTACGGAGGGGGGCATCGTATTACTTGGTGATGCACACCGGTACATAACATACTAATGCATAGTAGTCAGAAGCCATGGTGGACCCTATGTTCGTTCATAGAATAGAACCACGACAGCTTTGAGATCGATAATTTCGTCGAAATTCATCTCTGCAAGCTGTGTGAGAGACTTCGATTTATGAGCCATACCGGTATGTGGTTATTGTCATTGCTCTGTGTCCAGGGGGCCGTCAGTCTCCTACACCTACGAGCAAATGTGTCACCAGGTACTAATATTAACAGTAGACCGCTTGTTCCTGACGCGTCAAGGCGGCCAGTCAAGCCTTATTATGCTATTTTTAGTGCAGGGGTGCGGTCAGTCAAGGAGTCGAGCCACGGTCTCCCAGCACCTTTGGACGACCTTGATATGCTATTTTTATGGTGTAGGGGGGGTGTGGTCAGTCAAGGGAGTCGAACCGGGGTCTACTCCCAGCATCGTTTGGACGTCCTTGCTATACTATTGGTAGTAGACCGGCCAGTCAATTCTCAATATACTAGTTTTAATTTCGGGGTGCGGTCAGTCAAGTGGTCAAACTGCGGTCTCCTAACAAGTACCGGTATCCTATTTTTATCGGAGACCGGTCTTTTTTTTGGACGCGTCAAGATCTCTTTCGGCCTTAATATGCTGGATTTAGTTAGGTTGCGGTCAGTCAAGGAGTTAAACCGCGGTCTCAATCGGTAGCATCTCCACACATCTCAGTAACATACTTGGTTTTAGTGCAGGGGGCCGTCAATCTTTTTAGCACTGCGTGCAGGGGGCCGTCAGTCAACCCTTTTTAGGACCGCAGTCTCGTTTTGGGGACAAACTACTCGTAATTAGTGTGGTTTAGTCCCCAAAACGGGACTGCAGTAATAAAAAGGGCCCAGGAGTCAAACCGCGGTCTCCTATCGTACTACAGCATGTGTGAGCAGCAAAAAAATATTTATTTTGCGAAAAAGTACACGTAGCGTGTGTTTTCGAGACACTCTCGGGAGTTGTGTTGGTGTGGGGGGCCTTCGAGTGGGAACCGGCACGAGTTGGTTTGGGGTGACTGGCTGTCGTTGTTACGGCTGTGTTTGTCGAAAGGCCATCACAAGGTGTGTGCGTGTGTGACGATCTCGGGGAGAACAACGGCTCCTTGGCGTGGCGTATGACAAACATGCTTTATTTTATGTCTACGCGGTCAATGGCACTCTGCACATTATTTGTATTCAGTACAGCAGCAGCAGTGCCGTCTATAAACCTGTTGGTTTGTTTTCGAAATTGATCTTCACGTTTTTCTTGAAACAGCGTCAATCAGTCTCGTACGTGGCACGAGGAATGTAGGGATCGCGACCGCCCAACAGTAGAAACTCTTTCTGCCATGGGGTTTGTTGGGGGGGGGGGGGGGGGGAGGAGGAGGGAGGGAGGGAGGGAGGGAGGGAGGGAGGGAGGGAGGGGGGATGCTTTGCTTCAGGAGCCGTTCAGCGTTTTCAAGGCTCGGGGCAGGTTGGTTGTTTTTGGGGAAGGGGGGAGAGAGAGAGAGAGAGAGAGAGAGAGAGAGAGAGAGAGAGAGAGAGAGAGAGAGAGAGAGAGAGAGAGAGAGAGAGGGGGAGAGAGAGAGAGAGAGGGAGCCCAATGCGGTAACGAGCGCTTTCGAGGTCGCACAGGCATGGGTGCGATCGTTTTTCGGCGCTCGCTTCTTCCAGAAGAACGCGGAAAGCTACCAATCATCACCAAACCCTTTTTAGGGCCGCAGTCCCATGTTGGGGACAAACTACCCATAATTTGACCGGTTTGTCCCCAAAACGAGACTGCATCCCTAACAGCCCTGAAAGGGTTTTTATATATCACAACGTGTTTTCGGAGGGAGATCTGGTCCACAGAGCCTTCCGAAAATAGAACGAACCCGGTACGACTCTGTGAATAGCACCTTTACCGGTAGTCGAGAAAAACAAACGCCGCTAAACGATACCAGGGTACGTACTGTAGCAGCCCCGTCCTGGTGTTTATACGCAAATACGGCACGGTATCCCCCCACCCCCCCGCCACCCCCCCCACTCCTTGTGCTCCGTCTCGAAAGGGGATGCGTGGTCAATGGTCAAATGACTAAGGCAAACAACAAATGAGAACGCCTACCCCTTCCCCCCTCCTTCCTTGTGATTTTTCCCCCCCAAGAAAAAGCCTCCTGGCTTTTTTTTTTTCTTTTTCTTTTTCCTTCCATCCTACTTTGATGTGTGCAGTTTGGGAGGAGAGCTACGCGCACATGGTAGGTATACTTGCTCACGCCGAGCGGCTGGAAAACCTTCAGCTACTACTACTTATGATATTACGAGGGACCGTACATAGTAAATAGGACCGAATGTTGTCAGTAAAAATAGGGAAATATGTAGGTGTTTGTGTGTACCGTAGGTCCTATTTAATATGGTCCCCCGTAATAGTAGCATCACGGGAGACCATATTAATGGTAGTCGGAACCCATCACATACACAAAAACCTATATATTCCAGGATTTTTACGAAGCATGTTGGTCCTGATTATGAATATTCGGACAGAGCACGATCTGTCTGTCTATTTATCTACCAGGTATCTATCTATCTATCTATCTATCTATCTATCTATCTATCTATCTATATATCTATCAATCTTTCTATTAAATAGTGTGTTCTCTCGTAGTAGTACTACTGTACCGTAGATTGTCTTGCGCGGACCGCTGGTGATGTTGATGTTTCACACGGCGGACAGAGCACGATCTGTCTGCCTATTTATCTATCTATCTATCAATCTTTCTACCAGGTGTATATCTATATATCTATTAATATCTTTCTATCTGCCGTACATCATCCAGAGGCAACCTAACCTCCCCTTAAGATCTGATATTAATATGTCGTGCACAGGGTCTGCATGTATAAACATACTTGTATGTTTTTTCCTTTTCTTAAAATCACTTGATTATAATATAGGCACCTGCCTCACGCTCAGCGAGTCTACCACGATTTTTTGTCGCTTACTACGATCTTTGCTTTCTTCGCGTTCTTTGCGCGCTTGCTTCTCGCGCCACACTTTTTTTCCGGAACCACAGAAAAAATACTCGGAAAAAAGAAAAAGTCGATTTTATTTTTTCAGCGGTTGGGCAGGCTCTCTTTCGCTTTTATTTCACCGGCTAGTTGAAATTTAGTTTGCCGTTTCAGGTATTTTTTTCCCTTTCTTCTTCATTCGTTTCGTGTGCGTGCGTGTACTCGGAGCACCGCACTGCGGGCGAGCCCGGCGCCGTCGCGGGTGTCGGCGGATGCTGGCGGGTAGAGGGGGGGCTGAAAGGAGCGCGGTCGCCGTTTTCGTGGCTAGGCGTCGCGTGTGCCTCCAGACACAAGGGAAGAAGCATGAATGAGCTCTGTCTGGCTTCCATCTGAAAAATTAGACTTGAGTATGTGCGAGTCCATAAGGGTCGTTCGGGAATGCAAGCTAAGATTCAAGCGGAGCTTATTTTTGCGAACCAAGCTGAAACTATAACACAGAGACGTACGCCGTCTGAGCACCGACATCGACGAGCTGGCGAGCGAGGGTCACGGTGAGCACCGGGCTTCACGCGGGGCGGGCGACGGGGATCACTGTGGCATAGAGAGGGAGGAAAGCTTTACTCGGACCGAATCGGTGGCGAAGTGGTCGCGAGAGGGGCGGGCGGCGTACAAGGCTGAGAGAGAAAAGCTCTGCTCTTCATTCTTTTTTGACTGGTGCAAGGTGTTCCTAGGCAGACAATTATTACATGAGAGGGGACGGGGATTTTGTTTTATTTCCGAAATTTTCCCGTTTTTTTTTCATTGTTTTTGCGGTGCTGCTGTGCTGTGCTTTCTCGTTCGTACATACCAGGTACATTTTTTTTTTTTTTTTTTTTGCTCATCCCATTTATTATCTTCGCCCATCTTCTTCTCTCTCTCCTTCCAACTCGTAACTCAGATCCGGGGTCACATAGCAGGCTCTTCTAACCCCTTCCCGCTACGGTACGTGCCTTCATTTTTATCGCGAGAAGATTTCAGCCTTTTCTTCCCTCGTCGACTCGCATCGAATTGTGCCTACCCACACATAAAACATATCAAAAGAAGAAAATAAGTATCCTACCTGGGGTATGCACGTGCGTACGGCATGTGACGCGTGGCATTATCAAGTCGCCAATTTGCAGCTACAGCAACCATAAAATATATCTATACATATTCAATCATCGATCTTCTGCCCGCTTCGCGTAATTCGATGTACTTTTTTCCTTCCTGAGCGAGCGTAGCGGGCGGCGTAGGCCGCCCGCGGAGCGAAGCGCCGTGTACTACATGCAGATCCAACCCAGGAAAACTGTTATCGACAACAGCAGATCACGCAGGTTACACAGCTCCCACGCGGCACCATGAGCTACATCATACAGATCATTCAGATCATACAGCTAATCTGCCCTGAAAGATCTAGATCATCGAATGATCTGTAGATCATCGGCCCATGTATGTATCTTTTGTATTATTTCTGGCGTTGGATCAGGAGCCCCCATCCCCCCCTCCCCCCCCCCTCACCAGCGTGCGAACACCAACGCCAAAGCAAGAGACGCGTGCTGCTGTACGTTAGAGGTAGGTAGCCCCCGAAAAACTGCTGAGGTTCCTCACACAATGGTATAGTTTTGAGAGAAACCCCTACCGTGGGGTCACGTGTTAGTCATGAAACATTGTGGCCAAAAGGCATGCGCTATCCCCCTTTCTATCGTGGCAGCTGCCACAACATGATGCTTGCTTGCTGTTGTCCGCTCGCTCCCTCCCCCCCTCCCCCCCCCCCAGCCCACCCCCCGCTCTCTCGCGCTCGCAATCATAGTAACATCGTATGGCGTCTCGCAAAAAGCAGCAACGCCCTTAGCCCTGCCTTGCCCCTCTCTCCCCCTCCCCAATGGTCATACGACTACGGTCATGCATGAGACCGAGTACATCTCTCCTGACGAGTACCCCCTCCCCCCCCCCCCCCCCCCCAATGGTCATACGACTACGGCCATGCATGACAATGAGTACCCCCTCTCCCCCCCCCCCCCCCCCCCCGCCCTTTCGCGAGCCCCCACCCGCTTCCGCCCTTCCTCCCACTCGCAAGGTAATGCCCGCGTGGCGTGCCGCGCGCTACAAAGCGACAGCGCCCTTCCACCTCTGTAGTACTAGGCATCTCACAGCTTGCCCCTGCAGACGACTATTTGATCGCTAAAAATACTAAATACGCAACACCACAGAGAGAGTAAAATACTCTAGTATAGCTTTCGCCACCTATTAATAGGAAGTCACGTCGAAGGATAGGTCGTAGCTACCGTCGATCGGTCGGCTGGTCGGTCTTGTCACGTGAGGTGTCTCGAAAGGGGTACAGCACCTTTTCTGGTCTCGTGTAAATTGGAAGCTAACACTTGCTCATTAACATAT
>JARUPZ010000006.1:3985873-4085444 GCA_031213475.1 Nereocystis luetkeana | reverse complement strand
TTCTCGTACTGTGGCCGAGTAGTTTATTTCCTGCCGTAGAGCGAGAAGGAGGAACGTAGAAGCCACTACTGTAGTGTTACCTCGGGGGGCCATAGTAAATCTTAATAGGACCAGATATTGTTCGTAAAAATAGTGAAATATATAGGTTTTTGTTATGGACGTAGTTTCTATTTAATATGGTCTTACGTTAGGCTCGCGCGCTCTCGCTTGAGCCAGTAGAAACGTGCCGAAGGACTCCGCTTTCCCGCCCGATGCCCACACAGACGACACGCAGTGCGCTGGCCTTGATGTTCTAGGCTGGCTGTGTTCTTGGAAAAAAAGCGTCGACGGGGACAACATATGTTCTACGTACGCTGATACGAACGAATATATACTGTAGCTCCCCCTGCGTTCCTCCAGCTCGTTCTACATACAGCAGAAAATGAAACACCTGGATGTAGTATGCGAGGAACCGCATTCTCAAGCGCCTGGAACCACATTTTCAAATATCGGAGACGAGGTCCACCTCGTAGGAGGGCACCGAAAAGGCTGTCACTCCGGCTAACTCAGGGGAGGGAATGCACGAAGGAGATCGTAGATACCTTGCAAAAATTATGTGATCAATGGGAACAGTCAGAGCTGTTACTGTAGGGAAGAAATACGAAGTATCTTACAGAAAAAAACAAAAGGTGGAGGAGGTGGTTCCAGTGTTTTTTGTCATTTACATATATTTCCGCTTTGTGGGCAATGCAGCACAGGTGCCTCACCCCCCCCCCCCCCCCCCCCCTCCCTCCCCCCCCCGCCTCCCCCCTTCCGCACACCCCCTTCTACCCTCCACCCCCCCCGCCTGGTCGGTGAAACCCCGACGTGCTCCGCCCCAACATTTTAGGGGATGGGAGGGTACCGACACGAATCGCCCATGCATGACAAGAGGATACCACAAATAAATCCATTCGAAACTGTCATCCGCAGGCAAGTCCGCCTCACAAGCGGTTCTGCGTAGGATATAGCTCACCCTTCATGCCACTCGCCGAGCACGCGTCACGTTTCGCTTCGCTTCGCGCTCGGTGCAAGCAATGCCTGCTTGGTCGGTGAAAACCCGTCATGCTCCGTCATGGTATCGTGGGGATGCGAGGGTCTTCTGTGGTCATACGACTACGCCCATACATGACGCATGACGACGAATTACACCCACACAGACCCTCGCCAAAAATGATAATGAGTGCATCCCCCTCCTCCCCCCTCGCGCCCCGTGCCCTGCCTACTCTCCTGAAAAAAAAGGGTCTGTTCGAAGCTCTGGTAAGCCTATGCTTCAACGAGGTGGCGGCCTTCGTCCACGGCTGCCAGAACTACCTCAGGCAACGACAAGAGATAGAAGGATTTTTGCCCCAGGGGACAACATCAACATCGCCAGCAACATCCAAAAAACGGAATGCTACCACAGCGACTAATGCTGGAGGTGACTCGCAGGGCGCTATGAGGCATCCCCGGCGGGGGGACGCGGGAGGGGAGGGGGTGGAAACCCTGGGGGGGGTGTCGGCAGCGTCAGGGGCTGGAGGAAGGAGGAGGAAGGAGCTGGAGGGCAACTTTTCGGAGGTGGGAGTATATATGCACCACAATGATGATCGACGTTTGATTACTATAGTAGATTTCCGGCTACCCCTCCTCCCGCCCACTCCACCCTTCTTAATATTGTCCTCAGAACTTTCCTCTCTCCCTCTCTCCCTCTCTCCCTACATCCTTCCCTCCCTCCCTCCCTCCCTCCCTCCCTCCCTCCCTCCATAACACCCGCGCCTGGTTAGGAGAAGCTAGAGGTGGCGATGGATGTGGCGAGGACGTGCCTGTCAATGTTCGCGCATCTCGCGGCAAGGGGGCACCGCCGACGGGCCTTGCACGCCGGAGTACTCGCCCACGTGAACAGGTCGGTCGCCGGCTGGGTCGCCAGCTGGGTGGGTGGGTGGGTTGGTGGGTGGGTGGATGGGTCTTTTTTCCCCATCTCATTTACTATCGTCGTCCCTCTTCATGTGTTTCCCTCATATTAATAGTCATAGCCAGGGTTACATATGTGGCGGACTCTCCCCCCCCCCCCCCCCGTCCCCAAGACAGTTGGCGTCTCGTGAATTTTTTATCGCGAGAAGACTAACTATCAGCCCTTTTTTTCCCCCCTCTTCGACTGGCGTCTATCATAGTCGACGTTACCCGCACTAGGTGGCTCGGTGCGGCGCACATATGTTTTCTTTTACAAACCATGGGCATGCCATGCTGTTTGAATACGCCATGATGTTTCGTGGGTGGGTCATATTACACCACGCGGGGTGACACGGCGTGTACCATGCGAACAATCTCGCTGTGGGATATGCATCACGGCCATACCATAGCGATTGCGAGACACTGCGCGGCAAAAACCGCCTATGTGTGTGGTTCGTTTGCTGCATAACTGGTGGGCTAAAAGGTTCAGGGTCTCAAGTTTGGGTACATAGAGTTCTGTGCGAGGGCGCCGGTGGCGTGTTGCCCCGGTGCCGTGTCTTCCTTCCTAGCCACTGCTGCTGCCTCGAGGGCATTGCCGAGGCCGCCGGTCGGGCGCTGTGGATACACTGCGGGAGAGGCAAAACTCAACTGCACAGCGATATATATGATACGTGCACACAGCAGCGTGAAACAAATCACCCCCATTTGTCGAGGAACACGCGTTAGAAAGACCACTCTGATCCGCAACAGCGTTCAACGACTTCCCGACCTCGTACGGAGCATGGGTTCCCATAGCTCATGATCTGTAGCTTTCAAGGCAAGTAGATCATATATTGCCGATATAGTATGATCTGCATGATCTGTATGATCTGTATGATCTGTATGATATGTATGATCTGTATAATCTGTATGATCTATATGATCTGTATGATCTGTATGATATGTATGATATATATGATATGTATGATATGTATGATCTGCATGATCTGCATGATCTGCATGATCTAGCTCGTGTTGCTGAGTGGGACCCGCGTAACCTGCATGATCTATATGGTAGCGCATGTTTCCTGGTGCCGTTTGTCATGGCAGATCCTGCCCAAAACTGTTCACATCGGCAGGTGAAGAACTGCAGTAGATGATCAGCTGCAGACAGATCAGAAAGAGACCATGATTAGCCCGATGTGAGGACAATGTGTACAACAGTTCCATTGATGTGTCAGAGGAAGTAATGTCGTTTCGCCATCGACGCGTCTCCCCTCCCGTTCGTCGCCGCTCCAACGAGCTAGCTACGTATACTCTTAGGACGGGGCACGTTCAGGGTGCGCGACGCAACTGGGGACGCGAGCCGGCGACGGGAGACGAAAGGGCTGAAGTCCTCTCGCGAAAAAAAAAAGCGCAAGGCACGAGCCGTAGTAGGGCGGGGGGGGGAGGAACCTGGTATATTCGTGATGTGACGCCAAATCTGAGGCGAACAGACAACAGACGAGAGAACGATGAAAACATAAAAAAACGCGGTGGGTGCGCTACAAACGTACCTTCTCCGTGACGTGTATTGCCCCCCCCCCCCCCTCCCCCCCCCCCCCTCCCTCCTGCTTCTTTGTGCGCTGACACTGAGTGAGCCCGACAGCATGGCAAGCGCTGGTACTGTCGGCAGCGCCGGGTCTTGTCCATCCTGGCAGTCACAAGTACCCCGCCCGTCCGCCCGTCCGCCCGCCCGTGCCATATCAAATAGTTCAACGCTGTCAACCATGTGCTAGAATGGACGTTTGAGGTGCCGAACCCCGCTTCACGCGCGGTCCTTACGCCATACGATGCAGCTCCTCGCACTCCATGCGCCCCGTCGAAAACCTCGCGGCGCTGAGTACGCGCTTGGCGCAACAACAGGCAACAATGCCTGCCCGATCGGAGAAAAACCCGACGCGCTCCGTCCCGGCATTGCATAATGCAGGGGTGTGAGGGTCTATGTATTGTCGTACGACGACTGCGGCCATGCACGACAATGAGTACACACATCCTGCGCCCGCCCCGCCCCGCCCCGCCCCGCCGCCGCGCATCGCTATCCGGGCGTTCTGTAACAACAGCGTTCCGATCGGGGCAGGAGACGATCCACACATGACGGCCTCGCTAAGCCAGCTCGTCCTCGAACTGTCCAGGATTTCGAACGACAGCGAGGTATGATTTTTTCACGTGCATACAAGTAGGGAGGCCGTGTAAATCTCGAACGAGTTTGTTGTTGTTGTTGTTGAAACCCTTGTTCTTTTTTCGCGGGTTACCCTTCCGTTCGTCAGAGTCAGCCTTTCTTCGGCAATACGACGCGTGCATTGCATGGATAGGTGGTGAAGAAAAAAAAAAAAATGCATGATCCGTGCCCAGTGACTGTTCATCAAGCAGATACATACATGCGGATCTCAACGCCCATGTATAGGCTAACAACATCTATAATATGGGTGTACCCCACGGTGGTGGTGACAGGACCGGCCTCAAAGTTTATGCATGCCGGATTTTTTTTTTTTCGCTACCCTAGGACCACCACCCTGCCCCCAAAAAACATGAAAGAAGACCGTCTGCATATCAATATGTACTTCGCGGTAGACTTGGGTGCATGGGTTTCCTTTTTTTGTTCCCGAGGTTTTCTTCTTTCGGGAAAGTTATGAGTGATCAATGTTGAAGATCATGCTGCACATTGTCAGATGGCAAGAGACATGATAATAATAATAATAATAATAATAATAATAATAATAATAATAATAATAATAATAATAATAATAATAATAATAATAATAATAATAATAATAATAATAATAATAATAATAATAATAATAATAATAATGATAATGATAATAATAATAATAATAATAATAATAATAATAATAATAATAATAATAATAATAATAATAATAATAATAATAATGATAATGATAATAATAATAATAATAATAATAATAATAATAATAATAATAATAATAATAATAATAATAATAATAATAATAATAATAATAATAAAAATAATAATAATAATAATAATGATAATGATAATAATAATAATAATAATAATAATAATAATAATAATAATAATAATAATAATATTAATAATAATAATAATAATAATAATAATAATAATAATAATAAAAATAATAATAAAAATAATAATAATAATAATAATAATAATAATAATAATAATAATAATAATAATAATAATATGTACCTGGTACTTCACAATAAAGTAATAAGAAGTAAGTGTTGTTTTTTGTCTAGGAACAAAGTGGCATCGAGGCTGTGAGGGACAGGTAGGTGCCGACTCTGACAAGAGGGACGTTTGCGCGTGAACAAGGGGTTCTCAAACCTCGAACGCACGAAGGTTCCTCAAACAATGGGGGTGCCGCCTATACCGTTCCCAGTCCTCGGGGAAAACGCCTCAATACTATGGTGCATGGGTTTCTTTTTGTTTCCGAGGTTTTCTTCTTTCGGGAAAGTTATGAGTGGTCCATGTTGAAGATCATGCTGCACATTGTCAGATGGCAAGAGGAATAATAATTAATTGTAGGTGCTGGGCTACTGTGGGAAACAAGGTCTTCCTTTCCTAGGACGCGTGAAGAACTTTTTTCTTTAATGACAAGACATGACAGGGGTCCTTACACCCAAAATCGTCGGAATGCCATTTTTGTTTTTATTGATTTTTTTTTTTCACACCTACCTAGGACTTACCTAGTAGGGTTTTTCATCAACCATTGCACTTGCGAAGAACCTCAGGAAAAAGATGGTGCGCCTCTGCCTCAGTCTGTGTCTGTTTTAGACTGCCTTGTACCCTTCCTATTAATAGATTGCCTTACGCGTCTTATACATTATCCCCCCAAGTCGTTTTTCCCGTTTTTTTTTCCCCTTCGCATCCATCCCGTTAGTATTACGGGGGGGCACAGTTAATAGGACCAAATGTTGTTCGTAAAAATAGGTATATATATACATGTTTTTGTATGTACCGTAGGTCCTATTTACTATGCCCCCCCCGTAATAGCTTGACTACGCGGAAAATATGTTTCGTTTTAATTAATTTCACAGGAAAAAACTTGTTTTTCCGTCCAACAGGAAATTTCCTAGCAGAGAGAACGTTCTACTTTCGGCTGCCACCGAAAAAAAAATAGATAATTGCGTAGACAAAAACTTTTGCAAGCTTGGGACAGCAGGCAATGTTTAGCCCCTTCAGAACCGCAGTCCCGTTTCGGGGACAAACTACTTGAAAATTGAGTAGTTTGTCCCCGAAACGGGACTGCGGTTCTAAAGGGGTTAATGATAGTCTGGGTTTCTTTCGGCGGGGGGGGGGGGGGGGGGGGGGGGATGTTTTGTTCATTTATTTGCAGTCTTCAATCGCTAAGGAAACTGCTTCTTTTTTTTGCACTATTGCGGGGGGCCATAGTACATGAGACCAAATATTATTATTATTTGTCTTGCCATCCGACAACGTGCAGCACGATCTTCAACATTGATCACGCATAACTTTCCCGAAAGAAGAAAACCTCATGTTGGTAAAAACAGGTAAATATTTTATATATACCAGGTATATACATCTATATATATTATTATTATTTCTCTTGCCATCCGACAATGTGCAGCATGATCTTCAACATGGATCACTCATAACTTTCCCGAAAGAAGAAAACCTCGGAAACAAAAGGAAACCCATGCACCAAGTCTACCTCCCTTCCGTGCCAACTTTCAGCTTGTCTACTCTATTTGCTGTATTTGCTCCTTCCTTCTCATTACGTTACTTCATATATACTCCTACTTGTATAGACCAAGTATATAATTTTGTATGTACCGGAGGTCCTGTTTTTCTATGGCCCACCGTAATAATTTTGTTTTTTCTCATGACGGCCCAATGACAACGCCCAGGGAGACAGGCTTTCCTTCGTAGCCCAGGGGCCGGTGGACGCCATCATGCGGTGCCTTAAGGGAGGGAGGGCGCAGCAGCAGCAATGCGCCCTCGATGCGCTGACGACGGTAATGACCCCCCCCCCGCCCACATTCTCATTTTCATTTTTTTTTTTCCGCCGTCGCCGGATCGGTAAAAACATATAAATAGAAGGACAACGGCTTAAGAACCGGAGCCAGTCGTGTTCTGGGTAAAAAATAGTTTTTTCTTGTTTTTTTTTTTATTAGATTTGCTTGCCTTGGTTTGTTTTTTACAGCAGTGCGGTTTCGAGATCACACCTGTTTGCACGGTGGTTGTGGCACCGTGCCGTGTGTCGATTGAGCCCCTCCGCTCCCCGCCCAAAGCATTGAGCACACGCTCGGTTGTCTTCGGTGTGGGCGATATGTATGTGCGTGCATGCCGCGCTTTTAGGTCTGATTGGTCGCACCTTCCATGTTTCAAGTCGTTGGGTTCTACTGTAGCTACCCGTGTATAAAGTGGACGGTATGACTTGAAAAAGCGCTCCGACAGCAGTGTCACATGGGCAATGGAAACTGAAAAATATCGGCAGGACCTAGGTAGCTCCTGCTGTGGCAGGTGGTGCTGTTGTATGTGCGGGCCCAGACAGGGCTTCTGACGCAATTTAACGCGAGAGGCAATAGTAGAGTGTCGTGAGGCTTAGATGGGGTAGTGGGCGATTGCTTAACCTTTTTTTCCGGTAGCCCAACGCGCTAAGACCTACCTTACTCAACAGATGGCGCCCATCGGCAGGACACGGGTCGTTGGTCGTGAGTTCGAGCCTCACGCTCACGATAAAAACGCATTATTTCGATTATTTCTGAGGTCGAGAATCCGATAAAGCATTGTTCCTGCCCGTGTCCCGAGAGATTATTGAGAACATCAGACTAGGCACGTGCGGCGACCCCGTACCCGAAAACTAAGGACCCCGCGGTTCGGAAGGGGGGGGGGGGGGGGGGGGGAGGGAGTGTCATCATTAAGGCTTAGATTAGGTGGGCGATTGGTAAACTTTTTACCGGTAGCCCAACGGGCAAAGGCCTTAACAATACCAGTGTATATGGTAGTACCTGGTCGGTGGTTTGACTCTCAGCCACCTCCTACTACTCCCGTCGAAGGGGTGTAGCAGCGCCATGGACACCGCAAACCTCACCACAATAACAGAATAGCTACTTTCACTGTTCTAGCATGCAGTCTGTCTCTTGGAGCGATTCTTCCTAGAAGGGGGATCATAGTAAATGGGACCAAACATCGGTAGCGAAAATAGGTAAATATATAGGTTATTGTGTTAACCGTAGGTCCTATTTACTATGGCCCCCCGCAATAGAAGGGGTTGCTGTAACAACTTCGAGTTCAGCGCAACCTTTTAGTGCTGGCGCGGGGGGGGGGGGGGGGGAGGAAGAAGGAAAAACAGCAATGCTCAACTACTGTAGTGATATGTACTACAGTACGTAGCTTCCCTCCACAGGCACATACTACACCTCCAGACCGGGGTCGAAACCCTTGGCGTTCTCCCCAAAGGTCCAGCAGGAGATACATACACACTCATGTTAGGGATGGACATAGTTTTTGGTACCCCTTCCCCCGATAGACTGACTACCCTCCGTGGCACGCGCTGACTACTTCCCTCGACAAGGTATGCCTCCTGACGGAGTTGAAACCCCTGGTGTTCTCTCGAGAGGTGCTTTCGGAGGTCCTCATGCTAGCCGCGGTGCAAGAGCACGTTCAGTCCGCGGCCTGTGTGCTGTTCCAGGTGAGTGAGACCTCGAGTCTAAAAAAAACTTAGAGCGCCACTAGGTTACATATATAGCTCTCCGTATGATATCGACGAGAGTCGACGGGGGGAAGAACGGGACCGAGAAAATTCCGCGAAAAAAAGGGCAAAAAAGGTACACGAACCGTACTGAGGAGGAAGGAGGGAGAAGATAGGTTGCTTTGTAACCCCCGGATCTGAGTTACGGTTGCGAGTAGGGAGGATGGAGAACAGAGAAGGGCGAAGGATGATATACGGGGTGAAAACAAACAACAACAACAACAACAACAACAACAATCAGCAACAACAACAACAACAATCAGCAACAACAACAACAACAACAATCAGCAACAACAGCAACAATCAGCAACAACAACAACAACAACAATCAGCAACAACAACAACAAACAACAAACAGCAACAACAACAACAACAACGACAACAACAACGACAACGACAACATGAACAAACGAACTAACAGACGAAAACAATAGTACGTTCGCTACTCTACTTGATATGTACGTAGCACCCTTAGGCTCAATGTACCCCCTTTCTTCTGGCCCGGTGGAGCTCCTCTCCTCCAGCGAGCAACTATTACACCAGTTGTATAGTTATGATAGTTTTGCTGGCATCATATTTTTTCCAGGGCAAGCGCAATACCGCTCTGGGTGTCTGTCAATGTAAGCACCGCTTGGTCTTCATCTTAGTGTGTAAACGTTCCTCATGTTTCCGCCCAGAATTACCCGGTCGGGTCTTGCGCCAACAAACTTGTTCGAATTCGAACTTTAGCGGGAGAGAGAGATAGATAGATAGATAGATGTTGAGCTTCCTCACGCGTGGCTTTGCTCCCTTGTTCCATACAAGTACAGCAGGCGACAGACAACAGTTCATGTTAAGAATCTCCTGTTTCGGCTGTAGGCTGCCTGCGGCTTATTGTGGTGTCAGCGTTAAGCCTTGTGCGATTTTTTAATACTATATTGAAGTACTAAGTATATTAATATAATAATTATTATTACTATTATTATTCCTGCCGTCTGACATGTGCAGCATGAGCTTAACGTTGATCACTCAAACAATCCCTGACAGAAGAAATCCCCGGAAACGCAGGAAACCCTGCGCCCAAGGTCTATCTACCTTCTATGTGCCCTTCCCTCTATGATTCAATCTGCGACACTCCATGTTTTGTGTTTGCTCCCTCCTACATCTCAATATGTACTCGTCACTTTCTGTTCTTACATCCTAAGCCGCATCCAAGCTCCATCCCCACGCCATTGGCTTGGGTCTGTCGATGTATATCTGGTAGGATTTAGAGTGTCATTCGTCGCTGAGCACGAGCGCTTATTATATACTGGTAGCTGCGAATTATCCCCTCTCTGAAATCTCAGCCTGAAAATCTTGACTTTCAATATTAATAGCAAAACTCTTGACACATATCGCGGTACTAATAATATACGGTATCGTATACCTGGAGCTTAAATCCATTTAGCCTCTCGCATCTTCGACCCTCTTCCTTCCTACTCACATCGCCCCCCCTCCTTCCTCCTCTCCTCCCCTCCTCCCCTCCTCTTCCCCCCCCCCCCCTCCCCACCCGCCCAAAGTTTTCCCTCCTTCCGGAATGGAGAGCGCCGCTCGTTCGAGACGGTTGCCTGGAAGTCCTGGTTAACGCCATCGCGCACGCGGTTGGGCCGGAGGCGCCGCCGACCGCCGACGCCTCTTCGCTGCTAGGGCCCGCCGTCGCCGCCATTCGACAAATTACCAACTTGGAATCCGCCGGGTATAGGATCTATGTTTTGTTTTTGTGTGTGCGTGTGTTTTTAGTTTTTTAGTCTTCTTATTTTCGCCCTCCTACAGCTAGCTCGGATCAACCATTGGGTCTCGTAGCAGGCTCTCTCTCCTCCCCCGTCCTCCCCACCCCACTACGATTCGCGCCTTTCGTTTGTCATCTTCCCTCGTCGACTGGCGTCTTATTATTTCCACCTTCCAATCCCCCCATGTAGCTACAGCATGTAGTGGGGAGTGGGCGACTGCCGAAGTTGCCCCCCCCCCCCCCCCCCCCCCCCCCCCCCCCCACGCAAGCACGAGGCGATAAAAGCCGAAGGCATCGTGTGTACTACTGCTGCTGTGGCCACGGCGTGTCTAAACAAAAAAAGGCTGAATCGCCCTTGCGACAAAGAAGTCAAAGAGAACAAAACATGCGTAGTACATGAAAAAAAAAACGTGATGGAGCGCCGAAATGTTGGATATGTCTCTGGGTTTGGAGTAGAAACGGTGCTCCGTCTTGAAGGGGATGCGCGGTCAACGGCAAGAAATAAATGAGTACACCCCCCTCCCCCCCCCCCCCCAAGCGCGCCGATATCGAGGACCCCCCCCCTGCTGTAAATATATTGCACATGGGCTGGGTTGGCGCGGGTAAGCAACGACGCTGTAAAACTCGCAAATCACTGCGTGAGCTAGACAACCAGGGGTGCCGGTTTTGTTTTTTTTTTCGTTTTCGACCGCCGCCATGGCCGGCGGTCGAGTTAGACCATTTGTGCGGGGTGGAGAGCCTTAACTCCGCACAAAGGGGGGTGATCGTATCACGTACCTGGTAGTGTTTATGGTAAGTCACCCAAGAGGCAGTTACACAGTATATATACCCACTGCTATCTCTGGAAGTGGCCACACCCAAAAATCCAATACTTACATAAAACGATCCAGAACATCGAGACAAGAATACTACAGGAAAGCAAAGTCCACACGGCGCAGACGCAAGAGAGGCCGAAGTCCGCCTCACAAGCGGTTCTTAGTAGGATGCACCGCCCACCCTTCATGCGGCTCGCCAAAACACTTCACGGCGCCTCGCTCTGCCTGGTTGCAGGCAACGTCTGCATGGTCGGTGGAAGTGCGACGTGCTCGAAACCCGGCATTATACGTAGGGTTGCATGAATCCCCCTCTCCCTCCCTCCCTCCCTCCCTCCTTCCCTCCCTCTCTCCCTCCCTCCCTCCCTCCCTCCCTCCCTCCCTCCCTCCTTCCCTCTCTCCCTCCCTCCCTTCCTCCCTCCACCCGCGCGCCGTCACGATTCACCCCCCCTTCGACGAATGTCACACCACCTTTAAAAAAAACACAACGAGACTGTTCACAATATCTCGAAATCCCGTCAACCCAATCGATATCTCTTTTTTTTGTTCAGACGAGTGCTCGTGGAAGCGGGCGGACTCCCGCAGCTGCTCCGGCTGTGTCGGTCCGAGTTCGAGAACGTGCGACGAGACGCCTCGCAGGCCCTCAGGCACATCGGGCACACCAGAGGCAGAGACAAAAACAACACAGACAGGGGCAGAGACGCGGACGGGGACAGAGAGACGGACCGGGTGGACGGGGGGCACGAGAGGGAGAGGGAGCGGGACGGGGGAAGGGACAGGGAGAGGGAGAGGGAGCGAGCTAACGACGATTATGTTGGAAGGGGAGAGGCGACGGGGAATGGCGGCGCGGCTTCCCGTAGCTTCGACGACGACGACGGTGATGTTGACGATGATGATGTCGAGGAAGGAGAGAGCGATGATGATGGCGGTAGACGGAGAAGGGGAAAGTAACCCGGTGCCTATATATTGAGGGGAGATCCTAGGTAGATAGTTAGCGCGCGATTATTCTTAGAGCCTGAAATAGAGTGGCGCTCTTGCGAATAGCAAACGGGGGGTGCAGTTGGTTTAATCGTTATTCTCGATTTGGGCGGGGGGGGGGGGAAATACGGGCATTGTTGCTGTGCTGATTATAGCACTAGAGGCAGTGGTATAAATTGCGCGGGGTGGTGAGAGAAAGGACCCAATCATTTGCTGAGAGCGCCTTTTTGTGGGCGAGGATAGGCGGGTTTCGACGAGAGTCGATGAGGGGGGAAAGAGCTTCAGGTCTTCTCTCGCGATAAAATTGCCTTCCAAGGCACGAGCCGAAGTGGTGAGAGGGGATGAGAAAACTGCTTGGTATCCCCGGATCTGAACTACTACTACTGTTTACGGGGGGGCATAGTAAATAGGACCTACAGTACATACGAAACCTATATGTTTCGCTATTTTTACTGACAAGATTTGGTCCTATTTACTATGGTCCCAGGTAATAATAGCATGAAGAGATAAAATACATGGGACGGAGAACAAAGCAAAAAAAAAAAAAAAAAAAAAAGAGAAACGAGAGGAGATGCGATGGGCGCATCTATCTGTGAATACGAGTGAGTGTGCTTTCCACCGCACACACTCTTCCACGCGCGTCCGTACTCGTCTATGTTTCTTGATGTCACTCGGCCGGGGCAGCTACCCGCCGGTCGCTGCAGACGCATATCGTGTCTTCTTCCCTGCTTTAAATAAAATATCAGGAAGAATGGCAAGGTAGAGTTGGGAAATGAAGGCAATTTTTTAGAGCTATCTCGATAGGTGGAGAAACGAAAGGGAAGGGCGCTTCCGCAGTCCGCAGTCATCCCATCCGTCCTGTGTGCAATATTGAAATGGGAGCGAACTGAGGTATGGTTGGCAAGCATTAATACGGGGGAACATAGTTAATAGGACCTGTGGTATGCATAAAATCCTATATATGTAACCATTTTTACTAACAATATTCGGTCCTATTAACTATGGTCCCCCGTAATAGTAGGGGTAAAGTTTGGGGCAAAAGGCTGGCCTTTTGATGCATACCAGGTATGCCGTAGTAGGCCGTGCACGTTCAAAGGAACAACAAATCAAAACAAAACAAAAAACGATTGTCGTCGCACATTTCTCTCAAACACGCCTCCTCACACCAAGCCCACGGCAGCACGGCGAGTGCGACCACTTCGAGACGGCTTGCTGAAAAAAAAACCACAAGGTCCCACGCGCGTTAGCCCACGAGCTCGCCCGGCTTCTCTGTCGATGCCGGTTTGGGCGAAGCCGGTCACGGGGGGCGCTGTTACAGACAGACAGACAGACAGACACACAGACACACTATGAGTACTGTACTAAAGCAACGCGCGCCTCTGCTTATAGGCTAAAACAAAAAAGGCCTCTGTCGCTTCTCTCCCTCGACCTTGCCCGTTTCGTTTTCGCGCTCCGCGCCAAATTAGTTCCGAGTACCGGCTCCGGGTTAGACCTTGTGACGTTGGGTGCGGCCGGTACCTATACTGCTGCGCTCGGCATGATAGCAGTATGATACGCATTTCAACCAACGCTTTCAACCACTGACTGTACACACGTACCGCATACGCCTATAAAAAACACTCCGATGGATACCACGGACACGAATGTCATCCCAACGATAAGGCATGCCTTACTGGCTAATTTTAACAGCGATAAGGTATGTTTTTATCAGTAGTCAATCCTACCTATGTATGTGTATATATTGGGCACCAAATGGCACCTCTACTTTGACGTTGGTCACTCACAAAAACGGAAACAAAAAGAGCCCCGAGAGGAAAAAAAAAAAAAAACACGGAAACAAAAAGAGCCCTCCCTCTCTTTCTTAACTCCCTTCTGCGCCCACCTACGCGTCCGGCTTGAGCTCTGTCAACTCCATTCACTGTGCTCCCTTGCTCTTAAGTTCTTATCACGGAGTTATAGTTTACAGCAGCGCCCACCAGTCCCCCCACAACAATGCCCAGGCGATAACAGAGACCAAAAACGGTTGACACCGCGGCTGGCCCCACACCTACTAGGGCCGTTGCGTTGGTGTGATCGAAAACCTTTTTTCTTTTCAAGATTTTTTGTTTTTGTTTGTTTTTTCTTTGCCAAAGAATAGCAGGAAACAACGCAAGAAACGTTTCTATTAAAAGTATAAGTTTAACAGAGGGCCAAAATATCAGGATTGCTTATGAATCATGATGTTAACAGTTAGTTGCGTTCCAGTAGTATTTGGATTTATTTGTGGAAATTCTGTAAATAATAATCAGTAATAAAAATAAGCGCGAAAATAAGCGAACCTGGAAAAATATGCAAATATGGAAATTTAGGACGAAACGTCCGTCTACAATGACAACACCCGTCGCTGCTGGGCTATAGGAGTACGATCTACATCTATATACTGATACAAATCAGTAGTTCTACTTTTACGGGGGGCCATAGTTAATAGGACATATGGTATACATAAAAACCTATACATTTAACCATTTTTACTAACAATATTTGGTCCTACCTGGTATTAACTATGGTCTCCCGCAATACAGCACAGTAGTAATACCTGTAGTGGAAGTATCTGTAAGGGGGTTAGTTTGGGCTCCGGCCTGGTGTAATACCAGAGGCAGAAGTAGTAGTAGTAGTAGTAGTAGTAGTAGTAGTAGTAGTAGTAGTAGTAGTAGTAGTAGTAGTAGTAGTAGTATTAATAGTAGTAGGAGCAGTAGTAGTAGTAGTAGTAGTAGTAGTAGTAGTAGTAGTGGTAGTAGTAGTATTAGTAGTAGTAGTAGTAGTAGTAGTAGTAGTAGTAGTAGTAGTAGTAGTAGTAGTAGTAGTAGTAGTAGTAGTAGTAGTAGTAGTAGTAGTAGTAGCAGTAGCTGCGCATAAGTTGTATTAATAGTAGTACGGGGACCCATAGTAAAAGGGACCTACGGCGGACACAAAAACCTATATATTTACCTATTTTTAGTCACAACATTTGGTCCTATTTACTATGGCCCCCCGTAATAATAGCAGTGTACCAGGGAAGTGTACTATTTAAAGTAGTATCGATGGCAGTAGGTAGAAACCATTACTACATACCGGTATGTTGTATGCGCAGCTTTGAAAAATTCAACAGAGAGGCAGCAGATGCATTGCCCCCCGCAGCATAAATAACGCACTCAAGCAAACAAAACAAAATACCAGGTATAAAAAAACGCAAAACGCCACCGGGGGCTCGTTTAATCCCACATTTTCGATCTCGAGTTTCAAATCGAAAGCCTAATGGAATTCGTTTTGGGTATATTTTGTTGCTGCTGCTGTTTTCACATGAACTCACCGTGGTCACAGGACAATTTCAATATTGCCTCAGAAGGAAAAAATAAAACCGTAAAACTAGTACACATATTATATATACCACTGCTGTAATAACTGCAGCAAATAAACGTCGTACCAGGCACAGTATCCTGTAAGGCATACCAGGTACATCGCGCGAGGTTGCGACGGGCCCAAAGCACAAAACGTTCTTATCCATCGACGTACGCGGACTCGTGTACTAATAATTGATAACATATCAGGAAGCAGCGTGAAGGGATCCAGCAGGCGCGGGCGAGAGACGAACTACTCCATGCATACATACCGCGGAATCAACGTTCAACCAGCCGTTTTGTCGGAAACAAGGAAAAAGAAACCCCGCCGCCAGAGATGAAGCAAGCGTACACCTATTGTCCCCTCCCCCACCCCACGACATATGCTTTGGAGCGATGGGACGCGTACGTTCCAAGGAGCGGCGCACGCCAAAGACGGAGTGTGTGACGATACCGCCGTACGTATCCAGTAGTGAGCAGTTAGCGGCCCCTCCACTCTGTAGTGCCGGTCGAGTACAGGTAGGTATTACGGGGGACCCTAGTTAACAGGACCTATGGTATACATAAAAACCTACCTGGTATATGTTTAACCATTTTTACTAACAATATTTGGTCCTGTTAACTATGGCCCCCCGTAATAGTGCCGATTGTCCGCCGTGTAGTGCATGTGAAGTCGCTTGGCGCAGATGAAATCAACCAGTTCAGCGGTGTCCGGAGTAATTTTTTTTATTTTTTTATTTCTTTATTTTTTTTTAATCATCACTTTCACTTTCCAGCCTAACTCTTAGTAATAGGATGTTTTACCCTCGACGACCTCCTGGACAAGCCGTGGTCACAGGCATCTACCCTTCTCCCCCCCCGGTACGTGCCTTCATTTTTTGTCGTGCATAGGGTTCATTCAGCATTCCCACTGCTCGTCGATTTTCATCGAATGTACCAGGTATAGCTAATTAGTGCCGGTTGGTTGTCCGCTACATACAGTGCCGGTATTGTTGCCTGGCGCTTACATACCGGCACTATTATAGAGGGGCCGGCACTACTGTACTTCTGTACCACCGCTTGAAGACCGGAAGCGAGAGCAGCTCCTCCGGTCACGCACGCACGCACGCACGCACGCACGCACGCATGCATGCATGTTGCGCAAATATTTTCTTGCGCGATATATATTCTCACCAGCACATCAAAAGAAAAAAAAAAAACGGCGAAAATAATCCCCTCCAAGTCCGCAAGTCCATGACAAGACCAATATAATACGCGCCTGGAGGGAATGGTCGAAGCGGGATGGATGTGGATACATGCCCCCCGAGATTTGCAGAAACAAATGCTATAGTTGCCCCACGATGCGCCGGTTGCTGAGCACGGACGGAACGAAAAATCCTTACCCGCCCTACTGCTGCAGGCCGTACCAAGTCGAAAGCGGGTCAATCACTTTTCCTCAAAACAAAAACAAAAACAAAAAAAGGAGAAAAAAAAAAACGTCACCGATTGATCCGTAAAAAAAGTCTCCACAAATCCCAGCGGGATCACGAGGAATCGACCAAACACTTCGATATATTTCGTCTGCCCGAATGAGGGGAAAGAAAAAAAGTTAACTTTTATTTCCAGTACGAAATACAGAGGTTGGAAAAATGTAATTTCTGAATTGTGTGTGTGTTATACTTAAAAGTTGTCACACTCGCTTTTATTGCCTGATCGGCGCACAACCAGCGAGCACACGATATACCAGAAAAACTAATGTACGATATAATTCGTAAAGTGCTCGTTGTGTACGAGGTCGAAAATGCTGTAGTAGTGCCGCTACCGACCGCCCACTGGTAGTGCGAGCCTCCAGCAGTATGGGTGTGTAGGACACCAACAACGTTGCGCCCCGTGCCGTACGCACGACGCCTTGCATCAGCAAACTGTAACTCGGACACCACAACCATCGTAAAATATCCTCCCAATGACGCAGCGGCCACACAATGGTTGCTGCGATCGTTACTTTTTTTCCTCTCTGGAAATCCCAAGAGGTTTAATTAGCCCTGTACTTCGTATACGTACGACAAAATTGTAGCGCATCCGTAGTCATCATTTTTTCCAGTAAAAAGAAGAAAAAATCGTCTCTGTCCCGATTGATTAATTTGACTGATTGATTGAATGGTTGATTCCATCTTTCTCAAGGAGAGCTCGAAGCGTCGCACTACATTGCCACGATACATACAATCACCATCGGAAAACGGCGGGAGGTCTCTTAAGGGCCCCCGAACTTCTTCGGGAAAACCTCCCGAGTAGATGCTATTCCAGCAACAACAAAAAACGCCTTGTTATTCTTCTTGCAACGAACGAAGGACGCTCAATCGTCGCCCACAAGAATTTCGCAAAAACAGCGCGTCTTTTTTGCCTTGCTACGTACGCACCGCACCTCCCTCTCTCCCTCCCTCCCTCCCTTCCGTCCGCCAACATGCGCAGGACTACCCTATATATCCCCTACCCCCTCCGTGGCCTAGACGCCTCCCTCGTCGCAACGCTACACACTTCGGATAGGTCATCGGTTCCCACAGTTCACGATCTAGATCATGCAATGGCAGGTAGATCATGTATTCCCGATCTTGCATGATCTACTGCTGCATAGCTCATCTTGCCGGGTCGGGTTGAACCAATACAATCCGCATTATCTGCATGTAGCACATACAGTGTTTCCTGGGTTGGCTCTGCCCTATAAGGCAGATCCTGCACAACCTCTCATAACGGCGGGTGAGGAACTACGTAGATGCTCTGTAGATAGATCAGATAGATCATCATCTATCCGAGGTGTGCAATGTTAACTCCCTCGTTCCAACTGCACCCGCCTTTTAGGGGACAAAACTACCGGACTTAGATTCAGCCGGGTTGTTCACGGGTCGGGTCAGACCTCGCGGCTCAGATCGGCTCGGGTAAGGGTGACCCGACCCGACCCGACCCGTGATAATTCAAAAGTCTCCTGACCCGACCCACGGGCCGGGTCACGACCCGTGAAGACCTCGAATTGTTTCGACTCGTGTGGGACAATTCTTGAAGCGGAAAAAAAGGGTCAACTATGGTAGCTCCGTTACCGCTGCACCGACGACCATGGAGAACAACAAACTACCCGTGAATGCAACACAGTTTTGCTACCAGTGCAAAAACAAGAGTTAATTTAAGCTCGACCAACAAAAAAACGCGACTACAACCGCAACTTACTGATGTATTCCGCATCCTAGAAATTTCGTTTCTAGCGAAAAAAAACTGGGCGACCGACCACGCCACGAAAAAATAAAATAAAATCACCAATCGCGTTCCTCCTCGGACGCCGCCGACATATCATCACCGGAAATAGACCTCGCATCCTCTTCCCTCTCCTCCCCTTCCATGTCAACAATAGCACCGCGTCCGCTCCCCACAGGGGCCAAAACCAGCCCAGCCCCCCCCTCCTCGCCAGCGGCCCCAGTATCGACGAAAAAACCCCCAACTTCACCCCCGCCACCCCCACCCCCGCTCCCGGTCCGCCCACCCCCACCATCACCCGAATCGACCTCCCCGTCGTCACCTTCGGCGCCGCCGAGCCTCTCCATCGCGGCCAGAAGCGGGCCCAGGGAAGCCGGGGCGCACGCCGCCGACGACCTCAGCAGCTCTGCCACGGCCGCGGGTTTTTGGCGCCGCGAGGCCAGCTCGGCCAGGGCCGCCCCCGCCGCCCCGCCTCCGACTGCGAGGGGCGCTTCGGGGCGCCCCAGGAATTCCAGAAGAGCCGCCGGGGCGGCCGCGTCCCCGACGAAGTCCCACGGGCGTACCGCACTCGCGCTCCCGATGGAAGAGGGATCCTTAGCGCTCGTGAACCTGGACACCGCTGCTTGGCCCAGGGCTTCGACAACGCGAAAGGCGTACGCCCGCTTCAAGAAGTGCGCAGCGGTGGGAGGGGGCGAGGCGCTCGGGCGGGGCAGTCGCGCGAGCGCGCGCACACACGTCGGCGCGAGGGCGGCGGCCGCGGCGGCGTCTACGGGCAGCGCGAGTTGCCACGGTCGGTCGGGCCCAGACCCGGAGCCAGACGCAGACCCAGAGCGAGACCTTTCCCCGGCAGGGAAAGCGGCGTCGCCCACGCACCTCAAGAACTCTAGCGTGGCCGTCTCGTTGCCCGACAGGTGGCCCGCGCAAAGCGCCGAGAGGTGGCGGCAAAGCGGGCCTCCGCCGCCCTCCCCCCCTCCTGCTCCTCCCCCTCCTCCGGTACCCCTTCTAGACATCACCGCTTCCTCGTCGTCGCTGCTTTCGTCGTCGCTGCTGCTGGAGCTTCTGCTCACGTTTCCGTCGCCGCGTTTTTCTCCCCCTGCTGCCGTCGCGGCCAAGCATGCACTCTTGACGAGCGCCGCCGCTCCCCCTTTCCAGCCGGCGGAACATGCGGCCATGGCGACGGCGTAGTGCCCGAGGAGGCGCCCCACGGACATCCAAGCCGGTGGCAGCGCCCGCGCCCCCCCCCCCCCCCCGCCCCCCAGCCACCACCGCCGCACTCTCGCCTCGCGCTCCCGGTCCCGCTCCCGCTCTCGCCGGAATGGTGGTCGTTGTCTCCGGCAAGCATGTCAACAGGAGGACACTCGCAGGGTCCGCTAAACGGATGCTGCCGCCGCCACCGCCACCGCTGTCCAACGCAGGCGAAGCCGGCGACAACGCGGCGGCTGATATCCCGAACCCGGCCAGCTGTAGAACCCGTAGCATCAACCCCAACCCTTCCGTTGCCAGCGCAACCGCCGCCTCCGCGATATCGTCATCAGACCCCACCCGACGAGAAACGCCACCGGTTATACGACCACTGGAAACCCCACCCTTGGTGCCGACGAACGCCTCCTCTGCTATGAGAGCCGCCGCGATGGCGGCGGCCAGGTCGGACGCGCGGTTGGCGTAGAACGCCACCCCGGAAGCAGACACGGCCGAGCGAGGGTCAGCGGCAAGCGCTTTCACCAAGCTTCTCATGCGGCCCACGCTGGACTCAAGCAAGGCAGTCCCAGCCCCACCGCCACCGTCAACAGCATCGGTACCCACCGCCTCCACGAGAAGGTCGAGGGGCGCTCTCGGATTCAAGGCCAGGGATCGGAGGAGGAAGCTGCTCTGGTTGCCGTTGCCGCCGCCGCTGCTTTCTTGGGCCTGTCTGCGAGCGCGGCCGTACAGCGCCACCGTGCAGGGCACGGCATCCTTTCGCTGCCTCGCCGCAGCAACATCGCCGCCGCCACCTCCGCTGATCGTCTGAGCGACACCCCGAGCTTTTTTCTTACCGGGAAGCGCCACGGCGTCGCCTGGCACCGTAGCAGCCGCAGAAGACTTCGCCGTGTGAACATGCCCCTCGGCCTTGACTGCGCGAACCCCCGCCACCAGCCGCTCCACCGTCAGAGCTTCGTCTCTCGATAGCTCTGCCTTCAACTTTCCCTCAGGCAGGGCACCCACGGCGGCACGCAGGGCACCCTCGATCGCAGCTGTGTCTTGGCCCATGTCGTCGCTGGCCAGGTGGTCAGCGAGGCCAGCCATGAACTTGGTGGCAAGAGGCGATGCTGCTTTGCCTGCCGCACGAGCTGTGGTGGGTTCAGACGCGCCATCTGTGACGGGCCTCCTCTTGGCCTTTGAGCTCGACAGAGGAGCATGGCCCGCTTCCGGGGCCTTTCGCTTGCCCGCAGTTCTTTGCGCTGGCATGGCTAACCACCCCTGCGAGACTGTGTGTACACTGCTCTGTGGATTTTGCTGGGTCTGTGGGCAAAGTCAATAGCGTGGGTTTCCAGTCGGAAAATATGCGTGTGGCATGCGGGGAGATAGCGATATATATAGTGGGAAAAAAACACGATGAGAGGGCCACGACGAACGACGTGTGTTCATATGTGTATGTGCATCATGTGCGGTGTTTTGTTCTTTGACGGCATCCTCACGCACTAGCGTACGTGAATTGACCTACCATGGCCTTCCTGAGCATTTGCAGTGTCTGTCGTGGAATTGTAGACTTCTACTTGAAACCAGATTCATACCAGGGACCAGGGGTATACACAGCACAGCAGCAGTAGTATAGTAGCAGTAGCGGCAGCAAATATATACCGGTACCTGGTGCCGGCAGGAAACACAACAGTCACACACTGTAAGTATACGGTACTACTGCTACACTGCTGCTGCTGCTGCTGCTGCTACTACTACCACTACTACTACTATTACCACTACTGCTACTACTACTATTAATACTACTACTACTACTACTACTACTACTACTACTACTACTACTACTACTATTAATACTACTACTACTACTACTAGTATTAATCATACTACTACTACTATTACCACTATACTGCTACTACTACTACAACTACTACTGCTGCTGCTACTATTAATACTACTTCTACGAATACTACAACAACCACTATAATATTAATACTACTACGACTACGTCTGTCGTATATCACTATAATACAACAACTACCGCCGGACACGATGATGGTAACGAAGAGTGTGGCCTAGGGAGAAACGGGGGCGAATCGGTTTACAACCACCGCACCCCCACCACGTTCTTAGCGTTGGGAAACACACAAGAAGAGGTGAACGCTTGTTGTGATAAGTTGCAGGGCATTCCTCGAGATATGCGTGTTTTCGACTCCGGGACAAAATATCCCGCGGAACTCAGTTACCCCGGGACTAACCTTACTACAGTATTTACATGGGATGTGACCAACACCGCGGGACGTGTGCGTGCGGGAACAGCATCCACACTTTTCCGTGGCTCGGGAGCGGGATACTATGATTTGCACGAGACGCGTTGTTTGTGGGGGCACGGGGTTTTTCACATTCATTATGCGATCACGGGAATTCTGGTGGGTTACAGTATTACGAGGGGCCATAGTAAATAGGACCTAATATGGTACACAAGAAAACTACAGCCCTGATCGTAATCGTATTTGGACCAGTTGGATCGGAAAATAAGCGAAGGTGATCGATCGATTTCCTTGCAACTGGGTACATACATGGAGAAGCGGGAAACAGCTCTATCTATAGATAGGTCCTGGAGAAAAGTCCAACTCGTTTTGAGGCGAGAAACACCAGTTTCGCACATTTTCGGGGCAAAAGCTCCTGCGAACGTGCTGATATCACCATTTCCAACTGACTCCAAACCCGACTGCATAAGAAATGGCCTTAAGCAGTCCCGTTTTGGGGGACAAACCACTCAAATTCGAAGTATAGATTGTCCCCGAAACGGGACTGCGGTCCTAACAACAGCTTTAAGAAGAGGAAAAGGGATTTTCGTTGGTTCAGAGTGATGAAAGAGGGACTATTAATACTACCACTATTAACGCTGCCGTAGAAGAGAAGATAATCGATTCAAGTCGGAACGGAACTTGTACCAAGGGCAAACTCAATCAACAATAATAAAATGAATACCAGGTACTTAGGTAACATAATGATGATGATAACAACAACGCCGTTGGTTTTCAACGGTAGTGGGTATTTCCCATGGTTGAGGGATCCCGCCACCCGTAAATATTAACAAAAAACTGTCGTCACGAATATCCTGTGTGAGCACGGATCAGTACGAAACAAGATAAGTGTGGCCAGAAACCGTGCCCATAGTTTGAGCACGGATAGTACAAAACAAGTATGTAGCATCAAGCTGCTCCTCCTTGTCGGGCAATACCTATATACCCCTTGCCTTTCGCTGCTGTAGTTCACATTCCATTACGCATGCATGTACCACGCGCAAGCCCAGAGCCCCATCAAACCAAGCACCTGGTGGCTTAGAGATGCTGCTGCTGTAAATCGTCACCGACATTTTTTCCCTCGTCACACATTTTCTCCTAAAAAAAAGCCCCCGAAAAGGGCCTTAATCTAGCGCACTCGCTCTCTCGTGCGCACAACAAATATGTTATACCAGGTGCATGTTTCGTTCCTTGAACAAACCAGACAGGCAAAAAAACTAATTTTGCTGGATCCCTCAAAACGCACTATAAAGCACTAAAAAAAACTATATCTGCTGCATCACCCATCCTTTAACGCTTTCCTTCATTTCCCTTTCCTGCGCCCCAATATATAATAATAGCCTATCCCAGTCCTTTGGGAGCGCGTGGGCGCGTCCTTTGATTTTTACACGCGCCGTAAAAAAATCGGTGAAAACTCTAGAAAGCCTAATCGAACATAAACGAGAAAAATTCAGGCTTGCATTGCAAAAGCAGCGGAAGAGCAGCGTGAGGCCGAACACACCACTCACCGAAAAAAAAGGGCGTTCATTGTACTTCCCCCCCCCCCCGCGCTCCCCACCCCTCTCGCAATGCATGTTCGTATTTCACTCAGCCTGCAACGCTCTAGCCTGGCCACCGCCGCCGCTTTTTTTGTTCTTGTCCCACGCCAAACAAAAAAAGGAGCCTGAAAAAAAACTTTTTATTTCTCACAGACAAAAATGTCAGAGAAAAAAGTTTTGTCTCGGTTTCGTTTCTCACAGACAAAAAGGTTGGTTTCATTTTTATTTCTGGCGAATAAAAAAGGGGGGGGGGGGGGTCAAAGGGGCTGCTTTCAACGAGGCCCCCCTTGTCGTGCGCGCTGCGTGACTTGAGCGTAAAAAAACGCCTCCACAAGCTTGGCATCTTACCGCACGGAATGCGACACGCTGCTTGCTGTTGGCTAGCTTCCAAGGCTGGCATCGCAGGACGGCGAAAGCAGACACAGCCCAGCAAACAGGAAGGTGATTTCGAAAGCAACACCCAGCGCGAAACAGAGCGCTCAAATAGGGGCGACATCGCACCGGACCTGTGGCTTCTCTTTTCTCGCACGAGTGAATCACTGCTGCCCTGCGCTCACGGCGTACCAAGACCAAACTGAAGAAAAAAAAAAACAAGAGGAAAATTCCGATGCGTTGAAAAACGCCGTCCCACGCCGGCCGCTTTTTTTTTAGTCGAAACCCCCTCTCCTACGCTCTTCTGCGCATAAACGGACGAAACGCCTCCGCATCCCATCCCCGCCCCGCCTCCCCCTGCCGTCTAGCGCAAGACGAAACTCGTCACCCATAGAGATCAACAAATAAAAAATGACGCCTCACAGCGGAGGGTGACGCAAGGGCGTACACACACCCTGGTCCCGTGGGGGATTTACGGAGAGCACCACGAGTCCTAACTCTCTAGATTGCAGGCAGCAGCTCCGCCTCCTCCCCCCCCCCCCCCCCCGCCCCCCCCCCTCGATCCGACAGCTGGTTTTCAATTTTCCGTCCCCCCCCCGCCTTTCTACCTCCTTTGGATTGTGTCAAGCCTGGACACGCTCCTCCGTATATCTCCCCCTTGTTGGCCTCTTTTCGCTAGTGAGCAAGCTCTCTCCCACTCTCCCTCACCCTCCCCCAACTTCTTCCTTCCGCCCGTGAACACACACGTGCCGAATGACATGCAGCTTACACGACGAGGGAACAACTCGACGCCGAGAGCGTGCATCCATCGCCACGCAAAAGCACCCTCTCGCCCCCACAAGACTCTCCCGCGAGTAAAAACCCGCCGAGTAACTCGATGGTGTGCCATACATGCTGCTGCAAACGAGCATGCATATATATATATACCTTTGTTAAGAGTGAAAAAAGAGAAAGAAAAGAGACAAGAAAAAAAAAAAAGAAGACAACAACAAACAAAAAAGAAGAGACATAAACAGCGTCAAACAAAGGAAGAAAGGGAAAGAAAATAAGACAAACGAAAGAAGGCAACGGGAGGAACGAAAAGAAAAAAAGTGGGAAAAAAAAACGCCTCCGTGCCACGTAAGGCGCGCCCCCCTCTCCCGCCCTCGGTTCCCCCCCCCCTCCCTCCAGTTTCTCCCATTCTCGTCGACGTCTTTACTACGGTCACGAGCTCTACCAAGGTCACCGGCAACGCTTTCTTCATTGCGCGCCGGTCTTGACGTCCACGAACAGCCGTGTCGCTTCCTGCGCTCCGTTCACGTCTCCGTCCTCGGCCGCCTTCACGCGGTTCTTATTCCAGAACGACGTGGGGTAGACGAGCTCCAGATCCGCCCTGCTCCGGTACTTCTGGGCGATGTCCTTAACCTTTTTTGTTTTTGTTTTTTTTTTAATCAAAAGAGTGTTTTTTTTTTCATGAATGAACGCGTTTTCGGACGGGGGGGGAGGAGGAGGAGGGACGGACGGACGGACGGACGCGGGAACGAGAGGGGCGGGGTGTACACATTATTATGCATGGCCGTAGTCGAGGGGGGGGGGACGGGGGGATGAAACAAAAGCGACGCGACCTCACAAAAAACGTGCTTGCAGCCATCAACCAAACCATAAAACAGGCAAACAAAACACAGACTTGTGGAAAATAACACGTTCACACATATTTGGCACCATATGGCACACGGCGAAGCATAGACGAGGGGGTACATCAAAAAGGGGGTTTAGCCAAAATCAGGTATACCTGGTCACTTTTCGACCAAAATCAATTACCAGGTACATGCTAAAAAACAAGGACACTACACACCCCAGGAGCCCTACTATTGGCCAGGCTGATATTGTACCTGATTTTGGCTCGAAAAGGCCAAGGTATACCTGATTTTTTTTACTTCGTTTAGCTTTCAACTGATTTTGGCCACCTTTGAACCAATCAGAGAGGCCATACGTACACTGCTTTTTCTCTCCGTATGCGTCTGCCCTCCCTCGGTTGGAATTCTTCTGTATTAACGTATAAACTCTGTACTCGTACGTCGTGCGTAAAAATTACGTATACATGCGTACGCCGGTTTCATTTTTTCTCCCTTGGGGTGTGAGATGATCAGTTATTAATACCTGGTGCCAGGTAGTTGTTATGATGTGTACTCTGTTGTTTTCCATGGTCACAGCAGTCTATACCATGGGCACGGCATTTCGTCTGCGCCACACCGCGTCGAGGTGGTCTCAGTTTTGGTGCGTACGGCAAGATAATTTAGTGCCGAGCAGGCGGTTCCGTGAGGACGGTCTAGAAGCTATAAAGCTGTCAACGGGGGGGGGGGGGGGGGGGGTGCCAGAGTAAATATTCTTGGCGCTCCCGCCGTGGCGAAACGAACGAAGCCTGTTCATAGTGACTCTCTGCACGTCCAAGTGGAGCCCGTGGTACCTGTACCTATACCCTAAAGAAAACAAAACAAGTCAGATTTGTAGGCGATGTGGCACGCTTACTGCTATTTAGGCGCATTCTTTTTTAACCGGATTTTCATGGGCATGACACCGCTCGTGGCCAGCGCTTTTTACACGGTTTTATTTTAGCATGTACCTGATTTTGGCGTTTGCCCTGAAAAAAAGTTGACCAAAAGAGGCAAAAGAGGTAAAAGCGACGATAACAAACACGTACCGGGTATATGATACAGAGGAGGCAAAAATGCAAAAAATCACAGTAAACTAACTAAACGTTTGCAAGCAGCACCACTGCTGCTGTTGTAGATAGACACCACTTACTTTGCACCAGGCCTGACAAGGGCATTTCCTAGACTCACGTCACATTTCGGCGTCACGAAAACGTTTTTTTCCTTCATTTTTAATGATTCGTGTAAAATTTGGCCCAAAAACTGTTAAACCTGCAAAAACCAACTTCCAGCAGACCTGTTGAAATGGTCCCTCTATGATAGTGCCGGTATATAAATGCGCCAGGCGGCGATACCGGCACTATACGTAGTGGCAACCGGCATTATATACTCCGCACACTATTTACGGGGGACCATAGTTAATAGGACCTGTGGTATACATAAAAACCTAAATATTTAACCATTTCTACTAACAATATTTGGTCCTATTAACTGTGGTCCCCCGTAGTACCACCCTGGTTAAGTAAAACCTCATCCGTGCCAAGAGATTTCACAGGCACTATATACAGCGGGCAGCCGGCACAATTTAGTCGACAGGCACCACTGACGTGCAGAGAGGGACCACTACTGCTGTAGTTTCCCCCCCCCATAATAGTCTCAAAAAAACTGAGGGGCGAGGTTGTTGTTTATTTGCCGCGAAATTTGAGCAACAGAAAACAAGACGGCAACCCACGGAAACCGTCCTACGCTGATTCCAAGTATGTAGTCCCCAGAAACGCGGGTGAAGCCCGAACGGAGTTATAACTTCCCATGTCTTAAGTGCTGCCGCGTACGGTTCGTTAACTAAAGCTAAAAACGAAGAAAACTGCTATTACGGGGGACCATAGTAAATAGGACCAAGTATTGTTAGTGAATATAGGGAAATATATAGGTTTTTGTGTATACCGTAGGTCCTATTAACTACCAGGTATGGTCCCCCGTAAATACTGTACGTGGGCATACCGCGGTACTGCGGCAATACGAAAAGAGGATGTTGTTATACCACGATATGTCCGACCCAAGTCGGACTGGAACATGTATACAACAGCAGTGTTTCCGGTGTACACAATGTACGATACCTGCTACTCTGTGGGGGGGGGATAGAAGAACCGTATGTCGTACGTGTATGCAATAAACCTTTCATGAGGAATCACTTGACCCTTTTAGAACCGCAGTCCCAAAGTACTCAAACTTTGACTGGTTTGTCCCCAAAACGGAACTGCGGTTCTAAAAGGGTTAAACAACGGTCCTCTTAGAAAACTTCTAAATAGGAATTGTTATTGCTGTGGTATACAAACGGTCATTATATTGAAATTTTAATGAACTATTACGATTCAAACGGTCAATGCACTAGATGATCATATTGAATTTTCATGAAATACTACTATTCACGGGGGATCATAGTAAAAAGGACCAAATATTGTTGGAAAAAAAAGCGAAACATATAGGTTTTGTGTGTATCGTAGGCCCTACCAGGTATGTAATACGATCCCCCGTTATATACAAAACGGTTCTTTACATCAAGTCTTAAAGTAGTTTTCTTAATCAGGACTTAGTATGCAAACGATCCTTATACTGAATATATTACATTTGAAATAACGAACCATTATTATCATTATTAATAGTATATAAACAAACGAACAAACAAACGAACGAACGAACGAACGAACGAAAACTCACCTCCTCCAAGAGGTTCGCATCGAGGCTCTTGAAGTCGACTCCCAGGTTGCCGAACTTGTCGTTCCTTACTTCCAGCTCGTTCTCCGCAGCCTCGTTTCTCGGGTTGGAGATGAAGTCGATGCCGGTGCCTGTTTTATCCGCGATCATCTGGGCCAGGTCTCGCACGCGGTGGGTTTCCGCCACCTGCGCACGCGCGCAAGTACGCACGCGCGCACGCACGCACGAGTCGAGACAAGAAAACCAAATCCACGTGTGTCAAGATGAAACACAACAAAAATGCACACACACGCAACAACAACGGGTCTCTGCCTTACAATTATTATTATTTTTTCGTATGAGAAACATGAAGAAAAACAAAATGGGAAAAAAATGAAATGAAACAAAACACGCGTCTTGGCATCAAAACTTCTTGACAGCACTTGCGAGATACATTCCAGGAGAGATGAAAAACACAACTGAACTTAGAGAAATCCGAATGAATAAATACCATACAACTCCTTGAAAGTTGTAAAACTGGAAAGAAAAAGAAACAAACGCACCCTGACTTTAAAAAAACTGGAAAACAAAAACGTCCGCCCCCTCTCTCCCGCCAGAGACCACTCCCCCCCCCCCTCCTTTCCTCCCCCCCCCCCCCCCCCCCTTCTCCCCAACTACAACAGCTGCTCTTGTAGCACTGCCTCCCCCCCCCTCCCTTTCCCATCAACACGAGGGTCTATGGCAATACGGCTACGGCCATACGACATGAGTACACCCCCCCCCCCCTCCTCCCCCTAACCCCTCTCCCCCAACCCGCCTCCCCAACGTCTCGTCTCACCTGGTTGAAGATTTCGACGGGGCCGTTAGCCTCGGGGGGGTTGACCACCGCCGCCTCGAGGCACTTGGCGGTATCACTGACGTGAATGAACCCTCGCGTCTGCCCCCCCGTGCCGTAAACGGTCATAGGGATGTCCAGGGCAGCCTGCATCAGGAACCTAAGGCAAGCAGAGAGGAGGTCGTACAGCGAGGGGGAGAGGGAGGGAGGGAGGGAGGGAGGGAGGGAGGGAAGAGAGGCGGGAGGAAGGGGGGGGGGGGGGAGTTGTAGAGGGAGGGCATGAGCGAGGGGGGGAAGGGCGGGGGGAGTTGTAGAATGATCAAGTGAGCGAGGGAGGGGGAAAGGGCGGGAGGGAGGTGTGAGAGATGGCGGTTGTGGAAGCGTCGTGAACTTCTCGAGTTGAAATATTCAACGCGCGAGTGTATCAAAACAATAGCAGCACCAGTATTTCGGTTTGGGAAACGCTGACGCACGTACCCTGACGCGTCACAGCGCTGAGGACCCTTTCGGGGCGAACCAAACGCCTCCAACACACTGCCGGCGCTACCGACACGACTATAAAACCTGGTACCCGTGTGCGTGTGGTACAGCTGCGCTCTTGAGATCGTACCAGGGGTGATTCAACCCGGCGCAACAGACAAGCGTGCAAGGCAAGCAAGGCAAGCAAGGCAAGCAAGGCAAGCAAGGCAAGCAAGGCAAGCACAGGCAAGCAAGGCAAGCAAGGCAAGCAAGGCAAGCAAGGCAAGCAAGGCAAGCAAGCACAAGCAAGCAAAGCAAGCACAAGCAGGACCAAGCAAGCAAAACAAGCAGAAGCAAGCACAAGCAGAGCGAGCAAGCGAAACAAGCAAGACAACAACAAACAACAACACACAACAACACAACAACAACAACAACAACAACAACAACAACAACAACAACAACAACAACAACAACAACAACAACAACAACAACAACAACAACAACAACAACAACAACAACAACAACAACAACAACAACAACAACAACAACAACAACAACGAAAACACGAAACAAGCATAACACGGTACAAACCACCAAACACCAAACCACAAACCACCACAACAAAAACAGCATCATTAACAACAACAAAACAAAAAATCACGCACGCACGCACGCACCGGTTAAGCACGGTTCCGTAATCACTGTCGTAGTCGAACCGGTTCACCAAGCGCTCGTCGCGAACCGTCTGGTCCGTGTTCGTCCCCCACACGATACCCTGGTGGAGATCGGTCAATCTCAAGCCGTCGTTCTTCGCGTAGAACTGGAACAGGAGGGCGTCCAAGCACCTATCAACGGCGTCGTCGGCACGAGGGTAGGGCACGGCGAGGAGCCCCATGGCGGGCACCAGATCAGGTACTCACAACATGCTCAGACCCATTAGCCGACAACCAGTAGATGCTCTGGCCTGACCCCGATTGCGACGTATGCTATGGTAGAGGTGCACCGATATTTGCTGAGACGTCTTCCTGACTTGGGGAGGGACGGAGCGCCCTAAATTCCTCACACGAAAAAAAACACACTTTGAGAGAAAAAAACTAAAGCCCCAAACCGAGCAACACTTCTGTTAAACAACATCAACGAAAAATAACTTTAACGAAAGCGTCTTATCGCGGATACTGGTCCATGAAATGCCCCAAAAAAAAAACGAACTCCCTCCGTTTTTAGGTACGAAGTGAGGATTGTTGTTCGCCAACCATTTGAACTACATCTTCGGTTCCTTACGTTCATCTTGCTAGCACGAAACATATCACATTCCAGCATCAACCAACTCCGTCATGTATACAAATCAGCAACGCCTCTATTCAAACGGTTTGGAATCAGCAAATAGACGGACAGAGTGGTTACCATAAACACACACACACTCCGGCACGCGCGACAAAAGTATCTCACTAAGCTTGCCCACCTGAGTTTAGAGTTTTTCCTAACGTATTCGATCCAAGTAACAGCTGAATATAGATCAAATGATACACCGTATCATACAGTCGTAACTCACTTGGTGGTGTGGTAAACAGATCCAGGGTAGGCCGGGTGCAAGATTTTCTGCTCACGGTTTCCCGGCAGCGTAACGTCTATGTATCCCTCCGGGATCTCCCCACCGCTGTTGCCATACCCGTACACCCTGGAAGGCGATTTACAATAATCCGAAAGCGTGCGAGGTGTGCAGAGCCGGGGGGGGGGGAGGGAGGGGATTGGGGTCAAATCATCCTACGAGTACAGCATTAGCGGCCAACTGAGGCGTTCTACGACAAAGGTTCACCGTAATTTTTCCGAGGCTTCTGTCCTCCCCTACCTTACAAACGCGCAATTCAAAGGGGACGAACCTGTTCAAACGACTGATGCCTACGCGCATCTCCTACGTGCGGGTACGCAGCATGCCCGACAAACGAGGAGCACAAGTCACATACCGTACATACCGATCATCCTTCCTTCAACTGCCGCCCGGTAAGGAAGCCACGGTGGCTCAGGATTTCTCCCCCCCCCCCCTTTTACCCGAATGTGATACCTCCATCGTAGAACGCCTCTGCCTCAACCAACGTATTAACCCCTTTACTATAGAACCGCAGTCCCGTTTTGGGGGCAAACTACTTGACCTTTGAGTGTTTTGTCCCCAAAACGGTACTGCGGTTCTAAAAAGGGTTAACAGCCTTGACCTCGCCCCAGGGGTGTGATCGATTTTCAGCGAGCCCGAGTTTTCTAGAACGGGAAGGTTTCTCAATACCGAATGCCGATACCGAATGCCAGTACCGAACAAGATTTTTCTCGGGAGGTTTGCCCATACCGAATGCCGATACAATGTGTGTTATAGGAACGATCTGATCGGGAGAGAGCCTTCCGAAAAAAAAATGGATGTTCGACGTACAGTAGAGTAATTCAGCGCCCTCAATTAACGTCGAGAGAAAACGACCGCTGAAAATCGAGCCGGCCAAAAAAACGACCGCACCACCCCTGTGCGAATGAATTCAACGCTCTCTTCAACCATTGATAGTGGTTCAACCATTGATAAGTGGCTCACAGATTTCGGGAGACATGCCGAGCAGGGAAAAAACGTGCGCTGTCAAGGGGGGTAGATGGGGCCGAGTGTTCCACACTAAACCCTACCAGAGTAGTGAGTAGCTTGGATTCAGCCAAGGCAATGTGTCAAGGCACAAGTTGTTGTCATGCCATCGGGTGAAAGCGTGGCCTCCTGACATACTTGCCGCGGTTGTTTACCCGAGAAGGTCGCTGAGCGGGGGTACAACCTCCCCCGCAGGTTGAGCAGAGAAGCGGCGCAAGGGAAAAAAAAGACGACCGAAAACAAAAACAAATAACAAACTACACACACACCATTGCAGCTGTGCCTATCGAACGACTCGCGTGCAAGGCATAGCAAGGGCAACCTACCGCTGCGAAAAAGCGCCCACTTGTCCGATCCGTGAGGGGATGCCCGGCTACAGGGGTTATTAAATAAATACCACTTTGGGCAAAAATTCAAAGAGCCAATGATGTATAAATACGAACATCAAACGATTCTTACATTCTCGGCCAGGCAAGAGCGGTACCAAAATGACGTCCAACATGCCCAATGGAAGCTGCTTGCAGTAGGTACGGTACACGCCACGACCCCTTGGATGAAGCCAACGCAGGGCACGGCTGCCCCCCCCCAAAAAAAAGCCCCAGAACCTTTGTTCTCTCTCGATCTTCCCACACTGCCAACCCCCTCCCTCCCCGCCCCCCACGCACCCACCCACCCACCCTCGAGCGCCCCCATTCAAGATGCCACAGCCTGTCTGGCAACAGGCCGAGCAGCACCGCAACAATCCCAACCTACCCCAAAAATAACCTCATCGATACCCTCCGCACCACAAAAAAAAAAATCCAAATGGGGGGGAGGGAGGGGGGGGGAAGGCTGACCCCTCCCCCTCCAGGACCAAAACGCCTTGTCTCACCCCATAGTCCCCAGGTGGCAGACGTGTATGTCCAGACCGGACTCTACAATGGCGACGAGCATGTTGTGCGTCCCCCCCGTGTTGTTGTCTACCGTGTACCGCTTCTCCCTCGAGCCCTTCTGGGAGTAAGGCGCGGCTCGCTGCTCGGCGAAGTGGATCACCTGCTCCGCCGCGTTTTGGCATGCACGGGATACGGGGAACGGGCAACGGGACAGTGAGGGGGACGGGACGGGGATGGTGATGCTGAAGGCGACCGGAAAGGAACCCGGTACGGGTTCGGGTACAGAGACGGGTACGGAGACTGGTGTTGGTACGGGTGCGAGAACGGGTACGGGTACAAGTATCGGTAACGGGATGGGTACGGCGATGGGTACGGGTACAGGTGCGGGTATGAATACGGGTACGGGGTTGGGTAAAGGTACGGGTACGGTTACGGGTACAGTGGTGGATACGGGTACGGGTATGGGCACTACAACGGGTACAGGAATCCGTACAGGGATGGGTGCGGGTACAAGTGTAGGTACGGAGACGAGCACGGGGCCGTGCAAAGGAACGAGTGCGGGGTACTGATACGGGTACGAGGGCGAGTACGGGTACGGGTGTGGGGGCGGAGCAGGCGAGAGCCAAGGGTCGGGAGTAGGAAGGTGGACGCGGGAGCGGAGCACGGACTTGAAAGAGAGTGGAGGAGGTTGTGCTCCCCGCTTCCGGTCGTGCAGACATGCAGGCAACACTTTCGCTTGTTCCGGTTGAAAGAAGGGCACAGTCGAGGGAAGACAGGAAAAGCCACACAGATCCAAGGCAATCAGCGCCGAATAGTCCTATGCGATTACCAATGTACGACAACAAGCGCGCGAAGTCCTGTATAGGGCCTGCGCAACTGCTCCCTCTCAAAACCAATCGCCCTCCTCCTCCGCCGGCGCCAGCCGTTGGCAATCAGCCATCAATGAATATGCTACATACGAGACGGTGGTTTGGCCCAATGACTGACCGACCCCCTGCACTAAAGTTATTACACCACCGACAGATCATCGACAGATCATCTACAGATCGATAATCTACGGATCATCTACAGATCATTTGATTATCTAGATCTCGCAAGGCAGACATATCTATTTCCGATGTTATACGATCTACGAGCATCTAGCTCTTGTTTCCGGGTGGGACCCGTATATACCCGCACGATCTACAGTGGCAGTACCTCTATAAGGCAGATCCTGCACAACCTCTCACAGCGGCAGGTGAGGGACTAGATCATCTAAATACAGATAGATCATGATATATATGTGGATAATTTGTCCTACCGTTGGTGTGAAAACTCCTGTAATACGGGGGGCTACAGTAATCAGAACCCACTACGGACCCAAATCCCCATGTACCCCCCAATGTTCACACTACAGTTGGTTCGTATTATTACGGGGGACTATAGTTAACAGGACCTATGGCATACATAAAAACCTATATGTTTAACCATTTTCACTAACAATATTTGGTCCTGTTAACTATGGCCCCCCGTAATACTATGTTCCCGTGATGGTTCAAGGCAGGCAGAGGCCATAACGCCTCCGAGAACACCGGTCTCTTATACCCCTGTGCACCACTCTGGCCGATAATATAAGAAACGTTTGTTATTCCCATGAGAGCCCCAACGTACATTATATGCACGGACGGAGTCGTAGCATCTCTCGGCCGATGGCGGTGACGGACTCACCGTGTCTGGTTTGTAGTCCTTGAATAGCTGCAGCAGCAGCTCGTACTCCTTTGCCACGTCGATGTTCATGTACTTGATCTCCCTCCCGGTCAAGTCTTGCCACGTCTGTGCCGCACCAAGAACCGCAACGTACCGCACCGTGCGGAATTGAGACAGCACGAGAGAGAGAGAAAACGACGAGACCCCAACGAAACCCTCAATCGATACGACATCAACATAATAACATGAGAGGACAACATGAGACAAAACAATCAGACGAGCTACTTTTGGCGGCGGTGACTCCCCAACGCTTGAAACAAGAACAGACAAGACAACCTTCAGCAGCGAATGAGATCCATAATATCGTCGATATTCATATTGGTAAGCTGCGTGTGGTAGGTCGAAGTACAGTACGTCGATCCCTAGGGAGGTCGTTTGGCTGGCTATTAACACTACGATAAGCCGCCGGCCAGATATTCCCTAGTTGGCAAGGTACCGTAGAGAGAGCTGAGCGTCCGGTAACTATTGATAGGGTACTTTGTGGTTGTATCTAACTACTGCTGTGCCTCGTTTGTGGCTAGACTTGTATTATAGTATCGATAAACCTGTAAGTAAAAGTGTTTGGCTTGCTTTCGCCGCCTACCTATGATAACAAGACTTTTACGAACAGCCAAGGCATGCATGCGCCTTATTCGCAGCCGAGGCATTCGCCTTATTCACGCCAAGGCCTGTTATATTCCCAACCATGTCGATCGTCCTGATGGATGACCCGGCCCTTGCGGCCAAACTTCGACTCGTTTCATCCCTTCAAAACAACCATTTTCATCCCATCAACACGACCATTCGTCTCCCTTGCTGTAGGAACACACGAAGAAAAGGTCAGTCGGCGTAGCGGCTGACGGCTGTACATAACGGCTAAATAGCAGCTAACTTGTCGCTCGCCTTGACTCTCGTCTGCGGGCTCTGGATGGGCGTCAGCGACTCGCACCCTAGCTCCAGGTCGATCCTCCTCCTGCTCAGGTTGTCAACCATGATCACGTCGTGCCTGCGGGAAGGAGCAACGACCGCCGTATCATACGGGCATTAGCGTTGGATATCGCGTATCTGACACCAAGTACTTGCCACCGCTTTGCGCGGAACTGCTGCAAGGATCGCATGACTACTCATATCAACGCCTGAACAGCAGTAGTCCTTACATTTCCGCTCAGAGTACTACGGGGGACCATAGTTAATAGGACCAAATATTGTTAGTAAAAATGGTTAAATATATAGGTTTTAATGTATACCATAGGTCCCATTAACTATGGTTCCCCGTAATAGTATATCCTACATACTTACTGGATCGAAAACAACCGCTGTGAGATGGAGTCTTTGCAATGTTTGTGTGACACTTCGATCGCGGATTATAGAAGGCCTCACGCAGGATATAGAGAAATCCGTACACTTCGTATGAGGAAAGACAAAGACGCTGCAGAATCTAAGGATTGGGTGTGTCCAACTTAGGGCACTATTGATATAAAAAATAAACATACTGCTGTAGTATCGAACGCGTGTAGCCCCTCCACCCCCTGGCTGGTAGGCACAATCAATTCGATGCGAGTCGACGAGGGAAGAAAAGGCTGAAATCTTCTCGCGATAAAAATGAAGGCACGTACCGTAGCGGGAAGGGGGGAGAAGAGCCTGCTATGTGACCCCGGATCTGAGTTACGAGTTGGAAGGAGAGAGAAGAAGATGTGCGAAGATAATGAACGGGATGAGAAAAAAAAAAAAAAAAAAAAAAATCCCAGTATTTTGTATCAGGTGCGGCAGCAGCAGTGCAGTGGCCCCTCTTTAGTGGCGGTTGCCCGCTATGTATGTTCTTCATATTGAACAGCTCTTTCTACCCGTCGACATTCGGCACAACCAGTGTCCGTGCCGATTCTTGAATCCTATTACTACGACTACGGGGGGCCATAGTTAACAGGACCAAATATTGTTAGTAAAAATGGTTAAACATATAGGTTTTTATGTATACCATAGGTCCTGTTAACTATGGTCCCCCGTAATAGAGAGATACAAGCTCTGTGGTAGCAAAACCACGACACAAGAGATAAGCCAGTGCTACACAGCAGTACCGGTAAGCAGAGTAGACAATGCGTCTCGTCATCGTACTGGATACGACAGACACGACATACACATTCTATAAAAAGATAGAAAAATCGAAAGAAACAAAGGAAGACGAATCGGAAGAGAACAAAAAACGAAAAAGTGTCGTGCCCCCCCGAAGGAGATGTGGCAGACAACACAAAAAGCAAGCAAAAAAAAATACAAAACCATCACATGGAAACGCAGTGCGACTACAAACCCAAGGAAAAGAACAGGCAAAGCCGTGCCCCGGTGACATCGCTTGGCACAAATCGGATCAACCCGTTTGGGACTGCAGTCCCATTGTGGGGGCAAACTACTTATAATTTGAGTGTTTGTCCCCAGAACGGGACTGAAGTTCTCACAGGGTTAACCATTGTGGCAGTGTGCGGAGTAAATAGTGCCGGTTCCCTCTATATATTCCATATATCTATATATAGTGCCGGTGTTGTTGACTGGCCCATACCGGAACTACTATAGAGGGGCAACTACTGCTGTATACCAGGTACCAGGTAGTGTTCATGATTTCACATGATACACGTGTATACCTGGTACTATTTTGTTCTTCGGGTCCGATGCTCTGGTGCTCAAATGCGCGAATGACGGGCCAGATGGCGCGATCCCTCTCGGTCACGATACTCGTAAACGTTAGGCAACGCAGCCAGCCCCTCTCCCTTTACCCTGGTAGGGTATACTACCGCGAGGAGGAAGATTCAGGTTCAGATTCGGGCTCAGATTCAAATACACGATTGAAATCTTTAAATCTTGAAAGCTTTTTTACTCGTATACGAAGTACCAGGGTATACCCGATTCTTTGCTGCTGTGGCGATGAGATAATGTGAGAACAACAACAGAAACAACAACAACAACAACAACAACGTCTGTGGATTCCTTGCCTGACCCCGGGTACGTGGTCTACTGCTTCTGCTGCACAGGTATACATAATTAATCGCTAAACGAAGCTCAGATACGGCACTTCTCTGTTCCGCTGCGCATCCTATATACTCGTACGAGCTCACGAGGGAGCAGTTGGACAGGAGGACGAACGGCCTACGATACAATTCTTGACCGCTGCTGTCTGCGTAAAAAATCGCCATATATATTGCAGATGTTTTGAACATGACCCTGCGACCACCACCGTACTGCTGTCCGATGGTGATTTCGCTATTCATAGTGTCAATAGATCGTTTAGCTTTCAAATCCCTCTCCTTCTCGAGCGAGAGACGTGTACACGTGACACTCCCGCTGGTGCTGTGCTCGCTGCCACTACTGGCATGTTTGCGGTACCACTGGCCATGTCAGAGTCCGTGGGTAGATGCAGCTGGTCGCACTCCCGAGACGGAACTCGTGACCGCGCGAGAAATGAAGCACGCTTATGCAGATGCCGGTACCAGGGTAAGAAAAGCGGTGTACACGCAGATTCGACGCGGTCGCGACTCGGCTGCCGACTGGTCTCCACAAACTTCACGCCGTCCACTCCGTGTGCCTCCATGCTTCATGCTCCTCGTTCATGATTGCAAAGGGTACCGTATACAGCGAGCGAGTCTAAACAAAAACCCAATCGCTGTCATACATACAATCGATCAGTCAGTTCGAAAACAAAGCAGTACCTCGTGCAGCACAACAGCAGTATTAATAGTACGAGTACAGCGTGTATGTACCATGGTCCTATCGTCGTACCAGCGATTCCACTCCAAAGAAAGCCAACCAACACGCACCGAGATCATATCCCTAGAACCACAGGCCCTACTCACCCTGCGTCCGAGAGGTGCAAGCACGTTGGCCAACCGCAAAACCCGTCCCCGCCCAGCACGACGATCTTCTTCGCCGCCCCTGCCGACATGCACACGCTCGCGCCTGCCCCCCCCGTCCCAGACTGTTCTGTTGTTCGTCTGTTGCTGGAGCTGCGTAGGGGCGTAGACGCGCCTGGGCCGAGAGCTGCCTTCGCAGCCACGATCTGTGCCGGCGACCCTGCGAAAGAGGACACTGCAGGGACGAAACCCTCGGTGCTGATGCATAGGCTCAGTGCGCACAGGGCCGTGCACAGAGATCTTGCCATGGTGCCAGAGAGCGGTGCTAGTCGTGTGAACGAGAGGAGGGTGTGTGGAGTGTGGAAACGAGGTTTTTGTATGAACTTATGGCGTGTACCCAGAGGGGCTTTTTTCAGCCTCGAGATCTCTGATCTTTGCCAGTCGCTCTCTGTTCTGCTGTTCTGCTGCCGCGCGTGCTGTCTGGTCTTGACACCATCACTTGCAAGGGATTTCCTTAGTTGATTCTCTTGAAGGTGAGCGAGCTATTGGTGTAGATTTGACGGGCGCCATTCTTGATGAGGCGGGGGAGAGCGTAGCAAAAGCCACGACGACGGAGACTAAAAAATACGTTGCTCTTGCCCCCGGCCTGCAGCCCCCCCTAATCAGCAAAACATCACGACTCGCGACGAGGTGTGATATATAGCTTCGAGTGTTTTATGCGAGAGCACAGGTGGAAGACGCGATGGCGTGGCTGTATCTGGCTTTGCCTTGCAGTTGACCGCCCGTTCGCCGCCAATTTAAAGTCCCACTTGCCTCTCAACGCGCGGCACTACAGCTGCCAGCTGCGTCATAAGCCCAATTTTAGGCACTCGCCCGCCGAAACGCAAACATTCGAACACACTACGAGTACAGGTACAGAGTATATAGCTGGAACGGCTGCAAGCCGCGACACAACAGCACCAACCTCTCCTGCTGGAGCGGGAGCAACCCCCAGGAGCGTTGCCTCGCCCTGCCCTGTCTTGTATGTATTGTCCTGTACGCTGCACCCAGACTATCCGTCGCTACTCTTGCTACCACCCACCGTCAACTGCGTACTTATTGCTCCTGTGCGCCCGCCCGCCTTCATTGCCCTTGCTCGGTCTCGGTCGCCTCTGCTTACTGCTTGCGCCTGATTCTCGCGCAGCCAGGCTCGCTCGTAAGCTTGCGAGGTCTGGAAGTGCTGAGCGATGAGCGTGAGCGACGATACCAAGGCCATCGCCGAGGGCAAAAAGAAGTGAGTGCAACAGCGCAACAGCCGTGCGCCTCCCTTTTCCTGTACATTGTACGCACATCTCGTAGATTATTGTGCGTATGGTATGTACGAGCAGCGAAATATTTACGGAAGAAGGAAGACAACGCAGCAGTAGCAGCAGCAGCATGGGTTGACCCCAAAAAAAAAATTGTGCTGCGGTATCTAGCCGTCTGTACCGAACGCCCCTCTTCCTCCTCCTGCTCCTCCTCCTCCTCCTCTCCGACCGTCCTGGGGGCTTCATGAACTAACCGCCAACTATCAACCTCCAGCTACCAACTGCCAAGTATCAATCACCAACTATTAAGGTTTGTATCAACTACCAGGTCCCAGCCACCAACCACCAACTATCAACCACCAACTACCAACTATCAATCACCAACCACCGATTATAGGGCTGGGCACTCGCTGACAGTAGCGATTATACTGTCGTCAAAATAAATCAGTATACTGATTGGCTGCAGTATACTGTCTCTCCTCTCTACTATCTTCTCCCAAAACGCTTCAAGTGGGTTTCCGAACTACAATGTGGCGTGTTTCTTTGGCGTACGCAGCATGAAAACTACTGGTGAATATACTGGTCACGTCAATCAGTACATTACAACTGCCAGTTCATACTGTGCCAGTGCCCAGCCCTACCCAACTACCAGCTACAACTGTCAACCACCAAGATACAGTAACGAATTCTTGATACCACTACCAACTATTAATAACTTATCTTTACCTAGCTCCAATCACCCGAAACCGTCAGTCCTTGGACGAAAAAGCGTTGCTGACTAGAATCGAACCCGCACACGTGCATGCGAACATATAGATGGCGCTGTAATACCACCGAGAACGGTCCCCGAGGTTCCCGGTGGCTGCCTGCAGCGGGGCTGTTTTGGAGGGATGATAGCGAGGCGTTAACGAATCATCTTGCCTTGCAATACAATCAACAACAAACTGAGTCTGCAACCACGAAACGATCCCTGATCGTTGGCTGTGTTTTTTGTTTTTTGTTCTTTAGGGCTGGTAACGAGGCGTTTGCGAAGAAGGACCTAGATGAAGCCATCCGACTCTACTCCGAGGTGAGGGATGCTAACTGGGAACTGAGGAGCCGGTGTTAAACACATTTTCCTTCAGCTGTAGATGTTGTGGCAGGTGTTAGAGGTGTTAGTTGGGGAGATGAGATACATGAGAGGTGGGAGATGAGAGAGTAGAGAGGCCTGAAAAGCGAGAGGGGGAGAGGTGGGCTAGAGAACGAGGGAGGACAGAGAGAGAGGACAGGGAGAGACAGAAAGAGAGAGATAGAGAGAGAGAGAGAGAGAGAGAGAGAGAGAGCACATAGACTCATAACGAGATGTACAGCACAAGCAGACAGGCAAGATATGCATACGCAAAACAATATGATTTTGCCCTGATCCCACTGTTTTACGTGTGCGCGTGCGTGCACGTATGCACCCCATCCCTCCGTCCCTCCTCAACTCGATCCAGGCGATTGACCTGGACCCGACTAGCTACATCTACCGGTCCAACCGCAGCGCCTGCTACGCCCTCAAGAGGGACCACGGGAAGGCCAAGGAGGAGGCGGAGGCGTGCATACGCATCAACCCCGACTTTATCAAGGGGTACTATCGGTGAGGGATGGTAGTGATGGGTGGTGGGGGGGGGTGGGGTGCTGTTGGTGATGAAGAGAGGGGGCGGGGGTAGAAGGTGGGTAGAAGGTGTGGGTAGGCGAGGGTAGGGAGAAGCTGAAGGCGGAGGCGTGCGTACGCAGTCAGCCCGGATGTTATCAAGGGTTACTGCCGGTGGGGGATGGGGGTGGTGGTGGTAGTGGTGGTGATGGTATTCTGTATGTGGTTGCACTGGTTTCAGAAGTGCACCGCAAGAACGCCTCCAGGTGTGCATTGCTGTCCTACCGGCCCACTGCAGTATGTACAGCCGTACAGTTAGTATCTGTAGTTCTGCTGACACCTACTGTACGTGCGGTATTGACACTTCAACCCTTTTAGGACTGCAGTCTCGTTTTGGGGACAATTTGGGGCAAACTACTTGGAATTTGGCATACCTGCTCAATGTGCAAGGCCGTACTATTTCATACATAAGGAACAAGTTGTATAAAATAAAATAAAAACAACAGGTGTGGGATCGAGGATTTGGTCGAAACTCATGCAGGATGTACAGCAGCCCGTGTACTTGCATGAGGAAGACAACAGTATGAAGCTGCAGATATTCAAGGAGTGGGTGATTTGTATCTTCAATATTCCGTGCTTAGAGAGCACTTCAGATGTTCGTACTGTCAACGATGCTGCACGCACACTGTTCCCCTTGTCTGCTGCAGTACCCGTACTGAACCTGCCTCGCGGCGTCTCTTTCCTGCGTTTCCATGCCGCTACATTAATTGCCTCGGGCGCAGACTGGCCACGGCGCAAGCTGACATGGGAGAAACCGGCGCAGCGTTAGACACCGTGCAGGCCGGCCTCAGCAGAGACCCAAGTGAGTGTTAACTATTCGACTGTACATTTTTTTCCTGTTGATCAGCTAGTTCCTAACCCTAACTCCCAGTAGTTTTCACGATAAAACGTGGAAGCAGTTCTGGAGGAATCACGCCCCCCCCCCCCCCCCCAATGCCTGCCTGGTCGGTGAAAACCCGACATGCTCCGTCCCGGCATTGTTGAGGAATGCGAGGGTCTATGGTCATACGACTGCGGCCATACATGAGATCGAGTACATCTCTCCTATCCAGTACACCCCCCCCCCCCCCTTTCCCTTGCGCTTACCCTTACCCATACCCTCGCTCTTACCTATACCCTTACCCATACCTTTACCCTTACCTATGCCCTTACCCATACCCTCACCCCTACCCACACCCTCCACCTTACTCTCACCCTTACGCTTACCCTTACCCTTGCCCATACTGTTACCCCTACCCTTGCCCATACTCTTACCCATACCCTTAACTATACCCTTACCCTTACCCGTACCCTTACCCTTGCCCATACTCTTACCCCTACCCTTGCCCCTACTCTTACCCATACCCTTAACTATACTCTCACCCTTACCCGTACCCTTACCCATACCCATACTCTTACCCCTACCCTTGCCCCTACTCTTACCCATACCCTTAACTATACCCTTACCCTTACCCGTACTCTTACCCATACCTATACTCTCACCCTCACCCATACCCTTACCCATGCCCTCACGCCTAGCCGTCTGAGTGGTGTAGCAGATAGTGATGTACAATCATCAAAGGGTGTGTCGTGAGTTCAAATCTCGTCGACTCCGTAACCTGTTCTTTTCGAGCGTGCGCGCTGGAGACAATACCTCGAATGACTGTGACGGTGCGCCTCTAATTATTGAAACCGGCAGCGTCTGGCGACGGGAGGGCCCCGGAGATCACCGTTCCTACTGTAAGTGGACGACATTCCACGAACTCTGCAAAACGTGTATATCGTTGATTGCGTTCCGCTATCTGCTGGACCACTCAAGTCAGCGCTGACTGAGTGGGCTGGTTCGGTGGTTGAGCTTGGTAGTGCTAAATAATCAAACACCCTCACCCATGTACCTCCCATCCTTTCCCTTGCCCTCGCATGTTTCCCGTGTCGCGTCTCCTCCGAAGAGAACGGCGACCTTCTCCGGCAAAAGCGAAGTCTTATCACGAAGAAGTCGGCGGCGGAAGCCTCGGCGGCCCAGAGACCCGGGGGTTCGGGGGGCGGGGGCGCGGGTGGGGTGGGGCGTATCGACCAACAAACCATCAAAGAGGTGAACTCGCCGGCGGTAGCGGGGGGGAAGGGAGCAGGGGGGGCTCGGGGGGTCGGAAGGAGGGAGAGGGGGCGAGAAGGAGAGAGGGAGAGAGAGGTGGAAGGGGGACGGGGGGGGGGGGGGGCGAGGAGGAGGGGGAGGAGAGGAGGGAGGGAAAGAGGAGGGACGCGGGGGGTGGGTGGAAGGGGGGAGAGGGAAGGGGGGAGGGGGGGGGGAGAAGGAGAGGAGGGGAGGGGAGAGGAGAGGAGGGGGGTGCTCGTGGGTTTTTTCACGTACCTTAGCTGTCACACGGTATTGTAATCGGCGCCGACAGCAGGGGCGGGAGGAGGGATGGGGGTGGGGGTGGGGAGGGTGACTGGAGTTTTTGTTTTAGCCGGGGCGTCAGTCAACTCCGCGTTGTGTTTTTGCTAGGGGTTGCACCTTTGTGAGCTGTTGTGCTACGGTTTGCTCTCTGGTTGCTCCACTGATTTGCCCGGAAAGAGATGGTCGAACTGAGCAACTACGGCAATTAACTGCTTGTATGTGCGTACGATTGTCGTAGTTTTTGTTCGGTGTTTATTCCCTCGTTTTTGTGATACGTCTAAAGGTTTGTTGTGGCCCCATGCCCTGCATCCCTCTTACTTTGAGAACTTAACATCCGTCATTTCATCATCAGGCCTTCCATCATTAATCAACCATCTATCAATGAATTATCAGTCTCACTTAATCAACGAAACGAATCAACTCGACTCAATTCAGCCGTCTATCAATCAGTCCCATAAGTCAAATCCAAATCCTCAATCCGCCACTCCGTTCTCATTCAACCACTATTCTGTTTTTTTACCTCGGGGCAATCCAGATCTCAACGCTCAGATCTCAACAACAAATGTCCATCTTCACATCTCAATATTCAAATATCACTATTCCAATCTCATCTTCACAATCTTAATCTTCACAACCTCAACCCGTCAATCCTCCAGAAGTGTGCTCATTGATTTCGTTTCTTGTTTTTTGTTTTCCTTCGGGGGGGGGGGGGGTCCGTGGGAAAACCCCCCAAAAAAAACAGTTCCAGGAGCTGTCTGTACAGTTGGGCCTGACGAAGCGAGAGCTAGCCGAGGTCGAGACTAATCTCCAGTCTACGATTCGGGAGCAGAAGCGAGGGGAGCTGACCAGGGGAGAGCTGGAGCTAGTGGGGGACGGCGTGGCCATGTACCAGAGCGTAGGCAAGTCACCCCCTCCTCGAGCACGCGCGAGCGAGCGCGCCCCCCCCCCCTTCCCCCCGCTGCAGATAATAAATTGCTGAAATAACAGAAAAAAAAAACATTATGGAGGGCGGGACCAGTACTGGTGCTGTACCCCACATCGCTATTTACTGCGTGTTTGCCAGAAACGGGAGATACACGCTTGTATAGCCCTCTTGATTTTTTTTTTCGATTCTCGTATGTCACCCCTCCGAAGGAGACGCCTGTAAAAATATTACAACCGCGCCAGTGGGGGCCGATGTGCCATCTTAACATGCCTCCCAGGGGACCTAGAACCCCCCCCCCCCCCCTGTGTCCCGTCCCGGCCTGGCTCTAGACCAGGGATGCGCGTTACCGCTTCCCAGAATCAAAAATTACCGGTAGCACCCCAATTGGCTGAATGCCTATTGCCGCACTCCACTCGCGTTACATGGCCTGTCGAAGAGCGTGCACGGTTTGGTGCATATAGGGGATAGACCCTTGCCATCCCCTGTAAAAGGTAGGGTTTTCCAATATATTTGGAGGCGTTTTTTATCAGAGAAAAATTATTTGCAACCCTCTTGGCCCACACTTCACAGGTGTCTAACTACCAGGTTACGTATTGGTTAGTAATTCATTTACCGCAAAACAAATACAGATGCCTGCGACCGTGTACAAACAAACACATCGGATTTAATTACCGGTAATTCCCGGTGCCAGGTACGTCACACGTTCCGTTACCGCAGAGGTTACAGGTACCTACCAGGTACCTCGGGTGCCATTGCAGGTAAGGCATACCCCTGCTCTAACCCCGTTGCCACTCTCCTTTGCGCCCCCCCCCCCCCCCCCCCGAAACGCAATTTCCCCCCGTATTCTACTGTCGACAGGCAAGATGTTTTTGGCACAATCGAAGGAGGAGATCACGGACCTGCTGAACGGGAGGCAGGACGACAAGAGCAAGTCGGAAACGCAGCTGCAGGTGCGTAACCTTAAGAAAGAGCAAGACAAGAAACATGGCTTGTGTGTGCGTGTGTGTGGTTTTTGTGTCTGTATGTTTGATGGGTTGCCCGCCCGTTTGTTTGTCTCTCGTTGCCTTACGTTCTTATGTTCTCTACATACCTCTGTTTGTCTGTTCGTCTGTTTATCTGTTGATCTGTCTGTCGGTTTGTCTGTCTACCTGTCTGTCTGCCTGCCTGCCTATCTGTCTGTCTGTCTGTCTATCTGCCTGTCTGTCTGCCTGCCTACCTGTCTGTCTGCCTGCCTACTTGTCTGTCTCTCTGTCTTGTCTGTTTCTATGTCTATCTGCCTGCCTGCCTGTCTTCCTGTCTATCCGTTTTGTTTGTATATCTGTTTCTCTGTCTGTCTGTCTGTCTGTCTGTCTGTCTGTCTGTCTGTCTGTCTGTCTGTCTGTCTGTCTGTCTGTCTGTCTGTCTGTCTGTCTGTCTGTCTGTCTGTCTGTCTGTCTGTCTGTCTGTCTGTCTGTCTGTCTGTCTGTCTGTCTGTCTGTCTGTCTGTCTGTCTGTCTGTCTGTCTGTCTGTCTATCTGTCTGTCTGTCTGTCTGTCTGTCTGTCTGTCTGTCTGTCTGTCTGTCTGTCTGTCTGTCTGACTGACTGTCTGTCTGTCTGTCTGTCTGCCTGTCTGTCTGTCTGCCTGTCTATCTGTCTGTCTGTCTGACTGCCTGTCTGCCTGTCTCTGTCTTTTTTTCAATTTTTCTCTCTCCCGCTCTCCCTCTTGACGCCATTCCCGAATACCGATGCAGGCAAAACAAAGTTACCTCCAGAACCGATTGACGTCCGAGCAGAACAACCTTGAAGAGATCATCAAGAACATTCAAGCGCAGGGCTAGTTGACTTACGAACCCTTACTCCCGTGGAAAGCGCAAAACATCGACCAAGGTTTCCATCAAAGCGCGGGGGGCGAGGGGGGTGGGGGCAGGGGCAACGACGGGGGGGGGGGGGGGGGGGTGATGGGAGAGCGAGAGGAGTGGGGGGGGCGGGTCACCTTCAATCCAACTTGAGAAAAAATGTCAACATATGCCAAACAGCTCTTTGCGAGGTTTTTAAAACACGAGTATTTGGTTGTATCGGCTGCGGTAACATGGAGCGGTGAAGAGTATGCATCGATACATACTGGCGAACCCGCGCGGAGGCAGGAGATTTTTTTCCGGTATTATAAAATATCGCGTGGTCCGTTTCCCCCCCCGTGCAACATGCTGGGTTTGCGTTTTTATTTATTCACTCGTATAAGGGCACGGCAAGGAATCGTTCTTCGATGTGCGGATAGTACAACAGCAGCAGTAGTGTTGCCTACCCCGCTCAATGTTGTCAACCGCAATCGATCGTCGTCTCGACTTTCAAGGGGTTTTTTTTTCTTCCTCCCTTTCGTGGGTCGCGTTCCGTGTGAGACACCATTCCGGACGGAAATAGAGGGACCGTTCGAACCGGTACACGAAAAACTTGATAAATAAGTGTGGGCAGGGGTTAGGGGTTTCCTCTCGCTGTCCGGGGCGCAAAAAGAAGAAAAAAGGAAAAGAGAGGGACCGTTCATGCACTAAAATCAGTATCTGTTACGGGGGGCCATAGTTAATAAGACCTATGGTACACACAAAAACTATATATTCACGTAGTTTTACTATTTATATTTGGTCTTATTTACTATGGTCCCCCGTAATAGTGGTGCCGGAATTTCTGTCCACGGTGATGGATAGGGTCGCATGGGGAGTACCTAGTGGTGGGTAACCCTTTTAGCGGTACAGTCCCGTTTTGGGGACAAACTACTTGGAATTTGAGTGGTTTTACCCCCTAATACGGGACTGCGGTACTAAAGGGGTGAAATGCGTGTCCATACGTAGCGGAAGCAGGTAGATAGCATCGCAGGAGGAGAAACAAACCCGAGACAGGGGGGTCCATGAAAAAAGAGAAAACCACACACCACCCCCGCCACCCTCAGGGGTCGGAATGGACAACCGCCGTCGCAACCTTTATGGCCAACCAACATGATGAAACAAGAAAAAGGGGGAAAAAAAAACATGATCCGTATTTTCTATTTTTTCACTTGGTCCTCTCCTGTGGTAACCCCCCCCCCCCCCCCCCTACGACTACGGCCATGCATGAGATCGAGTACATCTCTCCTATCGAGTACCCCCCCCCCCCCCCGCCCCCCGCCGCCTCTGTCTAGCGAAAACTAAATATGTGACGGCTCACTTTTTATTTTCCCGGGCGCCCTTGACGTTTGACGTACATACCAGGTATACCCTGGTATATCTCTATGCGCCGTTATTTAAATACCAGGTAGCTATCGTTCGCCTTCTTTCCCTTTTTTTCATCATGTGCTGGCGAGCGTTCGCGTGACCTACCAAAGGGGCTTCAACAACAACGAAAGTAAATGAAAATAATTTCGTCGCCTTGCCCGAGAGTGCGGGGGAGGGGGGGGGGGAGAGGGGTTGCGCGCCATGTGTGTGTTGGCCTCTTCTCTTTTTTCTCTCGTGGCCCCGTGCCTGCCTGCGATCATATTGCTGGCTCTAGACTCCTCTACAGTCGAGGGTAGGTAACAGCCGAACAACGCATATTGCTGGCTGTACTCTACAGCCCAGGGTCGGGAACAGCCGAGCAACTCATATTGTTGGCTCTTGATGTTGTTGTCTTCACTTTAAATCGTCCTTTCTACCCCCCCCAGCTTCATCGGCACACCCAAGTGCCCGTCCTGATTCCTTATCCTAGAGAAGTACTGATTATGTGGTCACAGACTGTGAGACAGAGGAATTGTTGGCTCTCTACAGTCATACGTTTGCACCGTTCACTGACTCTTTTTTGAACACGGATTACACGGAGTTGTCAGGAGGAGATATATGTTTACGTTAGTTTATGTTTCCCCCCGGACTCTCCTCGCTTGCCCGAAACTGAAAACGAAAGCAAAGGACAGTGCGTCCACATTTTCATTAAGGAGGGGGGGGATCGGTGGGCGGGGGGTGCCATAGCCTAAGACGGCTTTGTTTCCGCACGTGCCTGAAAATTGAAAACAACAAAGAGTACTGCTATGAACAATCGAATACTCACGTCGGGCGGATCATGCTCTTTGCCGAGCCAGGCCTAGACCGTATTGATACTGGTGCAAACCTTGTACCAGTGGGTTGGGACGCATTGCAGGTGCTCGTATGGTACACACACCCCCTGCAGATCACCACAAGGAAAACGTGTACCTGGTATACCGTACATGCCAACGCTCTGTGAGAAGGTATAGATTAGCAAAGTGCGGCAACAACGCAAATAAATGGCATTCCTTCCGGATCAACGAAGCTACTGGGGGGGGGGGGGGGTTCCTCTCTTCGGACTTCAGAGCGCGGAACTGTACGGTTCCGACCAGACTGCGTGTGATTGGAGGGTGATACCGAGATCGGCGTCCCAGGCGTCATGCAATGAGTCGTATCATACGGCACTACTTGAGCTTCACGTGTGGAGGCGTTTTTACGATAGAAGTTCACCGTAAATATTGTGAGGCTCCTATGTCCCCCTAAAACCCCTCTAGGGACGCAATCCCGTTTTGGGGACAGTCTACTCAAGTTGTAAGTAATATGTCCCCGAAACGGAACCGCGGTCCTGAAAGGGCTGTAAGGTGTAAATGCGGCGGAAGTCAACGGGGGCAGACTAACGAATACAGCTGACAGTATACGATCGAGGCCTACACGTATCTCGCACGTACTGTATAGAATACGTACGTCTTACGCCCAACAGAGTAGAGCACAAGTTACATACATACGCTCACCATCCTTTCAAGTGCCGCACAGCAAGGAAGCCGTGGTGGCTCGAGATTTTTTTTCCCAAAAATAAATGTAGGACCTCCAGAATAAATAGCATTCGATGGACACCGTGTTGTCGTTCGATGCTTCTTCGGGAGTGTTCGGGGAGGAGTGTTTGATCCTTGCGGAGGGAGAAGGGGCGTACAGGGCTGAGAGAACGGGGAGGTACGTCTACATAACTGTACATCGAGTTGTTTATTAATAGAAGCTTTTTTGGTTGTTTGGCGACATCGGTGCACGCTTTTGCTTCTTCTGGGGACTGGTCTGGATTATGTGTGTTATTTTCCTAACATGCTTTTTGGTTGTGGACACCCACCCACACGCTGCACATTGTCGGGAAGTGGCAAACGAAACAACAATGAATGGTACGCATTCGATACGAGTGCATCTAGGGCATACGAGTGGGTTACCGCGGGTTAAACCCTCTCGGGGAGCATTGACAACAACCAAAAGCGACGATTTACTTTACCAGCAACAGGGATCACACTGCGTGATTGGGAATACGTTACGGTCGATTACCAGCAACACGACCACACTGCGTGATTGGGGAATGTTGTTATGCTATTCCCTCCCCCACCCTGTTCTTATGGTTTGTAGCTATCGTCCCCTCATCGTACGTGGCGAGCGTTATCGTCTGCGTCTCGGATGAACCTCTCGCCCCTTCCTTCGCTAGATATCTGGCGAGAGGCAAGCAGCAACTGACACAGGAGGAGAGCTTATAACTTCTAACAACATTGTCAAGCACCTCGTGTGACTGACCAGAGCACAACCAAAGACATCAATCACCTACCATGAACAGCAGCAGTAGTACTACTACATACAGTCGGTCCCTAGGTCCATACTGCCTTACACGTAACCATGAGATACAAATTGGTGTCCGGGTTACAATGCATGTGGGCAAGTTGGGTCGTACCACACGGGCGCGACATGATCCTACTATACCCGTATGCATACTTGTTGTGGGCCCTCACGCTGTCATGTACTGTACTACGGTTGATAACGCCAACTTGTATCACCTTTAGGTCGCTACTATCTATGCATCGGAGGTCCCAAAAGGGACTATTACGGGGAACCATAGTTAATAGGACCTGTGGTGTACATAAAAACCTATATAGTTAACCATTTTTACCACCAATATTTGGTTCTAATCACTAGGGTCCCCCGAAATATTAACAACCCACTCAGGACCGCAGTCCCGTTTTTTTGGGGACAAACTACTGAGAATTTGGCTGGTTTGTCCCCTACACGGGACTGAAGCCCTTAAGGAGTTTGGGTGTTTCTTCCAAAGACAAAACAGGAGAGAGAGAGATACATGGAGCTCCTCAACAGAGTGTACGAGTAGCGTCTCAGAGTAAAAAGGAGGCGCGTCCCTATACGACTATGACACACGTCAGGTCGGCAGTGGCGGCCTCGCGGGGCCCCGGCGGCGTGATTTTAGAATATGTTCCGGTGGCGTTTTTTCCCCCAAAAAACTAAAGCGCTGCCGGCGCCGAAATGCAATCCTCAACCAAGAAGACGATGGTGTTGCACGAGCTTTTCGCCTTGTCGATTTTAACGCTAACGCCGGCGACGCTACCACGGGGGACCATAGTTAATACTCCGGAGTAGGACCTATGGTACACTCAAGAACCTATATATTTAGCTATTTTTACTGACAGCATTTGGTCCTATTTACTACGGTCCCCCGTAATAGATAGCGCTAACACTAACGCCATCATTAACGCTAGTCGCGTGAACGTTAACACCGCGGGTAAGGCTGATAACTAACGCTGATGCCCACGATATATCAGAGAGCAGAGGGGGTTAGGATATTCGGGTGAAGGGTTGGTGTAGCGGGCATTCAATTGAGTATACGCACAGGGAAGGAGAATTGGATTGCTGAGATTGGTGGTGTTCGACGAATTATTTCCGCTTTTTTATTCTGAATGGTTCCAGAACATGTACGCTACATTGCCGGACGGCAAACAACACAGTAATAACAACCTAGCTTGCGTTGTCGACAAAGCTAACGTCGTCGGTAGCACTACAGTAGCGCCGATGGTGGGACTAACGATGATGCTAACACGAACGCCAACGCTAACATGAACGCCAATGCTGACAACAAACGCCATCGCTATAATTACGGGGGACCACAGTAAATAGGACCAAATATTGTTAGCAAAAATAGGTAAATATATAGGTGTTTGTGTGTACCGCAGGTCCTATTTACTATGGTCCGCCGTAAATAACACCAAGCGCTAGCGGTAACGCTGACGCCGGCGGGAGCACCCACCCACACTCCAGCACTAACCGTAAGGCTACTCTGACGACGACACCGCTGATCATAGAGCCCTAATTGAGCATAATAGCTGCGACAGCAGTAATACCGGGGGGGGGGGGCATAGTAAATAGGACCAAATATTGTCGTTAAAAATAATGAAATATATAGGGTTTTGTGTGTACCGTGGGTCCTATTTAATATGGTCCCCCGTAATAGTAGTACGGGTCTCTCAGCAACGCCGGCTTACTATTACGGGGGACCATAGTAAATAGGACCAAATATTGTGAGTAAAAATAGGTAAATATATAGGTTTTTGTGTAGACCATAGGTCCTATTAACTATGGTCCCCCGTAATATTGCCGGTGCCCGCTATACTGCCGGTAACACGGCTCGGCAGCGTGCGGAGTAATGCCGGTTCCCGCTATCATAGTGCCGGTGTATTGGCCCGACACATATACGGGCAACACAGAGAGCCCCTCGTCCACAAGACAGCAAAAAAAAAAACAAGAGCGATTCGGGAAATTCTTGAGCCCAGCCTCCACCTCCGCCCCTGCAAGCACCGGCTACAACAAGCGACGTCAACATAGCCAACCCCACCGCTAAAGCATTTTCCCGCGGTACCGACATCGGAGAGGAAGCGGGGCAAAACTACCTGTTGTGCCTGCATCCGAATCATCAAAAATCCGAATCCACCGAATAAAATAAAACAAAAAGGACAGCGAAGATGTCGGCACCGGCTGCTGGCACTACGAGCCACGATGTATATACCGGGCGCGCATCTACCCGCGGGTACGGTGATAGGCCCGCTGCCGCCACCGCCGCCTAGCTGAAATATTTGAAGGCCCAGGCCTCGGTAGGGGTGTGTCACCTGACCCTTTTGAGGCAAGCTACTCACCTCAACCAACACACCGACCTTGGAGGCATTCTACGATAGAGGTTCACCCTGAGTTTTCTGGGGCTCTTCACTTAAGGAGCTCCTTACCTCACCCGCAAACTGAGTCAGCTGAATTTCAGATTGCATCCCGATGAATAATTCCGCATCCAAGGATACTGAAACATCCTTTTTCGAAACAAGGTTGGCGTTCCGACGACTTCGGGTTAAGGAGCCGCGTCGATCAGAAACAAAGCAGCGAAAATGTGCTACCTCTATCGTAGAACGCGTCCTTGACAAATTGTTAAGGGCCAGCTGGACCAACAAATCCCACGGCCTAGGTATGCATAAGGAATACTATTGCACAACTTGGATAGCTCATGATCTAGATCATCTATTATAGTTCCTCACCTGCCATTGTGAAAGGGTGTGCAGGATCTGTAGAGTACAGATAGTCCATCCCAGAAAACACATGACAGGGTCACGCAGATTATGCGACTCCCACCCGGAAACATACGCTATAGATCGTACAAGATCGGGAACAGCTCTGCCTTGAAATATCTAGATCACGAACTGTGGGAATGATCTGTAAATGATATGTAGATGCTTTGTAGATGGTCTGTCTGAGGTGGGTACTATTGTTCAAATAGTGCCTATTATAGGAGCCCCCGTGCGTCAGCAATATTGCCTCATAAGGCAAAAAAATAGTGCTACCTCTAATATCGCGGCATGCCTCCGCCCCTTCTTTCTCTGCAGCACAAGCCACGCCAGCGCGCCGAAACCCATAACAATGCAAGCACCCCGCCCATCTCATACATCGCTGCCCCTCGTAAATGAACGCCCAATCGTTGGAGATGTCTTCTACTAGGAGTAAGAAACGGTGGTCCGTCTCGAAAGGGGCGTCAATGGTCAAACAGCTAAGGCGAGCAACCAATGAGTACCCTCACCCCTCCGTCTCGAAAGGGATGCGTGGTCAAATGGTCAAATGACTGACGCGAGCAACAAAAGAGTACGCCCCCCCCCCCCCCCCCTCCCCCCCCCCTCCCCTCCCGTCACTGCCGAACGTTCACCGGAAACGACTCCCGCTATTACCGACCGTTCACCCATACCGCCCCCCGCTGCTACCGACTGTTTGCCATCGCCTCCCCCTTCCCACGCCGAACTCCTCCTCCTCTTCTTCCTCCTCTTCTTCCTCACCAAACGCATCTCCCCCCCCATCTCCTCCACCTCCCGCCCGACCCCGACCCCCCCCCCTCTCCCGGCGCGCAGCTCGCCCGGCCCGCCCAAGCCCGAGGTCGAGCTGGAGGTCAGCGAACTGCCCCGGCCGAGCTTCTCCAGACAACCAGTTCAGAATGGAAGACGCGGCACCCCCAGACTCGAGGAAGGTCTTCCCGTGTCCTCCCTTAACCCCAGCCCGCGCCCCCCATCGCACACCGTTGAGGTCGTCGGCTTTATCCAGGAGAGCGGAAAGGGACTATTAGGGGGGGGGAGGGGAGGGGAGGGGAGGGAAGGGAAGGGGAGAGGAGGGGGGGGGAGGGAAGGGGAGAGGAGGGGGGGGGGAGAGGAGGGGAGGGCTGATGATGAAAATAGTAAACGAGAACGAAGAGAAAGCAAGCAGAGGAGCAAAGCTTTTTGCTCGAACCCTTTCCGGGGCGAAGCACTCACACTCTCAAACCACTATATCCCGAACAAAGGAATACAACGCACGCAGGCAAACGCATACTATTACGGGGGGCCATAGTAAATAGGACCTACGGTACACAAAAAAAAACTACCAGGTATATGCTTATCTATTTTTACACACAGTTTTTGGTCCTAGTTACTATGGTCCCCCGTAACACTACATCGGGCACTCCGGGCTACACCCGAGGATACATCTCTCCTGGTAGACTCAGGAAGAACAGCATAATACTAATACTGCGTCAGTGCCATTTCGTACGATACCACGACCGACCCCCCTGAAAGTTGTTCCCGACCACGCCGCGCGTGACCCGAAGCTGCGATCGTTTTTTTGTTTTGACGACCACCTTTTTTTTCCTCCTTCTGAAAGCGGGGTTATTATTAACAACACTTTCGTCACCACTGCTGCTGCTGCTGCTGCTGCTGCTGCCAAAAGAAAAAATCCTACACTAAACCCCAGTACTTTGTGCCAAGAAATAAAAACGGGATCTGCCGTACGAAACGGGGTTTTGACCCTTTTACGACTAATTGCAGTCCCGTTTTGGAAACAAATCATTAAAAAAACTACCTGGTAGGTAGTTTTTCCCCAAAACGGGACTGCCATTAGGTACCAGGTATAAAAGATTGAGCCTTCAAACCTACCTGGGACACAGCGAAGGATACTGGCTGCACAGGGTGAAGGGAGGGCGAAAGGATACGGTTGCAAGGGTTTTACCCTGGGCCGGGTAATCGATCGATCTTTTACCCCCATAGCATAGCTCAGCAGGCAACACCATCACATTTTACAATACGTCGTCGAGGACACGGGATTCGAACCTCACTTCGAACGTTTCTTTCATAGAAGAAGCGCTTGCGCGTGCGTCCCTAGACACGTATATCTCCCTGGTTTTCCCAGGCATTGCAACGAAGCGGGTATGTAGGCCAGCGTACGGCGGTATACGGTGCCGACGCACCAAAAATATCCCGCCGTTCTGAGGGGGGGGGGGGGGGGTTAAGGATTTGCCCTGGGCTGGGTAATCGATCGGTATTTTACCCCTATAGCTAGTCAGTCGGTAATGCCCCCCTAGGAGCGCAGTTACGGATACAAAACGCTTGGGACTAGAGTCAGACCTGAGGTAAAATGGAGATCCAATCCATGGACTCAAATTTGGCACAAATAATGGAACCATTGATTATATCGAAATGTCTCGGAATCTGTATCGAAGCGAGGTCACTTCTTCCTTTCGCTCCCGAAACCTCGGGAGTAGAGTTGGTCGCGCCATTTCTTGAGACCATCCCACCCACCCGGCAGTAGGGTGAGCACTCTTGGGCTTGTATACCCAGATCATTTACAGGTCCTAACCCCGCGCAGAGTTTGGATTCGCCACTCTACTCAGCGCGGGGGGAAATACCGGACGGGACCTCCTGCCCGGCGCAGGAGGCCTCATCCAACCCAATACTTACATTAAATGATCCACGGTAGAGAGCCAGAATACTACAGTACAAATCAAGCGGGGGGTCTCAGAAACATAAGGTGCCACCCGTGCAAGGCAACCCCCTATTAATAGCGATGACATACTATGACGGGGAACGATAGTAAAATAGGACCAAATGTTTGTGGGAAAAAACAGCAAAACTTATGTATGTTTTGTGTAACGTAGGTCCTATTTATTATGGCCCCCCGGAATAATAGCATGAAGCCCCCAGACACATTAGATGCTACCCCTCGAAGGCAAACTAGCAATGACATACTCATAGTATGGAGCTACTACACTATAATCAAGCGAGGAGCCTCAGAAACATTAGACGCCAACCCTCTGCGGCAAACAACCCGCTACCGCCGTGGCAGGCGTGCTATCTTCGACTCCAGCTCACCTCGAACTCGTTCTCCGTGAAGGCGAGGCAGCGCTTCTTCTTCACCTTGCTCACACCCCGCCCCCGCCCCCCCTCTCCCCGAAAGTTCTCCGGCTTCAGCTTCTTGTTGGCTCTCATCTTGCTCGCCACCTTGCTCACCAAGTACACCTTGTAGTGAACCAGGCTGTTTTAAGACAGTAGTAACAGTTTCAAGACATTTGGCACGTCCAGGACATGTTATAACAACGTTCAGTACATTGCACACGTGCTCAAGACATTTGAACACGCATTAAACACATTTAATACATTTAGCACGCTCAATGCATTTCACACGTTTCAGAACTTCACGCGTCCTGAAGAGATTTTAGACGTTTCAAGACATGGAGACTTTCAAGACATCAACAACATTTGAGGCACTAAAAAAAAACATTTCACGACATCAACACCTTTAAGCACGTAAAACACGAACAACGAACGCCTAGCAACACGTAAAAAAAAGCAAGCCTTGAGAGAACCGAAGGGGGGGGGGGGTGTTTCCATTATCATGCATGGCCGTAGTCGTATGACCATAGACTCTCGCATTCGTCCAATGCCGGGACGGAGCATGCCGCGTCTCCATCTAGCAGGCAGACATTGCTTGCACAAAAGCGCGAATCGCCGTCAAGTGTTGGGCGAGTCGCATGAAGGGTAAGCCTGCAATCCTACGATGAACCGCTTGTGAGGCGGACTTGCATATGGATGACAGCTTCAATGAGTCAGTTTAATTTCCGGTGTAACCACTTCCAGAGACAGCAATGGTAGTACTATGTAACTGCCTCTTGGGTGCCTTACCTTGAAATTATTTCAAGCGACAGGGCGGGTTCCTCAGACGAGGAGCTACTCATTGTATTTTGCATATTACTATTTGCAAGCCCATTTCATTGTGTAGCTACTCATTGTATTTCTATCCGACGTATATTGCATACTACAATTTGCAAGCCCATTTCAACGTATTTCCATTCGATCCATATTGCATACCAGGTATCACTATTGCGAGCTCATTTCAGTGTGTAGCTGCTCATTGTATCTCCATCCGATGCATATTGCAAATTACTATTTGCAAGCCCATTTTATCGTATTCCCATCCGATGTAAACTGCGCATTACTATTTGCAAGTCCAACTTATTGTGTATCGCGCTCAGCGCACTATAGTCCTCAAAAGTCGGTGTGCCAAGTGAAGGAGTATGTGAACAATCACGTCAGTAGCCCCGAAGAAAAAAAGGCTCTACGCTCTCTTCAAACACTTTCACAACTAATTGCAGTCTTAACCCCTTTAGCACCGCACTCCCATATGTGGGGACAATTTACTCTAATTATAAGTAGTTTGTCCCCAAAACGGGACTGGGGTCCTAAAAGGGTTAACAGCCCGAAACGGGTTGAGCTCGCGGTCGCTCGCAAAACAAGTAACATGCGCATATACACAGCTTAACATTACGGGAGGCCATATTTAAATAGGACCTACGGTGCACACAAAAACCTATATATTTCCATATTACTACTATTACGGGGGGCCATAGTTAATAGGACCAAATATTGTCAGTAAAAATGGTCACATATCTAGGTGTTTATGTATACCATAGCTCCTATTAACTATGGCCCCCCGTAACAAAAATATTTGGTCCTATTTGCTATGGTCCCCCGTACTAGTAGTAGGGGGGATATACACAGTATTAATAGTCGCAGGGGGGACCATAGTTAATAGGACCAAATATTGTTATTACGGGGGACCATAGTTAATAGGACCAAATATTGTTCGTAGAAATGGTTAAATATATAGGTTTTTATGTATACGACAGGTCCTATTAACTATGGTCCCCCGTAATAGTAGAAATGGGTAAATATATAGGTTTTTATGTATACCACAGGTCCTATTAACTATGGTCCTCCGCAATAGTAGCAGGGGGGACCGTAGTAATCAGGACCTAACATTCTGATTAAGACTACGAGGTATTATTGGGGAACACAGTTAATAGGACCAAATATTGTTATCATAGTAGAAATGGTTAAATATTTAGGTGCTTACGTATACCACAGGTCCTATTAACTATGGTCCCCCGTAATAGTCCTGGTAGTGAAAAAAACAGTAATATATGCTTCGCTCTGTCCGTACTATAAATCTGATGAGCTTTCGTAAATTGATACCGAATACAAGGCATCCTTAGTCCTAGAGACACTGCTGTGGTAGGTTTTTGTGGTCCTGATTTTATACAATGGGACCCCGTAATAGTGCCGGCTGACCGGTACGACAGTTTTTTTTTTTTTTTTTTTGTTAATCATCACTTTCACTTTCCATCCTAACTCTTATTAATAGGAAGTTTTACCCTCGACGACCTCCTGGACAAGCCGTGGTCACAGGCGTCTACCCTTCTCCCCCCCCGGTACGTGCCTTTATTTTTTGTCGTGCATAGGGTTCATTCAGCATTCCCACTGCTCGTCGATTTTCATCGAATGTAGCTATTACGGGGGGGCATAGTTAATAGGACCAAATATTGTTAGTAAAAATGGTTAAATATATAGGTTTTTATGTTACCATAGGTCCTATTAACTATGGTCCCCCGTAATAATAACTCACGCTCTCGCGCTTTCCGCTGATCATTTTTTTCCTGCAAGAAAAAGCCCTTACGATACGAGCATGCACTCGGTGGGACTTGAACCCGCGAAATTGATCTTGATAGGCACGCGGACCACCTACCAAGCCACCGGGGACGCCATAGTGCCCGTGAACTCGCTTGGAGCATGTGGGATGGACTACCAATAGTGGTGGCGGCGATGGCAGTGTGCGGAGTATATAGTGCCGGTTTCCGCTACATACAATACCGGTGTTGCTGGCTGGCGCCTAATGCATCGTCACTACATAAAGAGGGGCCGGCACTCCTACTATTACTACGGGGGACCATAGTTAACAGGACCAAATATTGTTATTACGGGGGACCATAGTTAATAGGACCTACGGTAAACATAAAAACCTACATATTTCACCATTTTTACTAACAATATTTGGTCCTATTAACTATGGCCCACCGTAATAGGAAAAATAGTTAAATACACACCTGGTAGGTTTTTATGTATACCGTAGGTCCTATTAGCTATGGTCCCCCGTAATGATACCACTGCTACTACTGTATGGGCAACAAAAAACAGAGGAAAAGAAAAGAGTGCCCTGCCCGTCTGCGCACCTGTGGTAGAGGTGGGACTTGTGCTGGCACGTGTCTCCCAAGAAGTGAGTCGCTCTGGCCTCCTAAGCCAAGCAGACGACGATAACGCCATGACCAATCGCCAGTGGCCCATGACCAACCGGCGGAAACACCGAGGAGGCGTGAAGACGGCGGGGACAGGCGGGTGGGGTGGGGGGGATGGGGTACACAGCGCGTATACACAAACACCGCGCCAACTTGACCACCAGTATCGGTACCAGTACCAGTATAATTGTACGTGTCAGTGCCAGCATGAGTACCAGAATAATGGCAAGTGTCAGTACCGATGTCAGTACCAGTGTCGGCACCAGTATCAGTATGGGTACCAGCACCAGCATCGCTGTCAGTATCGGTACCAGTATCCGTCTCAATATCGACATCAGTACGTACCAGAATCAACACCGGGCACTATTACGGGGGGCCATAGTAAATAGGACCAACATTGTTAGTAGAAATAGGTAACTATAAAGGTTTTTGTGTTTGCCATAGGTCCTATTTACTATGGCCCCCCGTAATAGTACCGCGGTACCAGCACCGGTAGGAATTCCAGTATCAGCATCGCAGTCTCGGTCTTATACCAGTACCAGTACCAGTACCAATACCAGTACCAGTACTATTCGCACTTTTAATAACACTACCAGTATCTATATCAGCATCCATGTTAATATAGACACGGGGACAGCGCGTGCTGCAATACCTGTTGGGAGACGGCCATTGCCTTGGGGTCATCCCAGTGCTTCGGCAGGTGGAGATCCCACCGGAGTCCATCCCACACCTGTGGGCAGAGTCATTACAGTGCTGTTTTAATGGAAACAAGTAGTATTATATTCGCAGTATTAATAGCCGTAGTAGTAGCAGAATTAGTAGTAGTAGAAGTGGCCGTAGATTACTACAGTAAATAGCGCAAACAGTACTAAGATGTCATAGACGGGGAAAGTGGCTTGAAAACAATAAGGTACACGAGCGCCATTTGCTTTTACCCCTTTACTCTCACGCCGTCACCAAGCCAGCAATTAATAATAACGCCATCTCCCTTCGCCCCCCCGCCCCTACCCCCGGCCACGTCTCCAGAACATAAATCGGTATCACACCGCCTTCAGCGCTTGCTCTCTATTGCCAGGAACTCCCTCTATAATGCCGGTTTAACAATGCCGTTGCCCGCTAAAATAGTGCCGGTGGTATCGCTTGGCACAGAAAGGATTAACCAGCGTGGCGGTGTCCGGAATAGTGCCGGTTGTCGCTATAGTGCCGGTGTATTGGAGTGGCACATACCGTCATAACAGAGGGACCACTATTACGGGGGACCATAGTAAATAGGACCTACGGTACACACCAAAACCTATATATTTACCTATTTTTACCATCAATATTTGGTCCTATTAACTACGGTCCCCCGTAATACTGAACTCGTAAGCATGTCTCCCCCCCCCTCCCTCGTCTACAACTCCCCCTCTTCACACGAAAAAATAACACAAAACAATATGTGCCAACACTACAGTACGTAACCAAGCCCCCCCCCCCCCCCTCCCTTCTGTCTACAACGCCCGCTGCTATAAAAACCCACTAAACACAAAATAAATCAGCCTGCCCCGTACAAAAAAATCGAAAGGCAAAGGTTGCTCCTCGCTAACGAAGCATATGCTACGGACGGCATCATGGGGGAAAGGGGAAGGGGGGGGGGGGGGGGGAGAGGGGGCACCTGAAATTTTACCGTAGATCATGATCTATATCTATCTATCTATCTAGCTAGCTATATATATATATCTGTCTGCCAGAGTCGTGATTTTGTTTCGTCTTTGTTTCCTCTCACCCTCCTCGGATCGTACTCGGACCCGGACAGAAAAGCAACGACCTTGGTCCGATTGGAGCGGTTGCAGGCGCTGCAGTGCTCGTCGACGACAGAATCCACCTGCTGGTACCCGTAGTGCGGATATCGCAGGATGGAGTCTCTGCAAGAGCGCCGGAAGCAGCAGCAGCAGCAGCAGGACGAGGAGTAGGAGGAGGAGGAGGAGGAGGAGGAGGAGAAGGAGGAGGAGGAAGAGAAGAAGGAACAGTAGTCGCAGCAGCGGCAGGCATAATCAGCAGAATCGGCGGCAGGGAGAAGCAATAGCAGCAGGAGCAGCAGTAGAACCAGATGAACAGATAGCAGCAAGAGCAGCAGTAGAACTAGCAGAAACAGCAGAAACAGCAGAAACAGCAGAAGCAGCAGCAAGCAGCAGCGGCAGTAACAACAGCAGCGGCAGTCATAGCAGCAGCAGCAGCAGCAGCAGCAGCGGCAGCGGCAGCGGCAGCGGCAGCGGCAGCGGCAGCGGCAGCGGCAGCGGCGACATAAACATCCGAAGCAAGCAGCAGGAACAAGCAGCGCCGCGCTGACGATGTTCCTATTCCCAGACGGTTGACAACACCGACCCTATCGCTGTTAACTCGTTAGCTCGGACTCCCAAAGATGCTAACACGACCAATAGATGGTACGTGGTATCAAGATTAACGCTATTAATAGACTATGAACAGACTACGAACAACAGGGGAGCTCCGTCGAAGGAAAAGGGGTAAGAGATGCTGTGGAAAGCGTCCCCTGTCCCCCTGTCCGGTGTCCCGAGATGTCACGCAGTAAACGAAACAGCGCCTCTGCCCCCCCCCCCCCCCCCCCCCCGCTCACCGGAACTCCTGCCGCCAGGTGCCGCAGAGGCTCTCTCTGCTGATGCACACCTGTCGCACACGCAACGAGCAAACGCTGTACACTTTTTATAAAAAGGAAATGAAAGTTAAACTCATAGAGACTGAAAATCAAAACGAATCACTCGCATTTAAAATTGTAATGAAACTGGAGATGGAAGCGAAAACGGATAGTACACTCATTTTGTTGACAGCGTGAGCATCAGGCGTACACTTCGAAACGATGCCTTCACCGAAATACAGGGGGGGGTGTACTCGATAGGAAAAATGTACTCGGTATCATGCATTGCCGTAGTCGTATGGCCATACAGGCGGGGGGGGGGGGGGGGGGGGGGGGTCTGGAGAAAGTACTGAAAAGTGTTGGCACAGCCATTATAACCCTCGTGCAAACTATTGAATAACAAAAATGCCTTAAAATCCATGCTCTATACGTACAAGTAGCTCTTGATATGTGGCGGTACGTGCATTCTTTCGACCCCCGAGTGTCAGCCTCGTACATATGGCACAATTCTCAATTTTTCATTCCCCACCTTTTTCTCCACCATCTCCTTGGCCTTGCTGTAGCGGGCGTGTTCGGGGAGCCGGGATTGCTCCACGTATTTCTTCATAAACGCCTCCCCAGCCCCTCCCCCTGCAACGCCACATTGAAAAAACACGCACACGCACACACAAGTCGATCAAGACGCTACGTTACTACCGGAGGGTAGCAATAGTAACGTGCGCGGACTTTGTCCGAGCTTGACTGATTTTCGTCCCGCGCGTGTCATAAATACTGGCTGTTACTGTTTGTGTGCATCACTTGCCATACCCGTAGGTAGTGTGGTTTGTATTCATGTGTACATCGCTTTTGCTCCCCCCCCCCAAAAAAAAAGGCGTGAGATCACACGCAGGCGTGCCCCCCCCCCCCCCCCCCCCCCCCGGTACGCACATGCCTCCCACTATTAATCGCACAGAGGGCTCGGCATTCCCACCATTCGTCGATTTTTGTTGGCACGTATCGCTATGTATCGATAACGCCGGCACAGACGGAGCAATACGCACGCTGATTTCACTTTTGCATTCTTGTTTGCGGTGTACGATGTGCTTTCAGAGACGGTGGACGAAGTAAATAGGACCAAATATTGTTGGTATAAAAAATGGCGAAATATATTGGTTTTTGTGCGCACCGTAGGTTCTATTTACTATGCCCCCCCCTATTAGTTTGTTTCGTTTTTTCCCGGAGTGGTCTTAATCTCCAGACTTCAGCCTGCCGTGTGAACATAAGCAGCAACAACAGCAACAACAACAGCAACAGCAACCAACGTTGGATCGGCCCATACTACAAGCTGTACATATCGACCTCAAGACATCAAACCAAACATCAACCATAAAATAAAACCAAGAAAAACAGAAGAGAAAAAACACACACACACATCTTGGGTTACTACAAAGCCAAAACTAAGTGTCCTGCTGTATTCGCAGACGTAGGAACGATTTCCACACCAGCGCACGAGCGAACGACTGCCCAAAGGACAACAAGTCGGGGTGGCTGGACCGGGCGGAGCGGGGGGCGGTGCAGGCAAGCCGGTTGTGCCAGAGTACCGTTGGGAGCAAGGGGGTAGAACTTGCAAGCGAGTTTCATTTAGAATACCGTTGGAAGCGGGCGGGCGCGAATGGGGGTGCAGGGTGGACCATGCAAGCGAACTAGGCTACAGTAACGTACCGTTATGAGTGGGCGCAGGGGAGGAGGGGGGGGGGGTGGGGGATGCAAGAGGGCCATAGTACCGTTTTGAACAGTGAGTTCGACCATAATGCCGTTGGGTGGGCGGGTGTCGGTTAGAAAAGATAACCTACGTATACACCCGTACTTTACGGGGGGCCATAACAATCAGGACCAAACATGCTACGTAAAAATACCGTAACATATAGGTTTCTGTGTATGTGATGGGTCCTGATTACTATGCCCCCCCCCAGTCTGGAAATACCTACACCCGAAATTAAATCAACTCATTGAAGCTGTCGTCCATATGCAAGTCCGCCTCAAAAGCGGTTCTTAGTATGATGCAGCTCACCCTTCATGCGACTCGCTAGACACCTCACGGCGCTTCGCGCTTGGTGCAAGCAATGTTTGCCTGGTCGGTGAAAACCCGGCATGCTCCGTCCCGGCATTGTAGGGATGCGAGGGTCTATGGCCATATGACTACGGCCATGCATGAGATCGAGTACATCTCTCCTATCGAGTACACCCCCCCCCCGTGATAGAATAGTCTACTCAGTCGGCGTAAACTCGATTCTCGGCGATCATCGACTCTTCGGGAGGGACTCTTAGTATGTCACAGTGCTGTTTCAGAGAGTACCGTTCTGGTGCAGGCGGAGGAGATACCTGCTGTTGCCTTGGCGATGTATTCGACGTAGTGCAGGAAGGCCTCGTGGAGGGTCATGTTTTCCACTCTAGTGCCGCGGACGGATTGGAGTGGGATGATATTGGACGAGATGGCGATGGTACCACGCGGCGAGTATGCACACCAGGCAGCGACAGAGAGGCAGACAGAGGGAGAGAGAATGGGGATGGGGGCGGGGGGAGCAGGAGAGAGAGCGACAGAGGGAGAGGAAGGAAGGGCGAGAGAGTAGACAAAAACAGCCGGGTATAAGAGCTTTATCATCAGAGAGTAGACGAGACAACAGGTGAGCCGCTACCCTACCTGCAGCATGCGACCACGCCGGCAGGAAAATCTCGAGATAGAGGATGAATATGCGATGGAATCACAAAAAAGACATGAAAAATACAGCAATAACAACCACAGCAGCAACAACAACAGAAGCACCAGAAGAAGACGACTACTTAAAAAAAAAATGCTCTCAGGCAGGAAGAGGGATGCAACAGAAAAAAAAAAACTCAAAATACGACAAAAGAACACTTGACAAATATTTCTAAAACACACCACTACTGTAAAAAACGACGACAAGCATGCAAAAAAAAAACAAGGATGAAAAAACATACCAGGTACCAGGTAAATGATTACAAACAGGATAAACCAAAACACAAAACTCCAAAAAAAATACAAAAAACACGACGAAGTACGTATTTAAAAAAAAAACGACTGCGTACGTTTAATTGTTGCTAAAAGGCGTCGAAGGAAAAGCGCGCTCACGAGAGGGAAGAAATGCCTCCTTCCTGGGTCTGTTCCAGCTCCTGGAACAACGCCGCGTGCGAGAAGAAAGAGTCTCCCTCGTCACCCCCCTCCTCCCCTTCGTCCTCATCCTCGTCCTCCTCCTCGTCATCCTCTGAACCCTCGGACTCCTGAAATAATCGATAGAAAAACCCCAACCATTGTTAGAGTATGTCGTGTATACGGGAGAACCTTTGTCCGGACAGAACGTATAGGGAGGGAAAAAAAAAAAAAAAAAAAACTCTAACAAAACGAACGAAACGAGTACTCGTACGTACGGACAAACATGGTCCGAATACACCACACACGGCAATAACTTGCGCCATTTTTTTTTTTTTTTTTTAGTTTTAGTTTGATATTTGTGATTTTTATGAAACTCACGTATCGACTGCGGCGACGGCTCCCTTTCTTCCCCCGCCTCGAACCTTTGGAACTCCCTCGCTTTCGCCTGCTCGAACCGAAACCGTCCAGCCCCTCCCCCTCTTCCAGGTTTTCAGCGATGCCGTCATCCTCGTCTGCGTCTTGGTCGCGCCCGCAGCCCTTCCCAAACTTTCTGCCGCTCCCACTACCGCCCCTCCCCCTCCCCCCCCACTCCTCCTCCTCCTCCTCCTCCTCCTCCTCCTCCTTCTCTCCGTCGCTATCCCAAGCGCTGCTGCCAGCACTGCTCCCACCATCGCCGCCTTGGCCAATGTCATCGCGGTGCGGGCTGCTGCTGTCTGAGCCAGAATCTGAGCCAGAAGAGTCGCTGCTGCTGCTGTTGCTGCTGTTGTTGTTGTTGTTGTTGTTGCTGCTGTTGTTGTTGCTGTTGTTGTTGCTGTTGTTGTTGTTGTTTTTAGACGAACCGTCTAAAGTTTGTTTTTTTCGAGAAAGAGTCCATGGTGTTCGACGGAAACTCGCGCCAGTGGTGCTGTTGTTGTTGTTGTTCTCGTTGCTCTTGCTCTTGGTCTCAGCCTTCTTCTTGTCAGTGTTGTCATGATTCTCGTCACTATCGCTGCCGCCGCTGCTGCTGCTGCTGCTGCTGCTGCTACTGCTACTGTCGAGCACGTCGCGGTAGTTGACGGACGTGGAGCTTCCCCGTCGCGCCTTCGCCCTCTTTTCGGTTTTCGCGGATGCCGCTGCCGTCGCCCCCGCCGCGGGCTACAGGCGTGCAATGGAAGAGCAGAGACGCACGGACAAACGACTAAAAAAAAAAAAAACGGCACGTGCACTCAGTCTAAAGATACAGGTGTGTACTCGGAGTACAGCATGTGCATTTGAAACTACTGTGCAACAGTGGCATCAAGGAAGCCCTGTGCTTTCGCGCCGAGAGATTTGCATGCACATTTATTCCTACGCCATCATGTAGCTTTTGTACGAGAGGGGGGAGGGGAGGGAGGAGGGGGGGAAGGGAGAGAGAGAGAAGCGGGCAAAAAATTACGAGTAAGCGGCGATAAAAACGACCAGAAATTGGCACACGAGTACCTGCCCCATATAGCGAAAAGCACAAAAACATGGAATTATACCACCCACCACGGCACGGATTCACAGCCCCAGGATCAAACCCAACGGTCCACTATACTGTACATAAATCAAAGCACCCCGCCTGCATCAAGGATTCCTCTGCAAACCCTCCTCCCCCTATTTTATTTAGGATGGGTTGGCGTCGGTTGGCAACGACACTGTAAAACATGCCGCTCACTACGTGAGCTAGACAACCAGGGTACCGTTTTTTTCGTTTTTGTTTTTGGCGGTCACCCACAGCCGGTTGTCGAGTTAGATCATTTGTGTGAGGTAAAGAACCTTTACCTCGCACAATTGGGAATGATCGCATCACGTAGTGTTCAAGGTAAGGCACCCAAGAGGCAGTTACATAGTAATCCCATTGCTGTCTCTGGAAATGCCTACACCGGAAATTAAATCAACTCATTGAAGCTGTCGTCCATATGCAAAAGTCCTCCTCAAAAGCGGTTTTTAGTAGGATGCAGCTCACCCTTCATGCGCCTCGCCAGACACCTCACGGCGCTTCGCGCTTGGTGCAAGCAATGTCTGCCTGATCGGTGAAAACCCGACATGCTCCGTCCCGGCATTGTAGGGATGCGAGGGTCTATGGTCAGACGACTACGGCTAGATCGAGTACATCTCTCCTATCGAGTACACCCCCCCACCCCCACCTCACTCCCCGCCTCGAAGCCGTACAAAAACCCGCGGGATGGGCGGCTCTCACCTCCAACTCCTCGACTCCACCGCCTCCCGAAGGGTTTCCATTACCCCGCTTCTTCCCGCCCGCCTCCTTCCGATTCTGCTTCTTCCTGGTCTTCTCGAAACCCCTCGCGGCAGCCCCTGTCACCCCCTCTCCGCCCCCACCCTCTTTATTTTCCCTCCCCACCACCTCCTCCCCCTCCTGCTCCTCCGAGGACATCGTCTTGCTCATTTTCTTTCTGTGTTTTTTCTTCTTTTTATTTGCAGCCGCCGCCACCGCCGTCGCTGCTTCTGCCTCTGCCTTTTCCGCTGCCGGTGACGCGCCTTTCCTCCTCTTCCCGCGCTTTCCTTCGCGGGCCACGACCACCGCCTCCTCCTCCTCCTCCTCCTCCCCCTCCTCCTCCTCCTCCTCCTCCTCCTCCTCCTCCTCCCTTTCCTCCTCCTTCAGTTTGTCACCCACAGAGAGAGCAGCTTTACCCCTACCGCCAGCTTCAACATCATAATCATCGCCCTCATCATCGGCCGATAACGACGACGACGAGGACCCATCGTCGTCTGATTCCGAGACGACGATCTGCTTTCTCGCGCTGCCAGGGCCTCGCGCCACCTTTAGCCCAGACCGCGAGCGTGCAGGCTGTCCTTCGCCCAAACCGCTGTCGCTTACGCCATCGCCGCCCAGGGAAGGATGGCATCCAGGCCCTTTAGACGACGACAATGGGATGGCAGTTTCTCGGTTGTCATCTTCGCTCGACGAGGACGAAGATGATGGCACCTCAGCGGATGCCTGTGCTTTAGCCTTAGCGTTAGCCTTGGCGCTAGTCTTAGCGCTAGCCTTAGAGTTAGCCTTAGCGCTAGTCTTAGCGCTAGTCTTAGCGCGAGCCTTAGCGTTAGCCTTAGCGTTAGCGTTAGCCTTGGTGCCAGCCTTAGCGTTGGCTTTTTCCTTGGCATTAGCGTTATTCTTAGCCTCAGCCCCAGCCTCAGCCACAGCCACAGCCAAAGCCGCCGCTTTGCTGATTCCAGTCGTTCTCCTCCTCTTGCTCGCCCTCTTCGCTGCCCTGCTATCCCCGGTCCCCTCCCCCAACGCCTCCTCCTCCTCCTCCTCGACCGCCTTGTCCGCTCGTGGCACTCCCGCGTCGGCACCACCACCGCTGCTGCTACGCGTGCGTTTTTTCCCTCGGCGAGAGGGTGGTGCCTCGGCCTTTCTCGGGATTGAGTTGTCGGAACCAGAATCGGAGTCGGATTTGGAATCGGAATCGGAATCGGAATCAGAATCAGAATCGGAATCAGATTCGGAATCGGTATCGGCCTGTTTGGTACCGGTTCGGTCAAGGCTCCGACGGTTTCGGCTGCTGGTGCTGCTTCTGTTGCTGCTGCCAATACGGGAAGGCGCGGCCTTCTCCCTCTTGCTCTTCTGGGTGATTGCCCCGTCGCGGCACTTTCCTTTCTTTCCTTTCGTTCCCCGCGATCCGTTCATCCCTTCTTCCTTCCTTTCCGTTATTTTCGTTTTTCCTTTTCCTCCTTCCTTCCCCTTTCCCCTTTTCCTCCTTATTTTTACTTCGTTGCGTCTGTTGTCGTCATCATCATCTTTCGAGGAAACGATGAACCCATCCAGGCCGTCAGACTCGTCTTCTTCGTCACCGGAACGCGGGTCCTTCACCTGCAACCTGTGACAGCAATCAAGCATCAAGCGGTACGAACTTAAGGGGGTCGTGCTTTGGGACATGTTTTCCAGTAGAAGACGGAGGCTTTTCGACGGAGGAATTATCCAATGTCCCTGCAATCCCATCACCATCGATGCGATCCCATCAATATTGTGGCAATCCCATAAATATGGTCGCAAATCCCATCGATATCGCTGCAATCCCACCAATATCACTGCAATCCATTCAATATTGTGGCAATCCTATAAAATATGGTCGCAAAAGCAAATCCCATCGATATCGCTTCAATCCCATCAATATCACTGCAAACCCCCTCATTATCGCTGCGACCCCATCAATTCACTATATTTCCACCAATACCGTTGCAATCCCATCAACATCACTGCAAGCCCATCAACATCGCTGCAATCCCATCAATGTCGCTGCAATCCCATCAATACCCTTGCAAGCCCATCTGCGTTCTGCAATTCTCGTTCGTACTCGTACGGATTGTCCGTCCGGTTGGGCGCACAATTTGCACGAGTACCTAGGGTTGTCACAAGTCAGTTTTGGGGCGAGGGGATGATCCGCTCAAGCCAGCACCTGAGAGGCCCACCGTACCCTTTCTACCGTACCATGGATGTGCACCACTCAGGGAAGGGGGCGAAGTGACCTAACCTGGTGTAGTGTATCAATGGTGCGGTGCGGTATGGCATTGAAAAAGTAAAGGCAAACGCGAAGGCAAAGCCCAAAGCTAAAAGCCTATGTCTAAGGCTAGACCAAAGGCTAAACCTAAGGCTAAACCTAAAGCTAAACCTGAGGCTAAGTATAAGGCGAAGTCAAAGGCGAAGTCAAAGGCGAAGTCAAAGGCGAGGGTCTAGGCGCAGTCCAAGGCGAAGTCTAAGGCGAAGTCTTAGACTAAGGCGAAAAGGATACCGCTAAGGCTAAACCCAAGGGTAGATCTAAGGCTAAGCCTAAGGCTAATCCTAAGGCTAAACCTAAGGCTAAACCTAAGGCTAAACCTAAGGCTAAACCTAAAGCTAAAGTATATGGTGAAGTCCAAGACTAAGGCTCAAGAACAAGGCTAGGGCTGGGGCTAAGAGCAGGGATATAACTCACTTGCTGGGCTTCTTTGCAGGGGTGACGCGCCCCCAGGAGCGATGGAACTGAAGCTGCACGAGCGCTGATCTGCCGCGACCACCACCGCCGCCACCGCCGTCGCTCCCACCGCTGTCCTCGTGGTCCTGGGTCGGCGGTAAGACGGTAAGACGGTAAGACGCGGGGGGCGGGGCGAGGCGGGGGTGGCGCAAGTATCTGCACATTTGTTCCCCCACGGTACCGCTGTGTGACCTTCGCTCGCAGTTGTAGGTTCCACCGAGTCTCGTGAGCGCGAAAACAAAAAAGGTATCCAGTAGATACCAGGTTCTCGAACAGTTACGGGAGGGCAAACCACAGGAATCAAAAACCCACAGTGGAACCAGCAACCTATACACATACCCCCCGTACCTGGTATAGGTTTAACTGCTACATTTGGTTCTGATTACCATGAAAATGTTGCCTCGTAATATAGGAAAACCTCACCCGTTTGGGGTCGAGATAACAGCGACCAAAACGTTTCAACAGACCTCGGTCTCACTATGTAGCAGCAACCCTGCGCGGTGAACGAAGCACGAACATAGAACTACATACTTAGATCACAATCCCTGAGCGTGCTCGGTTGGTACATTCCTGGCCTCTCAGAGCTCCCACTTCCAAACCGCCTCCTTTCATTACTTGCCGGACCTTTCCAGCGGTTCTTTGTTTTCTCGGTCCTTTCTTCTTTCTTGCTTCTTTCGTTGTTTTCTCCATTTCTCTTGGCACTCTCGGTCCTTTCTTCCTTTTTTATTATTTCGTTCGTGTGCGTGCGTGTACTCCGAGTACGGCACCGCGGGAGAGCCCGGCACCGTCGCGGGTGTCAGTGGGTGCTGGCGGGTAGAGGGGGGGTTGTGCAAGGAGCGCGGTCGCCGCTTTCGTGCCTGGGCGTCGCGTGTGCCTCGAGACACGAGGGATGCATGAACGGGCTTTGTCTGGCTTCAATTTATGATTTTTGATAGAGTATGTACGAGTTAAGAAGGTCGTTCGGGATGGCAAGATAATGTTCAAGCGGTGCTTATTTTTGCGACCACGCTGAAGTTGAAAGAGGGAGGTGTGCAGTTTGAATACCAACGTTATCGAGCTGGCGAACGGCGGCCACGGTGAGCACCGGACTTTACGCGAGGCGGGCGACGGGGCTGATTGTGGCAGAGAGTGATAAAAGCTTTACCCGGACCGAATCGGTGGCGAGGTGGCCGCGAGAGGGGCGGGCGGCGTACAAGGCTGAGAGAGAAGCTCTTCTGTGCGATTTTTTTCTTTTCTTCTTTTCGACCGGGTGTAAGGTGTTCCAATCAGGCAGAACATTATTGCACGAGAGGGGATGGGGATTTTTTTTTCTTTCTGAATTTTCGGTTTCATTTTCATTGTTTTTGCTGCTGTGCCGTGCTGTGCTTTCGCTTTCTTCGTACATACGAGTACAGACATAGGCAGTAGAGCATATCAAAAGAAGAAAATAAGTACAGCAGTACCAGGTAGTACCCTACCTGGGGTATGTACGTACGTACGACATCCGCGACGCGAAGCGTGTGTGGCGTCCAAGCTGACGTCGGAGCTTTTTTTCCCTGAAGCATGGCGGCGGGACTCTTGGCATTATCAAGTCGCCGGTTTGCAATTACGATCCTTACAAAAAATAAATTCAACCGTGGACCTCTGTTCGCTTCGCATAATTTGATGTACTTTTTTCCTTCCTGAGCGAAGCGCCTTGTAGCAGCATATATATATACACGTACCGCGAGCGTGGTACACACAGCTCCATGCGGTACGACAACCGCTCCCGTATCATCCCCTATCCCCCTACACCTGCCGCGGCGGCGGGTTGTCGCTTCGTGCGTGAGGGTAGCCGACGCTGAACTCGTCGATCGGTCCCTGATCATTTTCGCTTCTCAAGTTCCCAAAAGGGTTTTAACACGCAATGGTACATTTTCATCTCCTCGTCCCAACGTCGTTTCGGAACAACCCCCTACCCCCGCTCCGAGGACACTCCAAAGCAAACCTCCCCCGTTACCGACACCTCCAAGAGCTTAGACCACCCCTACGCTTATCGCCCCTCCCCCCTCCGAGGACACCATGAAGAAGGCGTCTCCTGTCACCGAACCCTAACCTTTCAAACTTGAAATTAGCGAAACAAGTCAATAAGCGCGCCACTGTTGGAGGCCGTGGTCAATGGTCACACTGACCAAGGCAAGCAACAAATGAGTACCCCCCCCCCCCCCCTTCCCTTCCCTCCCCTCTCCCCCCCGCCCTCCCCACTCCCCCCTCCCCCCCCCCCCCCCCTCCCCTCCCCTCCTACCAAGCTGAGAAAAAAAACAAAGAAGCCTGCCCTCTCACCGAATCCTCCTCGAGCTTAGACCACCTCTCCGTCAGCTGCTGCCTTCGCTTCCGGTCCATCTTATCGTCGTCGTCGCTGTCTTCCAGAGCCATCCCCTCCCCCCCACCACTGTCGTCCCCCTCCTCCTCCTCCTCCTCCTCCTCCCTCTTCTTCACCTTCTCTTTGACGGCGGCGGCGGCGATGATGTGTTGCTGGCGCCTAGTGGTCTTGGGGGAGACCCGGGAAGGCGTTGCTGCCGCCCGCGGTGATATGAAGGTCACCTTTACGCGCGACAGCAGCAGCAGCAGCAGCAGTGGCAACCAAAATCGGTTTTAAAAGTAGTAAATTTCGAAGCAACACACAGTAGTAATGATTACCAAAAATATGGCGTGTGAACACAGGGGGGATACACGGGCTCTCGTGTCCTTCGTGGGTTCTGCTTCCTAGTACTCATGCCCCCCCCTCCCTCCTCCGTAAAAAAATCAGGCAGGAGATACACGGGGCATGGCCTTATACTATACATGCATGGTGCATGAAAACGTGAAACTGTTTTATACGTATGTACTGTATGTACTCGGAAGGAGCGAAAAACAACCCCAGCATGTAAGGCATTTCTGAGAGTATCCCTTTTGAGGGGGAGACGGCAAGAAACTTGAAACTTGGACACAGCAGCGGGTAGTACCCCGACTTAAGAGCGTCCCGTGACAAAAGCCAAAACGGGCGCTCTCAACTGTTTTAGGACTGCAGTCCCGTCTGGGGGACAAACTACTTAGAATTTGAGTGGTTTGTCTCCAAAACGGGGCTGCAGTCCTAAAAGGGTTAGCTGCGCAACGCTATTATCTGTAGTGGGCAATACCTAAAGTAGGGTAAGGGGGGCACATCGATTTGACCGCTCTTAACCCTCTTAGGACCCCAGTCCCGTTTTGGGGACAAATCACTTGGAATTAGACTGGTTTGTCCCCAAATCGGGACTGGGGTACTAAAGGGGTTAACCCTTATAGAACTGCAGTCCCGTTTTGGGGACAACTTACTTAGAATTTGAGTGGTTTATCCCCAAAAACGGAACTTCAGCCCTCTTATTACCCAACTGCTCTTATCTTAGGGGAGCTCTTAAATCGAGGCACCCACTGTTTTGTCCATAAATCATGCTCGGCTGCGAGCGCTACGCACACTGAATAACTACCAGCTGGTAGCATAGTAGCCTGTGCTCAAGGTTGACGCTAGGCGCAGAGTGCGCGTACGAATATGTAGGCGTTTTCTTGTTGGCGTGCCCGTACTGGTCCGTAGTCTGTACGCAAATACGCCACGAGACGGAACTTTCACCCTTTGGCAGACAAGCAAAATTCCCGTCCGTACGTATTAATAGTATCTTCAACACCAAACTACTTCCGTTCCAATACACCAGTACCAAATACCAGGCAGGTTTTAGTGTGAAACACTCGGCTACTATTTACACTCGTGATGACAGAGCACGTTTTGCCTTGCTGGACATGTCTCCTCACATACTTGCCTGTATACACGCCGTAGGTCGCAGCAATCACCTGGTACTGTACTGAACTGTATCACAACAGCAGGTACGAGTACCTGTACCTGGTCTTAGACCTCTGCAAGCACCAACTACTATTAATAATAATAGTACTGGTACTTCTGTTGTACCTGGTAGATCAGACGAGTATGATACGTACGTACATCCGACGAACACCATTCTGCACGCAAAGGGTAAGGCAAAAACGAACGACGTCCCACGCACCCTTCACGTGGTACAAGGTGCTCTATACCCGGCTTCGTAAGTTTACGGGTGTCGTGCTGTCCCGTACGATATCATATACCTGGTACCTGGTATGCGTACAGGCGAGCCTCGTCCCAAGCAATGCGCCTGTCGCAAAGCGCGCGGTTAACCACGCAAGAAATTGCGAAAATGCGAGAAATGACAAGTGCTACGAGTACATTCAAATTCAAATATGTACGAATCTGGAAATTGAACGTCGCCTAAAACTTTTGAACTCCAAGCGAATGAATGACCCAGCTTGAGTGTTGCACCACACATCATCTGAACCTGCACGTATCTGCATCGCTTCCCGCCAGCCTACGTCCGGAGCAGAGCACTCCGATGCACCCTGGTGCCCGGCACGGACCATGGCTGAAGGTGAAGGCAGCAGAATCATTCAAAATGTTTGAAACGTGCGCAACTACATACCTGAATATAAACACCGTTTACATGATAAAATAAATAATCAAAGGGTCATTACTTTTGCGGACATCGAGGTACCCAATCGTTTGGACTGCTGTACTCATGTGGCAACGACAAGTGGTAGGTTGGGGTCGACTTTCAGATCTCGAACCTCATCGTTGTCGTCGTCGAGGTCCAGCATTATGCGCCGACGTCTCGCTGAAGACATGATGCCTTACGTCTCGGGTGGTTCGTGGGGCCAGGGAGAAAGGTGGAGAGAGACAGGAGAGGGTTGATATCGCACTACAAAGATGTACGTACTATGCTACGTGGAAATTGTTTGGTCGATTTCAAAAAACGTTTTCCACACTACGGGGGTGGTTTATTTGTGACGGGGTTGGTTTCCAAATATCCCCTACCTTCTTTTTCTGTTTCACCCCTCCCCGTCCCCCCATTACATTTTCTCCCTAACCTTCGTACGTAAACGGTGAGTACTCAGGTGACTGATTAGATGCCTGGTAGAGACTAAGCTGGTGCATGCAGGTGATGTCCAGCGCTGAGTATTCCGTCTGTAGATGCAAGAAAGAGAGCGAAGAGAGAGATACAAAGTAGCGCGAAAAGTATTATGAATACTCTAGATATATCATACGAGTACTCGTACACTCCTCTACTTTGCGTACGTGTCTTGCTGTGTGATCGTCAACGCATCGTACCTTGTACCTGCTGTTTTTTTGCGACGTGCAAATCTTCCCCAGAACATTCGACCGATAGATGCACAACCAGCAGCGGCATCGACCGCAAGTGGCCGCCTGCCCGACAGAAGGAGTACCCCCATGGCAAAATGATGTTTCAGCGCTGCACCGGGCTCATCAACGACCCAGCAACAAGAACAAAGCTTTCTTCTGGACGATCATGTTCTTGGCGATGGCATCGACATCGCAGGCGTTTTGCGTGCCCCGCGTGCCCGCCGCGCCACCTGGACGGAGAGCGTCGCCCCTCGCCAAGTCTCTCGTCGATAAGGTGCGTGAGAGTCGGCGTTGGGTTTCAGGGCTCTGGTGCGCGCCGACAGAAATGTGTCGGCGTGTGGAACATGGCCTGTACACCGAACTACAGCTGTAAAACGTGCTGACTTCTCAAAAGTTTTTCAAACCGAAATCACAAATTCACCTCTAAATTCGTATTGTCAACTACCTGGTACCCTCCAGAGAGTACGTAAGCACAAGCGAGTACAGCAGTCTTTGGGAACGAATGCTGAACCTGCTGCACACAGCGCTTTGTCGTGAAGAAGCTCGGAGCCGCGCTAACTGGTAACAGCCAAGACTCAGCCACTTTATAGACCATGAGGAACGGGGTGTGCCACTAGAGCCGACAGGAGCCGCGGGTAGTTCTCGAGCTGTTTTCAGTTTCCAGCACCCGAACTGGATATATTTGTACCAGTACCAGTATACTGGTACATAAACCAGTATATAGGCTACCCGGTACACCACTTACCAGGCACATGTACCAGTACGAGTAGGAACATCTCGAAACCATGTGATATTCGTACCTACAATACGTTATCCACGCGTATGATCCCTCTGCTACGACGGCAGTAGTAGTAGTGCTGCCTGCTGCTGTGTCGCTTTAACGTGCCGGGAGGGCGGTGCATGCATGACCAGGTCTATGGGTGTGTATACGTATGCATCCAACGAAGCCAGTGAGTAGCCTCTGTATGTACTAACTGTAGGCACTGAGGCGTCGGCCAGGTGACCAGTACGCAATCAAGTGCTTTGAGCTGAGGCTTTCCGAGAGCAAATCTGAAATAAACCTGAAATCACCGGAGGATGTTGTTCAGCGCGTCTCTGGCTCTATGCAACAACATTGCGGCATGTATAATATCATGTAACGTATGGTAATGCCGCTGCTGGTGTGCCATACTACTGTATATATACAATGGTCGACGATAGAACAACCACACACATTGGCCGCAAGCTCTGGTCTGAATCAATACCTGGTATGTAAATATACAAGGCTTTATGTACGTACACCTACTGCTATAAATACTAGGGATATATACTTCGAAGTAATGCGTATACCTTTTAATAGCATACAAACATCCAGCCATCAGTCATGTAGTATTCTACCAGGTATATTATATGCCCGATATATCATAGGCCGCACATTTTCGGTGAAAGTTCACTTGCCGTGTTCTGTTTTTAGTTTGCTCTGTGGTCGTGATCCCAGGAGACGGTGGTTAAAGACCGCGCAAGACTGGGGCTATTTCATACCATACTGGTACACTGGTACGCACGTAGCGATATACCTGGTACCAGGTACCTGGTATTATTTTTACTATTACGGGGGGCCACAGTAGTAAATAGGACCACATATTGTGAAGTAAAAAAATCGAAACGTATATGTTTTTGTGTGCACCGTAGGTCCTATTTAATATGGTCCCCCGTAATATCATGCCTATATGCTGCTGGCTGCTGACTATACAGATACAACGCAATTCGTGACGTGGACGAAGGTATCAAAACAGACTGCTGTGCTGTAAGTATGCGAAATGATAAATAGTCGATGTCGACTCCAGCCCTTAAGAACAACGCAGGAAGTGTATGACGTGTGAGGTGTATCCCTTGTCCCGCTGCGAAATGTCCAACTCTGACTCCAATACGTCGGAAATCGTTTTCTCAGATAGATCATCTACAGAGAGATCATCCAGATTACCAGGTATATCCTGCCGTTCTGAGATGTTGGTGCAGAATATGTGTAACTACATACACATCCAACCCAAGGCAGCATGTCCTAGATCCTGCAGATTATGGGGCTCCAACCCGGCAACATGAGCTAGATCATACGTACAGATCATACAGACCAGGGATATATCTATCTGCCTTGACGGATCTATGTCATCAACTGAGAATCGATGGTTGTCCGAGGTGGGAGTTGTTTGTCCAAAAAAGCTTTATGGAATTCTATGATGCCCGTCTCCCCTTTTACTTGAATGCCTTACCACCTTGAAACCCAACACCCACTCCCGCCCTCCCTCCCTCCCCACTTGACGACCCGCCGAAACCACCACTGGATATGTTTGAAACAATGAAACGCTTGCTCAACGGTGCCCAGCAGCGCGCGATGGCCTGGAGACCAATCGGCACCAATTCCGCCGCACCTTTGGCCGCGAGACCGCTGCCGCCGTCAACCGCCGCGCGCGGGACAACCATGGTGGCGGCGGCGCTGCCCGCGTTGGCGGCGCTGCCCGCTGCGATTGGCTCCGTAGTCAGCCCGCAGGTGGCCAAGGCCTCCGTGAGAGCAGTGGCGGAACTCCTGAGCTGCTGCCTCCTGGGAGTGCTGGCGGCGAAGCGGGGGATCTTGAGCCCGGTCAATGTTGGGGCTCTGTCTAAGGTGTGTGTGAGAGGTTTTGGTCTGTTTGTAGAAGGTAGGGGCTGGGGAAGGGGGTGTCCTCATGTCATGCATGGGCGTAGTCGGAGGCGAGGGGGGGGAGGGGGGGGGGGGGAGGGGGTGCTTTTCCTCTTGTCGGGGTATTCCAATGAAGTTATGCTGCTGCTATGGGTACCACTACGCAGTTACTCTTGTTAATACTGTCTCTACTGCTGTTGCTATTAATAGTATTGCTACTAAGTTGTAGCACGTACTGTTAATATACCAGGCACTACTGACTACGATCAATAGTGCTGACTACTAATACTGCTGCTGCTGCTGCTAAAACTCCCACCACTACTACTACCTCCGCCACCCCCACCGCCACTACTACCCCCCCCCCCGGCCCCCGCCTCCCCCGTCCGCCTCCGCCTCCACTGCCCCCGTCAGATTGTGTACGGAATATTCCTCCCATCCCTCCTGATGGTCAACGTGGCCAAAACTTGCGTGAGCCAGCCGGTGGCGTCGCTTCTGCCCATCCCAGTCTTCGCAGCGGTCCAGATAGGCGTGGGCATGCTCGTCTCCACCGCGGCCATGCGGCTGCTGAGGATCGACCCCAACACGGAGGCCGGCCGGGAGACTAGGGTGAGGGGCGGGGGCGGTGGGGGGGGGGGGGTAGGGGATGGTCTGGTGAGGTGGTGGGGGTGATGGTGATAGGGATGGTGGGGGTGGGGGGCTGGTAGGGGGGTTGGGGGAGGGGGGGTTGTACTCAATATCATGCATGGCCGTAGTCGTTTGACCATAGACCCTCGCATCCCTACAATGCCTTGGACGGAACATGTCGGGGGTTTCACCGACCAGGCAGGCATTGCTTGCACCAAGCAGAGGGAAGCGAAAGTTGGAGTGTTCGACGAGTCGCCTGAGGGGTGAGCTGCATCCTGGTAGGAGTCGCTTGTGAGGCGGGCTTGCAATGGGTGATGGATTGCAACTTCCAACGAATTGATCTGTTTTCCTGGTGATGATGGTCGGGTCGGGGGGGAGGGGAGGGGGGGGTACTCATTTGTTATTTGCCTTGATAATCTGACCATTGACCACTCACCCCTTTCAAGTAGGGGGGGGTGGAACTCGTCTGTCACTCGTCCTATTAATATTACGGGGGACCCTAGTTAACCGGACCTATGGTATACATAAAAACCTATATATTTAACCATTTTTACTAACAGTATTTGGTCCTATTAATTATGGTCCCCCGTAATATTATTCAGTGGACCATTGACTACGCATCCCTTTCGAGACGGAGCACGGTTCCTACACCTGATCGAAAACGCCTCCAACGTTTGGGCGCTCTTTACTTTTTTCCCATACGTTACCCTAAAGGTTTTTGCTTATTTCATCCCCTTGGGGGGCGTGTACTCGATATCATGCATCGCCGTAGTCGTATGAGCGGGGGGGGGGGGGTGCTGGAGGTGGTACTAGTGGGGAGTAGTGGTGGTGGTGGTATTATGCGGGGTAGCGAGGGTGGTGGTGGAGAAGAGCGGTGGAAGCGGTACCGGGGCGGGAAGGGGGGGGGGGGGGGGGGGGGTGCTAGAGGGGTAGCGTGGGGTGAAGGGATGGCGGGGGAGAAGCAGAGGAAGAGCTAAGGTGGGATGGGTTGGCACTAACCTGTTCCGAGTTTCCTGCCACGCGTTTTTGCGTGGTGTTGCCGAAGAATTGAGTACAGGTAGTATTCGTTTGTCCGGTGCCGATTCCGTGCGATTAGTGTCGCCCCCGTAACGTCCCGCGCGAGCTTGCTTCCAACCTCCTTTCGTGTAGAAGCGTTCGGTGTGTACGTACTCGGAATCGGAGTAGGCGATTTCAGAAGAGTTTAGCTGCAGCTGTCGTTCACTTGTGACGTCGTCGCTCAACCACCACCCCCTCCCCCCCCCCCGCTCCATACCTTGCGTTGTGTTGTCTCATCCCGCGTTCCTTCCCCCCCCCCGTCCCGTCCCGCCCGACGGCAACGGCATCGGGATGGACCAGGTGTGCGGAGCGTTCCAGAACAGCGGCATACTCCCGCTAATCTTTCTCAACGCAATGTTCAGAGGGAGCCCCGAGCTGCTCACGAGAGGCGTCGCTTACGTCAGGTATTTATATGAGCACCGTGCTGTTTACCGGGAGACCTACAGGTAGCACCGTGCAGAGCAGCGAGTGAGTTCGCACGGGGGTGGTGCGATCGTTTTTTTTTCTTGGAGAGCTCGAGTTTTCAAGAAAGGGAAGATTTTGCCAGCACCGAACCACCACTATTACGGGGAACCATAGTTAATAGGACCTACGGTATACACAAAAACCTATATATTTACCTATTTTTACCCACAATATTTGGTTCTATTAACTATGGTCCCCCGTAATAGGTGTTTTCGGAAAGATCTGTTGGTCGACAGAGAGAGAGGAGAGAGAGAGAGAGAGAGAGAGAGAGAGAGAGAGAGAGAGTTCGACTTTACGGCGCCCTTCGCCGCATCACTCCTGTGCGATCATCAACGTTTTTTTTACGGTGCATGCAGAGGGGTTCTAGCATTATTTCCGTCATCGCTGGCTATTTTGTTACGGTTCGAGCGGCTGGGTCCGTGTCATACATACGCGTATATGTGGCCTATATATCACACACAGCTTTTACATAGATGAGTTTCGACCGAAATCCTCGACCTCGCAACTGTTGTTTTTTAGTTTTAAATATATAAGTATATGTGGCATATACATATATATTATATATATATATATAAATATATATTATCTCGCCGCCGAAGAGAGCAGCTGAGAGATTCCTTCCTTTTCGAGACTGCTGCGTGTTTGGCTTTGGCTCTGTTTTGGAATGCTGCTAAATCTATATAGGTCCTGTTGAAGAACGCCAGCAGCGATGGAGGCAAAGAGCCCCACCTCCTTCTGGCCATGTCAACCCCCCCACCCCCCCCCCCCCCCACCCCGCGGCCCTGTTTGTTCGTCTGACTATAAAAAAACTGTTGCCTCCTCCTCTTGAACACACCGTCTCAGAAAATTTAGACCTGAGTGCTACCGCCCGATTTATTTATCACTTTTCTCAATTCTTGATCGAAGAGAATGGTGACGGAAGCGGAAGGCCTCCCCCTCCTTCCCTCCCCCCTTCCCTCCCTCCCTCCCTCCCTCCATAATGACCTGCCCGTCAACCCCCTGGCGTCCCCCTCCTCCTCCTCCCCTTCCTCCTCCTCCTCTTCCTCCTCCTCCTCCTCCTTCCCTCCTCCTCCCCACCGCGGTTTCGCTTGTTCTGTCTGCTCTGTTGTTTTGGTTGCCGCGATGGACCGATTGGCCTATCGACCGGACTACCTCACCGATTGGCCTACCGACGGCAGCTTCTATTTGATGGGTTGGAGCCCTACGTTCTGGACGGTCGCTAACAACATCCTCACCGGCCACCTCGGCGAGACTGACGGTCAGTGCAAACGACATATATAATCCTATAATACAGCACAACCAGGGCCACATTTTTTTATGGTTGTATCGAGAAAGAAAATGAAACATGGGAAATCCACCTTTTTTGCCGAAACTATCATACTTCTAGATCGTAGCGCATACTACCGGTATAAAACTGGTATATACATGTTATGTTTTACGTTTATGGATTGCTGTTCGGGGATGTTTTTTTCAACCCATGGATTGGAGTGATGGAATATGATATCAGACATTGGATGAACACCGTATAACACTATCACACTGGGTGATAACATAACACACCCCCTGGGGCGAATTTCAGACCCGGTTTCCCTCCAAAACATGGGGGGGGGGCACACCACGAAAATGGTGGCTTTTGGAAAGGTTTCGTGGAGAAGGTTGCAAAGACGCATCATCGCTCGTCGTACTCAGTACGCCCTCCCCGTTGTCAAGCAACCCAGCTCTGAAAAGTCGTCCGAGGGGTGCGTGTTATCTTATCACCCTGGTGTGATAGTGTTGTACGGTATGCAGTCTAGATTGATATCATAGATTCGTCAATTTAATCGGCTATCCGATTCTAGGATTTATACGTTTATACATAGATTACTATCATAGATTACTATTTACGGGGGAACATACAGTAGTAAATAGGACCAAATATTGTCAGTAAAAATAGGAAAATGTAGAAGTTTTTTTTGTCTGTACCGTAGGTCCGATTTACTATGGTCCCCCGTAATATACATAGCTTAGACCTATGCCAATGGAAACGCGAAGCTCAATTTTTTTTTTTCAAATATATTACTTTAAAAAAACAGCCGAAAAATTTAACGTACCGCCGCTGTGGGAAAAAAAGAGAAAAATCTTTGATTTTTTCTTTTTTTTCCCCCAATGGCTGCAGGCGGCGCAATTTGTGTTTTTCTGGTCGCAAAATGTCAACACGGTGATCGAAACCAGCTCGTGCGACGATCGACGCTCGATCTCGACGTAGACTCAGCCCACGGCCAACCCGCTCGGTATCTGGCAAGCCCAACGAATATAGATGACGGCCTCGAAGATATCAGGTTGATCCATGGTCTAGGGCGCGAGAGCTTGCCGGCGGCGTCCTACGGTATCCTCCCAAGCCTGAAAAAAAGTCTATTTTTTGTCATTCGAGACGGATGGAGAAGTTTTGTCTTCTATTTTGTGTAAACCAGCGGCCAGGCCAAATGTTTTTTTATCATACGCCTGATCAGCTCCCGCCACATGACACCGGCCATGGTGTGAAGACGGTGACCCTAGGGTGGGTCGGAGCCCCTAACGAGCGCACTCCGTTCAGAATTCATGACGCAATCGTTGGTTTTGTTGATCGATGTCTGTCGAGGACTCGGAATCTCGCTGCTTCGAACCAAAGATCGGCCTGAGTTTTTCTCAAGCCGATGTTGGCCCAACATCGGCCCCAGATTTGCTTTTTTCGGGCTTTTCCAAAAGTTAGGGACTTTTTTTTTTTTTTTTACGTGGCCCATAGGAAGCGTGTTCTATTTTTTTTTGGCGGGTATCTTTGAAATTCAAACTTTTTATTGCAACTTCGCTGTCCCATTGGCATAGGTCTTACTATCATAGATTATTATCATACATTACTACTGTATCATACGTTACTACTGTATCATACCTGGTACATTGCTACTGAATTGATATCATGCGTCCATGGCTTATTACGTTATTACTTTTGGCACTGTACTATTATAGTGGATCCCCATATCTTGTGGTTCGGCTGAATATATATATATAGCCTTAGCCACTGCTTGTAAGACGTGCAGCACCATCACCTGCGAAAACCCGACGTGCCCCGTCCCGGCATTGTAGGGATGCGAGGGTCTATAGTCATACGACTACGGCCGTGCATGACGTGAGTCCACCTCCCCCCACCCCCGCCCCCCCCTCTCCCCCACCCCGCCCCCTGATATTGTCCACATTTCATTGTGTTCATATGACCTACCAGGTACTTCACAGCGCCGTTTGCGTCTTCAGCGCCGTTTACCTCAACTGTCCTTATACTTCCGTCAATAGTGGTACAGTGTGTAATTACAAAATAGAGCGTTTGCCAAAAAGTGTCTGCGGAAATTTCCTTTTCTTCCGCTAAAAAAAGTGAATTCCCCTTCCCATTATGGTCTTGGTGTGTTTGCGGACCAGACAAATAAGCCAAATGCTGCAGGCGACGCCTCCGGAATTGAGGAGGGAAGTGGGGGTGTGCGGCAATGCGGCAACAAAAAAAAAAACGAAAAATAGTTTTTAAGAAAACACAGCGTGCGAGTAGCAACTGCAGCCCAGCAACGCCGGTGTCGGCGGCAGAGTTGACCGCAGTACCTCCACCACCATCCCACGGCTAGCAGGAGCACGGCTAGCAGGAGCAACCAAAAAAACAGCATCAGCACCAGCACCAGCACCAGCTTCCGTTTTTACATTGTTTGATTGCTGCTGCTGATGCTGCTGTTGCTGCTGCTCCGCTCAGCCTACGCGCACCACAGCGCCGACGCGCTCCGCTCCGCCGCCGCCGCTGCGGCTGCTACTGCTACCGCAGTATGGTGGAACTGAGGTGATACCAGAGCTGTCATGCTGTCGCGCTCTACAAGCAAGGCGGTACGAGCACGAGCACGAGCAAGAATCCTTTCGGGACGACACATCCTCCACGACACCAAGCGGGCGAGAGCGTACCGTGGCAGCGGGCCGCCGGCAGCCCGTTATCACAATCCGACGCCGCTCGTCCACGTCATTTTCCAGCTACAGTACACCTCTCGGACCTCCGTGCTCCCACCGGATGTCGTGCTGTGCGCAACAAGCAGCATGGTGCGTGGGGGCATGGAAGATGCTCGGTTAAATCGCCTCCTTTTTTCCGTGTTTTGCCTCTTCTAACAGCTAATCTTCGACCCCCCCCCGAAAAATGTCTCTCAAACTCGATGGCAAAAAACGCCGCGCACGGTGGTTGATACACCTCCCCAGGTATTTAATGGGTTTGTCTGCCTGCTCGTATGTATGTTTAATTTGTCTGTCTGTCTGTCCGTCTGTCCGTCTGTCTGTCTGTCTGTCTGTCTGTCTGTCTGTCTGTCTGTCTGTCTGTCTGTCTCTCTGTCTGTCTGTCTGTCTGTCTGTCTGTCTGTCTGTCCGTCTGTCTGTCTGTCTGTCTGTCTGTCTGTCTGTCTGTATGTCTGCCTGCCTGCCTGTCTCCCTGCCTGTCTCCCTGCCTGCCTGCCTGCCTGCCTGCCTGCCTGCCTGCCTGCCTGCCTGCCTGCCTGCCTGCCTGCCTGCCCGCCTGCCTGCCTCATGACGGTGTGGCAGACAAGCTGACGAAACGGAAGCCGAAGATACAGCTCGCTGAACGCGTCAAGAAGCTCCCGTCCACAGTCGTGAGGTGCGCTTGCATGCGCTATTGATACCTAGGTTAACCGCCGTTGCAGAGTCTTCAGGAACCGGGAAGCCCGTCTTGGCTGCGCTTGGCTTGCGCGGTAGTAGTGATGGCTAGGTGGTAGTGCTGTTTTTGGTGATCGCAGTGGTACTGACGACTTGGTGGTGGTAGGTGGCGCTTGTGCCTGTGACAGGAAAAGACCAAACGCCTCCGCCGGCAAACTTCCGCGGAAAATGTTTTTTATTTCTATCAACACCACTGCTGTACTTGCTGTTAACACACCGCCCACCTGTTATGATACTTCGTATACGTATTATTGACGCACCGCTTTGCGAGTACGAAAAATGTACGTACAAGTATATTTGTATTGCGCATAAAACGTATTCTCGCGCTCTTGCGCCCTCCACTCCGACCGAAAATCTGCCCCCCCCCCCTCCCCCCCCCCTCCGTCCCGGCATCGCAGGGATGCGAGGGTCTATGTTCATACGACTACGGTCATGCATGAGATCGAGTACACCTCTCCTATCGAGTACACCACCCCCTCTTCCCCCCCTCCCCCGCCCCCGTAAACGCCGCGTTCCCCGTAAACACCGCCTTTTTATCAGTGCGGCGACCGGACCTACGGCGAAGCGGATCTTCAGCCCGCCCATAGTCGCGTGCATGGCGGGGTTGACGATAGGCATGTCTTCCCATCTTCAGTGGCTGCTCATGAGGCCCGGCGCGCCGCTCGGGCCCATCTGGTCCGCCTTCGGTAACTTGGTGAGACGGAAGGGTGCTGATCGATCTCTAAAGGCCTCTATCTAGACGTACCTGGTACGGGAACGCTCTCTTGTATATATATACCTGGTATATTTTTTATGTTTTTTGTTTTTCCCCGAGCCGTCGAGTTGACTCGTCTCGTGAGGAGCTGAGCTACCTACCAGGTACAAAGCGACAGCGACACCGGAAGGCTCGCGCATCGTCCCGATATCTCAATATCCCTCTCTACTACTAGAAAGATCTGTGTCCGGCGTGGAGCTCCTCAGCGTGCTTTATGTACGATGGGTCTTGTGCGTCGTGTTCCTGGGCACAATCAACAAAGCGTCCCATGTGCTTTTTTGTTTTTTCTTGAAAAAACGCTTTGCGACCGACTTCAGGACACTGTTCCCAAATATTTGAGTGCTCAGACACTCAGACACATAGATGACGGACCCCCCAGTTGGTGAATTATCTACGGATCTTTTTTGTCTATGGATCTTTCAGCGCAGAAATGTATATTCCTGATCTTTGTATGGTGGTGTGCTGTAGCTTCGTTCTGCATGATATACCTTCGTATATGTAGCGCATGTTGCCTGTGTTGGATCTGTGTACCGTACAGAGCCTCCAAAGCAACTCGTAGCGGCATACCAGGTACGAGCTATTAGTAGATGATCCAGACGATCTGCAGATAGATCATGATCTGTCCTATTTCTGTATTCCCAAGTACTTTCGGTCCTTAACCCCTTTAGAACCGCAGTCCCGTTTTGGGGACAGACAAGTCAAATTTAAAGTAGTTTGTCCCCAAAACGGGACTGCGGTCCTAAAAGTTAAGCATGGATGCAGTCAAGAAGAAAAATACGACTCCAGACCCGTACGCGGAGACCAGAACGAAAAGCAGACCAGTGTCATACGCGTACGGTATTTGTGTACGCGCATAAGAAACGTTTTTTTATAAATCGCTGGGTTTTTTTTCTTCATTTTTTCAAAAATTGGTTTAAGAATACCCCCCCCCTCCCTCCGTCCCTGTCTGGGTCTCAGCAAGAAAAAGTGGGGGAAGTCGATGCGATTGTTTCGTGCACCCTCAGTACTGTAGTGTAGTTGCAGAGGGTTGCAGTAGCTGCTATTACGGGGGACCATAGTAAATAGGACCAAATATTGCCAACAAATATATATATATATAATATGTAGGCGTTTGTATGTAGCGTAGGTCCTATTTAATATGGTCCCCCGTAATACTAAGGCTGGGAACTGGCTGGCTTGGTCAGTAGCGAATGTACCGTCGTCAACGTTAATCAGTTTACCGGATTGCAGTAGTAGATATATACTGTCTCTCCTCTCTTCTCTCTCCTCCCGAAACGCTTTCGGTGGATTTCCGTACTATAACCTGGATGGCCTGTTTTCTTGGGCGTACGTAAGATAAAGCGAATACTGGCGAATACTGGCCAGGTCAACCAGTGGATTACTACTGCCAGTATATTGCCACTGCCGGTACGTATTGCTCCAGTGCCCAGCCCCACGTATAACTCTTTTTACCCGAAGTGTTTTTTTTTACTGGAGCCTGTCCTGTTTGTCACCTCACAACAACATATAGCATGGGCAGAGAAAACTTTCTGCTTCTTTTGAGCTTTATATCCCGATTTTTGTTTGCTCTGTGCATTCGTAAGGAGGCGTTTCTTGCTGTTTATGCGCGGGCTGCATGGTATCTACTATAATACAGTATCGCGATTTTTTGTTTCCTTTGTGCATTCGTGAGGGGCTGGTTGTTCCACCGCAGACCTTATTCCACACTATTTCCGAGTAATGTAGGCCCCGAAAAAAAGCTCGCCTTCAGCGACTTGGTGGTACTACTCGGTACTGTCAAATGTTTCGCAGATATTTTACGAGTCGGGCGAGAAGAGGGTCGGGGAGGATAGGCTCAGGCCTACTATAGGATTGTCGTTAGGTTGGAGCTGAGAGTGAGGTAGAGAGGGGTTTGGGTCAAAATCTTAAGGTCGGCGTTGGGGTTAGGGTTTCTAGAGGTAGGGGTGGCGTTGAGGGGTAGGATTAAGGGTTTGGGTAATGGCCTGAGCAGTGGGGAGGGAGGGGAGAGTGTGCCGCGCAGACCCCATGCTGCGCTCAGCTCTTAGGTCTGGCGATAGAGGGCCAAGGTTAGGTTTAGAAGTAGTAGGGGTAGGAGCGGGGTGACCCTTGTAGAGGGCTTGTTTGGGGCGGGATTGGGGGCGGGGTTTAAGTCAGGGTTGGGGCGGGATTGGGGGCGGGGTTTAAGTCAGGGTTGGGGCGAGGTTCAGGGAGGACGTCGTGTAAATTTCCCGCTGGCGCTCGGCTGGCGGCTGTCTCCACGGCAGCCGCACCCGGTGTAGACTGGGAGAGACTGGGAGGGGGGGGGGGGGGGGGGGGTGGCGGGGGGGTATCGTGCCCTAATGAGTAGTTTATTTTAGTGCTGTTGCGTCCTGGCGCTCCGCTGCTCGCTCGCCCTCTGTGTCTCCCGTGGTCCGCCTCTGGCGCTCCGCTGATTGGTTGACCTCCCTGACTCTGCGCTGTTCGCTGATCGGCCTGTAGATCTCCGCTGATTGGCTTAGTGGCCCCTAACTCTCTGCTGTGGTCGGCTGGTTGACCTCTGACATTTCTCGCCGATTGGCTTGAGTTGGCCTCCAGCTTTCCTCCGATTTGGTGTCTTGATTCTCCGGCAATGGGCCTTTGACTCCTGCCGTGCCCTTCCCGCCGACCGAACGCCCTTATACCCTCGCGCGGAACACACCCACCGTCTAACTCTCTTCTGATTGGCTGACTTGGTCCCTAACTTCTACCCGTAGGCTGGACTGAACGACCCCCCCCCCCCCCCCTCCCCCCCACCAACATCCCTTCCGAATCAATCCTACTTCCCGGCTGGCGCGAGCTAGACGGCGGCTTACACTCCTTCAGGCGTTTTGGTTCTGGCGGGGAGCCTTGCGAACTGCCCCCCGGGAAAGTGGTTCACTCGGGACACCCAGAAGTCTATCCTGGCGGTGGGCATTACGAGGTGGCTGCTGCTCCCCATCGTGACGGCGGGTGAGGAAGCAAGTTTTGTTTTTAACTTTGGCTTGTTTTTGTCCGGATTGGTTTGGTTTGATTTGGTTCGGTTTGGTTTGGTTCGGCTGGTTTTGTTCTCGTTTGACTCGGGTTGAGTTATTCCGTTTTGTTTTTGGTTTTGTTTTGCTCTGGCTTGTTTGGCCTTTTTTCGTCCATGGTTTGTTTCGGTTTTGGTTCGGTATCGATTCACTTTCGCCTTGGCTTTTGCTTTCAGTGCGGTTTACTGTTATAAAAATACATTTTTCACGCTAGCAGTGATAGGAATACCAGTGAGAGTTTCCCCCTCGTACTGCTATCAACAGCAGTGTTTGCAGACTAGACTACGCCCATTTTGTTTGCCTCAATGCGCAGATGCGCCCTTCACGCTTCCTTCCAATATACAACTACAGCAGTAGCAATCGGTCCCCGTTTTCCACTCTACGTACGTACCTGATACGTAAGTATCGCAAAAGCGGACAAGACAATGTACCGAATACCGCAGTATCTGTAACCCTCCCCCCCCCCCACCCCCTCTCAGCACCCTACCCATCTCCAATAAACCAGGTGAACATAATTATTTAACCAAGTGTCACTCGTTTTGGAATTCACATTTCAATCGCTTTTAATGTTCGCCCCGAAATCTTTTTGCCATTCTGGCTTGTCTGTTTTTTTACTCTCACCTTGGGAAGGATTGTAGACAGGTCGTTTCCTCTTTTGTTTCGTTCGCGTAAATACGCGAATAGCGTAGCGAAGGGAAACCCTCCCTTATCTACCCTTTGCTCCTTGCGCGGTTGCTCGCTCGCTCAGCCGCCCCGTCCGCCCGCCCGCCCATCGTGCCCGAGCGCAGGTTTGCTGTTTGGCGGCGTGAGCCACGGCCTGGTGCCGCAAGACCCGATGCTGCTGTTCGTTCTGCTGATGGAGTCGGCCATGCCCTCGGCTCAGAACTCCGTCATCATGCTACAGGTGGGTTTTAGTAGATTATTTTGTATCGTTAGGTTCGGTTCGATCCGGATCGGCTTGGTTCGGTTCGGTTCGGTTCGATCCGGTTCGGTCCGGTTTGGCTGGGTTCGGTTCGGTTCGGTTCGGTTCGGTTCGGTTCGGTTCGGTTCGGTTTGGTTCGGTTCGGTTCGGTTCGGTCCGGTCCGGTTCGGCTCGGCTCGGTCCGGTTCGGCTTGGTTCGGTTCGGTTCGATTCGGTTCAGTCCGGTTCGGCTTGGTTCGGTTCGGTTCGGTTCGGTTCGGTCCGGTTCGGTTCGAGCCGAGGTCAAATATCTTGGCGCGGTTGGCCTCGCTGTCTTTCTTTAACGCCAGCAGAGCTCAGATGACGCGGTCGGTCAGCGGCCGAGGACCTGCTGCCGGCACGGACCCATTGCCGCTGGAGCGGTCAATCTTTCTCAATCATCCACATGTGCCAGATCACCGCAGATAGTACGGGTCCCACCCGGCCACACTATCTGAACCATACAAGATCGGGATCTTATCTGCCTCGAAAGGTCTAGATTGTGAACTGTGGGAATGATCTGTAGATGATCTGTTTCGAGATGTGCAACCACCACCCTCCCATATTGCTCCCTTAGTGCCCTATTAATACCTCTCGTGGATGTTATTCATAAACACAAGTATACATGCGGGGGTGGGCGGGGGGGGCGGCGGGCGGTACTCACGCCATGCGTGGCCGTAGTCGTACGACCATATAACAGACCCCTAGGGGGAGGGGGGGTGTACCTGATAGGAGAGATGTACTCGAGATCATGCATGGCCGTAGTCGTATGACCATAGACCCTCGCATCCCTACAATGCCGGGACGGAGCATGTCGGGTTTTCGCCTAGCAGGCAGACATTGCTTGCACCAAGCGCGAAGCGCCGTGAGGTGTCTGGCGAGTCGCATGAAGGGTGAGCTGCATCCTACTAAGAACCGCTTTTGAGGCGGACTTGCGTATGGATGACAGCTTCAATGAGTTGATTTAATTTCCGGTGTAGGCATTTCCAGAGACAGCAATGGGAGTACTATGTAACTGCCTCTTGGGTGCCTTACCTTGAACACTACGTGATACGATCATTCCCTATTGTGCGAAGTAAAGGTTCTTTACCTCGCACAAATGATCTAACTCGACAACCGGCTGTGGGTAACCGCCAAAAAAAAAAAAAAAAAACGGTACCCTGGTTGTCTAGCTCACGTAGTGAGCGGCATGTTTTACAGTGTCGTTGCCAACCGACGCCAACCCATCCTATATAAAACAGGGGGAGGGGGGGGCTCATTGTCATACATGGCCGCAATTGTCTGATTATGGAGACCCCGGCATTCCCTACAATACCGTGAAGTTTACACGGCGGGTTTTCACCGACCTGGGAGGCGGCGCTCCCAAGAGGGGGGCGGGGGGGTGTTTTCCACATTTGAGCTGAGCCACGGCAGAGAGGAGTACCTTAGGCCCCAAGCGTTGTGTATGCACGCCTCTCACCGTGTGAGCTACAGTAGACAACCAGGGTCCCGTTTTTTTTTTTGTTCGGCGATGACCACGGCTGGCGGTCGAGCTAGATCAGCTGTGCGGGGTGGAGGGCCTTCACTCCGCGCAAGGGGTATTGTCGTGTCACGTACGAGGTAGTGTGGCTATGATATGGCAAGGTACCCACGAGGCAGCTGCCCCAGCAGGAAAGCCATTGCTGTGTCTGGGAGTGGCGACACCAGAAAACAAGTCGAATCACTCAAACATGTCATCCATTTGCAAGTCCGCCTCACAGGCAGTTTCTTAGTAGAAGATGCGGTTCCCCCTCCATGCGACTCGCCAGTCACCTAAGGACGCTTCGCGCTTGATGAAAGAAATGCCTGCCTGGTCGGTGAAAACCCAATGCGTGCCCCGTCCCGGCATTATAGGGATGCAAGGGTCTATGGCCAAACGACATCGGCCATGCATGACAATGGATGCCCCCCCCCCCCCCCCCCCCGCCCTTCCCCTCTTTTTTGCCCCCTTTGTGCCCTACCCTGCTGTGCTCCTGGCAGGTGGCGGGGATGCAAGACTCCGCGGGGCGCTGTGCCCGCATGCTGTGCACGATCTACCTCATATCGATCGTGCCCGTCAGCATCCTTCTCACGATTTTCCTCTCCGCGCTCAAGCTGGTGTAGCCCAGAACATAGGGAGGGCAGAAGAGAGGCGTCGTTCTTTTTTTTTCGGGGGGGGGGGGGGAAGGAAGGGCAGAAGAGAGGCGTCGTTTTTTTTCGGGGGGGTGAGGAGGAATCTCCGGTATCCCTTCTACAGTAGGACCTACTGTTAGACAGTAGGACAAACTGGTAGACAGTAGGACCTACTGCTAGGCACAGTAGGTGACGTATACGTATTCTACTTCATATGATAAGTGGTCTTGCGGTAGGGACTCCGAAAGGGGCCGTTCCACAGTAGCCGTACAGTTTTGTTACAGCACGGTGTGCTGCTGTGCTCGCGAGAGTCTCACAGCAGCCCTACCTACGCACAGTAGTCCGACAGGGTGTCCTAGTTACCGCAGCTACGTACCGCAGCAGCCCTAGAGCGGTGCTACTACAGCAGTGGTATCACAGCATGCAGCCCAGCAGTAGTAACCCTACATTCTCCCTACCTTCGTCTACATGAGGCGTCCTGCAGTGGGCCCCCCTGTACGAGTGTCACAATAAAAATAGGCCTATTAATAGCAGTCCTGCAATAGTCTTGCTATTTATAGTGGTCCTACAGCAGTAGGCTACTGTAGCCCTACAGCAGCAGGCTACTGTATTCCTACGGCAGTAGGCTACTGTATTCCTACAGGCAGTAATAGTCTTTTAGGGTTCTTTTTTGCTCGGGTGGCATTGTATTCTCCAGTTGTGGTATATTCGGAGGAGGAAGAAGGAAGAGGATTTGAAGCGCGAGAGGAAAAGGAGAAGGAGGAGTCAGAACAACGCGGGACTTTTGTCGTCGTCTAATAATAGTTTTGTAATGCCTGTAAGGGGCGAAGTCAGAGACGGGCAGAACGAAACGCCTGCGAAGACTTCCGCCGGCGAAAATGCTAGGGCTCTTCACGGTTCATGGCCCAACCCGCGGGGTCGGGTCGGGTCGGGTCGAGTCGGGTCGGGTCGGGTCGGGTTGGGTCGGGTCGGGTCTTGTCCGGTCGGGTCGGGTCCGGTCGGGTCGAGTCGGGTCGGGTCGGGTCGGGTCGGGTCGGGTCGGGTCGGGTCGGGTCGGGTCGGGTCGGGTCGGGTCGGGTCGGGTCGGGTCGGGTCGGGTCGGGTCGGGTCGGGTCGGGTCGGGTCGGGTCGGGTCGGGTCGGATCAGATCGGTCTTGTCCGGTCGGGTCGGGTCCGGTTGGGTCGGGTCGGGTCGGGTCGGGTCGGATCAGATCGGGTCTTGTCCGGGCGGGTCGGGTCCGGTCGGCTCGGCTCGGCTCGGCTCGGCTCGGCTCGGCTCGGCTCGGCTCGGCTCGGCTCGGCTCGGCTCGGATCAGATCGGGTCTTGTCCGGTCGGGTCGGGTCCGGTTGGGTCGGGTCGGGTCGGGTCGGATCAGATCGGGTCTTGTCCGGTTGGGTCTTGTCCGGTCGGGTCGGGTCCGGTCGGGTCGGGTCGGCTCGGCTCGGCTCGGATCAGATCGGGTCTTGTCCGGTCGGGTCGGGTCCGGTTGGGTCGGGTCGGGTCGGGTCGGGTCGGGTCGGGTCGGGTCGGGTCGGATCAGATCGGGTCTTGTCCGGTCGGGTCGGGTCCGGTTGGGTCGGGACGGGCGTTTTTCAAGCTCTCAGTGGTCGGGTCGGGCCGCCCTTACCCGACCCGACCCGACCTGACCTGACCTGACCCGCGAGGATTGACCGGACACGTGAACAGCCGTGTTAATGAAACATACCGCTCTTGGCAGGAATATGAAAATCGTCTGGTCTTCATGTGTAAACCCCACCGGTACTCAGCAAGTGGTGTGCTGTACAGCTGGTCCTTTTATCTGTCCTGAAGGAGGAGCTCTACTGCTGCTGCTGTAGTGACTCTGCGGTATGGGTTGCACACTTAACACTAGCATTAGCAATAGTATCGCAACATTTCTGATCGTTTTGGTGTGGGGTGGTACTGTTGCAGGGGCAGTGTCGGTGGTGTTGCTGTTTGCCCCTCTGTTCCTCCGGTGTGTGCGTGTGTGTGTGTGTTTTTTTGCGGGAACAATGAATTATCTTCCGTTTTTGTTTATCTTTGTTGTTTTGGTGCTGTTTACATATTTTGGTGGTGTTGTTGGTATTATTGTTCTTGTTGTGAGCGATCGCGAGGGGCGGTGCGTCCCTATGTACGCCCTGTGCCAAACAAGGTTATTGGATGTCACGTTGGCGGAGCTACCACGGTAGCAACAATGGGCGCTTTTTTTGGGCCGCGCGGGACACGATGTAATCACGGCGAAATAGGCGCCGCGTACGTTAATGAACGATAACAATATGAGTGTCGTTTTTTTTTCTTTCTCTTTTTTTAAATCGTCGTTATTACGTGCTATTAATAGTTTGTTTGTTTTTTTCGAAATTTTGGAGTTTTGCATCAAATATACAAGGCGTTCTGTCACGATTTTGTTAAATTCTTCAGAACGAAAAATACGCGGGACACGATGTAATCACGGCGAAATAGTCGCCGCGTACGTTAATCAACGATAACAATATGAGTGTCGTTTTTTTTTCTTTCTCTTTTTTTAAATCGTCGTTATTACGTGCTATTAATAGTTTGTTTGTTTTTTTCGAAATTTCGGAGTTTTGCATCAAATATACAAGGCGTTCTGTCACGATTTTGTTAAATTCTTCAGAACGAAAAATACCAGGGAAACCAAGTTTCACATATTCAAAATAATAAAATCAGGAAACTCTGGAAGATGGAACAAGAAAATTGCGCGAAAAAAACCCTGGAAACTCTGGGGAAAAAAATGCGCGAAAAAAAAATGTATGCTTGCGAGCAATGCCACGCATAAAGGGTAAAGGCGCCTTCTTTTCAGAGTTCCTCACATCTCAGGCGGAGCTAACTCAATGTGTCATGTCAGGAGACAGCACTTTAACCCCTTGACAGACAGCAACTTTGCCTTGACATGCCTCGACTGACTCGGCACCGAACTACTAGGTGTTAGTGTGGAACACTCGGCTACTATTTACACCCTTCACAGCGCACGTTTTGCCTTGCTTGACATGTCTTCCTTGCATATATTTGCACGTCACTTGACTTACTCGAAGAAATGTGATTGCCTAACCCGACCTGAACATTTTTGTGTTCTTAGGCGCTCTTGATAAATGCTACCAGGTACTTGTTTGTTACTATAAGGATTACCCTGGGCTGGGTAATCGATCGGTCGTTAGCCCCTACCAGTATAGCTCAGTAGGTAACACCTTTACACTTGACGTCGTCCCGGTCACGGGTTCGAACCTCACTTCGAACGTTTCTTGTCCAGAAACGCTTGCGCACGTGCCTGAAAACAAAAAACACATCTCCCTGGTTCCCCAGGTTATGAAACGAAGCGGGTAGTACCGAAGAACACGTATACGGTTCTGACACCCCAACGATCCCGCCGTTCAGACGGGGGGAGAGTTGGGGTTAGGGTTGGGGTTTCGTAAGGATTACCCTGGGCTGGGTAGTAATCGGTCGGTCTATTACCCCTATAGCTCAGTAGATAGCACCTCGACATACTACAGTACAGTACCGTAAGGCAGAGTGTTGAGGTCCGCACCACGGAGAGTGCCATCGTTTTTCAGCGCCTTTTTTCCCGCCCCCATTTTCCTCCCTTAAGAAAGGCAAAGCTTTAAGGAAGGGTGAATGCTTACCAAGTACATAACAAAGTCGAACAAGTGTATTTTTTTAGGAAAGGCTTTTTTCGCTCGACCACATAACATATTTCCGGAAGCGCTCGCACCCTCTTTTGTTCGGCATCTAGATGCTTGGCGAATACCAGGTATCTCTTTCCGTCTACGCTAAAGGAAGGGAGCTACCATATTAACAGAGTCGAACATTTAGATATATATTCGTATACGATATCATACTTTAGGGAGGGTCCCGCGGTCGACCACATATTTTTTTCCGAAAGCGCACCCTTGTTCGGCATTGCTGGCAAATATCACATCATATCATGCCTTCCCGTTCTCTGGAAACGAGCGCCCTACGTACCAGTATGTAGTACATGAAAAAACGATCGCACACCCCTACGCGTAGCTCAATCCTCTTCACACGGTGTTATACCAAACGATACAATCACAACAATTGCTCACTTGAGCAGAAGAAACCGGCCCCAAAAGACTGAGCCAAAAAAAAAACTACCTGAGGTGTATGTACGTGTGTGCCCCTGCCTCGCGATGAGTCTTTCCGGCAGCGCAACTCTTTGTTCGATTGATTGTTCCGCCTTGAAGAGAAGATGATTCAACTTCAACTTCGCGTACGTACCGTCGTCAACTAATTAATTGGCGGAAATTTCCTCCGGTATGCATGTTCCTCCGGTATACCGTCTTTTGGCTATTTTTTTTCGCGAGGTCTCATCGCGTTAACTTCCGAGACTTGGGTCGTTCGACAGAAAACGGCACATGCATACTGCATATACATCATTCAGGGACAGGAAACGGATCTCTCTGTTTGGTTTGTTGTGCCTTCATGAAGGAGCTGGTTTCATTTCCTATATCATGGCGTCAACGGGCCGAAAAAAACACCGGTACACCGTTTTCTGGATTATCAATGGGCATTGATTGCGGACGGACGGACGTGCCCGTTTAGACTCTTCCGTCACATAATGAGACCCTTAGGTAAAGCCAGAGGATACGTACACAGCAAAACATTCGTTTGTTTGTTTTTTGCATTGCAATATATTCAAAATCAAATCGTCCCACGCTTCTCATCCATTCCATTGAGCAGCGGGTTCAGAGCTACAATAACCGCCAAGAGTCGCTCTCCCCCCCCCCCCCCCCCCCTCTCTCTCTCTCTCCCATCCACACTCAACCTCCGCCCCTACACACCGCCACACCCGCAGCCGACCCAGTAAGACCCTCTCCACCACCACTACAACCTGGCTGTTGCTATTGTTTTCGCCGCGCCGCGCTCCGTTCAGCACCGACCCACCCACCCCCCACCACCACCCCCACCACCGCGCAACAACGATCCGCGGTAGTACCCTCCATGGAGCGGGAGAAACCAAGTACAGAGCTTCAGCCCCCAAAGGTTACCGGGTAAAGCCCCCCCCCCCCCCCCCCCCCGCCCCCACTTCCCACCACCCCCGAAATCAACCGACGTTGAGAAGAAATAGCAAAGGGGGGAGCAGCGCAGCAACGACGTCCCAAGACCCCCCACGACAAGACGTACATCAGTAAACCAAAACGCTCGAAGCTCTCGGTCGAATGCACACCCTAGGAGGGAGGTGATGTTCTGTAAAGTGTCCGGGGGCAACCCTACTCCTCCTCGAAGCACCAGGAACACACGAGTGCCGCAAGACATCATGGTAGTGTTCCTGCTCTGCGCTGTTCCTAAGAGGACGAAACATCCGCCATCGCTGTAAAATCGTTGCCTGGCGCGACGCTTACTTACGTACGAGAGGAGACGCTGTGCCAAGAAACCACAACAACTCGGTATCGGCGGGCGTCTAAACACAAAGCAACTCGACACAAGAGAGCACGATAACTGCCCATGCCCCACCGCCTCTCCTTCTCTGAAGTCTCTCCCTTCAACCCCCCCTCCAATGTTTTTTAATGTCTTAGAAAAAAACGTGTACAACCGCGTTATATCGGTACACGTTAAAAAAACAAAACCATAAAAAAACAAAAACAAAAAAAACGCGAGATCCTCCAACTACCATCACACGTTCCGCCTTTACATCCTACCACTGCCACCCCTCCTCCGCCCCCTCCTACCCACGAGCCCCTTTCACGTGGTCACCTCGTCACGCCACACGTCTGCGCCCGCTCAACCCCCCCCCTCCCCCCCCCCCAACACGCCCTCCCCTCTCTTACCCTTCCCACCCCAACAGGTGGCTCATGTCGCGTTTCTCATTCCAGTCACGCTGATCTGGATCGTGCGCTTCCACCTCCCCCCCTTCCCCCGGCATGGTAGGGATGCGAGGGTCTATGCTTACACGACAAGGGACATGTGTTACATGAGCACACACACACCCCGGTCGGGCTTCATCACGGACGACAGACATCCACCCCCCCGCCTCGATTGATCCCGTCATCACGACAACCCTTGCTCCACCGTACGCCCCCCCCCCCCCCCCCCCCCCCGCCTCACCTCCCTCACCTATTCCCGCCTGCTAAAGGTACAGTCTGGTTCGAAGACATAACAAAGAGAAGGAAAGCCTCCATCCGCCACTGATACGGCGAGTGGTTTACAGACACCACAGACACATATCTCACCCCACGCCACCCCCCCTAATTTTTCTTCAACCCTACCCCAAGCCGACGACAGAAAAAAAGCGGACCACACCACCCGCAAAGAACAGTCTCACCATCGCCCGCTTCGCTAACCCCCCACCCCCGCCCAGGCTCATATTCCCCCCCCCCCCCCCCCCCGAGACACACACACAAGGGACCGATCTTGCCCTCACCAAAAAGTGGAAGGCTACCCCCCCCCCCCCTCCCCCCCCTTTGTGAAATGAGGGTCGGCCATCCGCCCCCCCCCCTGCCTTCCCCTGTGCTCACTGGTCCCTCCTCTGATCTCGAAAGGAGCAAGGGGTTCAACAATCCTCCCCTCCGCTCCCCCCCCCCGCTCCCATCCATCGAGGAGCAAACGCCTTTCCCCTATGTCAACACCTCCTTCAACAAAAAAAGAGGCCAACAACACCCCTTCTCCCCCCCCTTCAACTCTTTTACTGCCGCAAAAAACAATACTACACTAATTCCAAGTAGTTTATCCCAACCAAAGGGGTTTGCAGTACTAAACAAATTTTACCCCACGCCTCCCCGTGCAGACAAAGAAAAGCCGAAAACATCCCGCCCTACCCTCAAATTCATGGGTCAAATGTTCCCCCCCACCCCTCCTCCGTTCCATGGAAGGCGTTTTCGAGAGGCAACGGGATCAGGTCCAACAACCGAAAGTTGAAAGGCCAGCCCCGCCCTCGAAAATCATGAAAAAAGGGCTAGGTACCAACCCCCGCTTTTCCTCCCACCCTTGGAAGGCGTTTTTTCCACAAGGCGGTGAGTTCGGACGCGGCAAGGGATAGCACAGGAGTCACAGGTAAAACAGCCAGAGATTCCAACCCCTCCCCCCCCCCCTCCCCCACCCCAAATCCATGGAAAAAGGGTTACCTCCCCCATCCCCCGCTCCGCCTTCCCCATCCATAGGAAAGGCGTTTTCTTCATGGAGCTTGAACCTTGGATGCGGTGAGCGTTGGCACCGGGGTCAGATCGAAGAGGCGAAGTACAGACGACCTGATGTGGCCCGCGGACAGACCCGCTTCCTCGTACTGCTCCGTTTGGGTCCCGGCCTCGATGAAAGTGTCCGGGAGCACCATGGGCCGCATCTTCAGGTTACCCTATTCGTCCGCAACACGGTCAGACCGACAGACGGACAGACCGACCGACGGACCGACCGACGGACAGATCGACAGACAGACAGACAGACAGGCAAACAGAGATAAGACAGAGACAAGACAGACAGACAGACAGACAGACGGACC